>OY728138.1:208345135-208970135 GCA_963277665.1 Viscum album | reverse complement strand
ATGAAAATTGACAATTATGATATTTTATGAGATTAATATTTCCATAAATTATTTTAAAATTTTAAAAAATATATTCTAAAAATTAAATAAGTGATTATTATGTGGTATAAAATTTCATTAATTGTCCATTTCTGGTCTAATTAACATCAAATATGTGAAACAAAATATCCTTTAAATAATAATAATTTTTTTATTATTGTTGAAATTAAAATAGGATAACTATGGGTTAGTCAAAATGATATTATTTAAAATAAAAAAACGTTTCTAATATATTTCAATTTATGATATTAAACCATGAACTTATCTTATATTTTAATACATGGATATTTTTTGGTATTTGGATAAAAATTAATTTATTATAAATTCTTCTTTACAGAAATTATAAAAGTTCTGCTCACCTTAATTATAAAAGGGTATATACTATCTCACTTATTTTCAAAACCTGATACTTATATATTAGTAATACTCTACAAACATCTCTTTTATACTTCTTCAAACACATTATATATGTTTTGGTATTCTCATAAGACCAACCCTAAATTACTTTATTAGAGATTTAAAGGGGAATTTTGTTGAATAGGGAATCACTCTAACTAATCATTTCCATTTTGTACTCTTTATAAAATCCAACAAATCTAACATTAATTTCATAATATAATAAATTATTTATAATAAATATTATTAAATGTTATTATAATTATAAAAAACAAATATACACCCTATTTCCCATCAAAAAAGAAGTTAAAGTATCACAAGTGTGTATGTACGGCTTACCATCTCCACAAAACCATAAAATTAATTTCCCATCACCATCTATTAAGAATTGGTATTATTATGGGTATAATGAATATAAATAACATATATTATGTAATAATTATTATAAAAATATTAATAATTGTTTAACATTATTTTATTCCATAAATTAAAAAATGAAAACAGTGTTCATGCGTACATACAACATACCATCACCGTGAACAGTATAATCCATTTTTCTATTTAAACTTTATATAAATGAATATAAATATCTATATAATTATTATATAATATTTTTATAATATTATTAAAACTTCAAAAATGTTGAGACAATGTTTAAATTATAAGGACCAAGGTTGAAGAACCGAAACATGCTTGGGAAATGAATATGTCGTCACAGAAAAATGTGATTTTAATAAAAATTATTAATAAAAGTGGTATAAGATGTAATAAATAAATAATACATGGTATAATAGAATATTATTTATTTAATAACTTGATAATAAATCTCTATTTATTATAGAGATGTTTTGAACATGAACAATGAAATGAAATACTTGATATATGATATTTTTCTCACAATTATATTTCTATAGGGCACATTCCTTATACACTACTTATTTATTTCTTGATGTGTATATACTAAAAATGAATATATTTTATGATTAGTAAACTAATATTTATGTTATTTAAATATACATATAATTTTATTTCATTCATGGGGAATACGATTCAATTAATTATGAAGTGGTACGGTTTTATTTCTCAATCATAATAATATTAGAGATTGTATCCACTAGGGAATATTTATATTCCATTTCCATGTTTTTTAAAATTATTTTAAAAATGTTTTTACTATGATCCTATGAACTTTTAAAGTAGTTTTACAAATTTTTTAGTTTTTGGTTTTAATGGAATAATTTTATTATTTTACAAAAAATGTACATTGTGAATTATTTTGAGAAAAATACATAATGAATATTTTATATATTATATGGACTGAGTGGATTTTACCATAATAAAAACACATTAATTATTTGATGATTTCTATATAATTTTACAAGTCAATTTTCAAATTAAATATTTCTATTTGTTTTATTTTAGATTTGTAAAATGATTTTCTCAAAATGGATATGATTTTTTTCTGCATGATTTATTTTAGGAGATATTTCAAAATAATTTTCCAATATAATAATACAATATTTGATTTTACTTATTTTTTAATAAGTATATGATCCATGAATACCATACTTTTTCATTCTACAGTTTTATTATGTTTATGATGGAAAAATCTTTTCGAATTCTATTACTCTTCCTTGGGTAAAGATATTGTGAAATGTTTATGAATCCAATTTATTTTCATGGGATATGATCTGAGGAATGATTTATGTTCATATAGAACACATATGTTTACTTATCATTATGTGACAGTGGTACCTATATATCGCTAAAATTTATTAGTTAATTATTTATATATTTTTATATATATAGAACTAGAATGGGGAGTGACCCCCATTTAGTAAGATGGAAAAGGAATGGGGAGTGAAATCGGTTCAGTAAGATGGTGTTGGATTGTGTAGTGAACATTACTTTGGAAGGTAATTTATATACTACAATGGTTTAGAGAGTGAACCCATACCATTATGATATCCTTGTAACTGATCATTGAATAATATAGAACATATTTTCTATGCTTATGTGTTTGACAGAAATTCCATGTCTTATTCTAATGTTATGATCCTATGGATCATGTTTGTAGATTTTCTTATGATTCTGGTCTTATGAAATGTCATGATTTATTACATAATTCATTATTATGATCTTTTATATGAAGTTAATAATTTCAAATTTTATGTTCATGTTCTTATACCCTTAATCATTGATTTCTCCCTTGTTTAACTTTTCTGAGAATCAAATCTAACCCTTTATTATGTTTCATTAACCAAGGATATAAAGAAATGTATTGTGTATAATATTCCTAAAAATAATATAGTTATGTGTAAATATGTGGGATATCAGGTAGATATAGTATGAAATAGTTTTTCCTGATTCCATGTTCCAAATTACACTAGACCCATATTTCTATAGTATGGATTTTTTTGTTTTGAAATGAATATTATTATAAAAATATGTGTTATATAAGTATGAAATGTATGGGATAATATCTTTGGGGTTAGATAATGATTTATTAAACCATTGGAAACTAGGATGAGATAACATTAGTAATAACCCTATGGATAATTCTATATATATGATAAAATCCAACAGTTTTGGTAATGAGAATGAATAACATATCATTAAACCTAAGGAATCATAGATTGAAATTTTTTATGAAATTTATATTGACTATGTTTTTTTCTTACTATGATTGATATTTCTTACACTATGGATTTTGGTTTTAGTAAATGGTTAGAACCTGAATGAATCACATTAATACTGAATTTCAAGGGAAATGAAAAGGTTTTACTCCAGAATAACTGATTGTTATAGGGGTAGGAATAAAAAATCATATTGATATTCTCACACAACATTCTCAAGATATTAATTATGACAGACATACAATTTTTAAAAGGATGAAAAAACATTATATTGATTCATTCATGAGGTAGTGACCACCATCATTTTGTGGGAACTCCAATATACCATTGTCTAAAAAATATATTATTACCGCTAAAAGAATTTATTATGTTTTCTAATGATTATAACATGATAATATTATTTTTTTCTATCATTTGGAAGTTGAAATAGGTTAATGGTGGTCTCTTATTAGGATTACAAGGAAATGTGATGAAATTGAATTTGGGGAATAGGATGGGTCTAATAAATTATCTTCAATAGGTACATTAATAATATTGTTTGTAAATAAATAAATATGTAATTAATATATTTAATGAAAAATTAAGATAATTATGTTAGAACTTATGAAGTAAATTTTACAAGACGTGAGAGGTACACCTCTAGAATTATCATCTAATATGAAAGCATGGATGATCGATTCTTCAGTGTCTTAAAACCAAGTCTATGAATTGAAATGACTATATAAGAAATCATTTTCTATGAAGAAATCATTTGATGTGACATAAAGGTGTAAATGGAGGTTGGATTTACACATCAATCACATGTTCTCTATAAGAAGAGAAAGATGGAATTTCAGAAAAAATCTAATATCCATGGTGAAAAGAAGATGAGCTGTTATTTATTCTAAATTTTTAGAAATAAACAAGTTTAATGTTCTCATAATGGGACTACTAAAATTTTTAAGTATAATAAAGACGGTCATTTGGTAATTGACATTCAAAATGCTAGGAAAAAGTTTTCTAGTGATGTGAATTAAGAGAAGGATGAAAAAAATAAACCTCCCACACTGTAAATGTTCATGTGAAAGTAAAATAGGAATTATTTTAGACAATTCCCAAATTTAAAGGTTAAAATTTATTCTTGTTATTAGAAGCCTCTTTAGCCCATACAAAAAGGTCAATCCTATGTTTTTATTATTGGCAATGCCGAGTAAAAAAATCAATGTGGTGAAAGGTACACATATCATCCACTCTAATGCCACTAATATTTTATTTATTATGAACCCACCCACCCTTTTATTTATAAAATCTTTTCTAATGGTATCACCTTATCAACACCAAAACTAGATGTTGAGTTAATATGAAACATTTTACTGCACAAGGATCACATTTCCGGTTTATAATTTTTATATGTTTGAAGTTTGTGGGAATGTGCCTTCTAAAAATCATGTGATTATTCTATTAGTTGAATTTTATATTATTCTTGGAATGTATTATCATTCTCTATATAGAGATCATATCAATTTCCAAGGTATTTATGTCACATTTCATATTCCAAATAACCAATTATCATCTATCGATACAAGGATGAATATAAACATCTAATGAAAAATACCTCCATCTTATAGATCTTAATTCCAATAAATAATGGTTATATATATTATATGGTTTTTGAGAAACACTATAATAAGGATACACATATTGTATATGAGTTTTCTAATGAATTTTTAGGAATAATTTACAGGTCTTCTTCCAAATATTGATGTTGAGTTTTCAATAGAGATCATACGTGTTTCTATAACTATTTAAAAAACTTATTCTAGAATTTCCCCAAATGGGATATAGGAATTGAAGAAGAAACTACATGATAACATTTATAATGGATTCATACACTATAGTGCATCAACATTTGGTTAAACTATTCTTTTTTTATAAGAAATTTGTATCAATGATACATTACAATGATTATTGATAACATAACTAGATTACAATCAAGAACAAGTAACATATTCCCTATTTTTATGAGTAACTTGATCAACTACATAAAGATCAATAATTTCCCATAATTTATTTTCATTACGGATATCATCAATTGATGGTTAAGAAGGAGTATATTTCTATTAGTGAATTCAAAACAATTTATTGACACTACTAATTTTATATTGATGCCTTTTTTATACTAATGGCCCCAAGATATTCTTGGATATAATAAAGATTTTTTATAGACTATCATTATCAGTTTCCAGTAGTAGTTATAGATGGAATTATTGTATATTCATAGATAATTTAATTGAATTAATATCACATGATGATTGTTCTAAATACACTCAATAAATTTTAGTCTTTCTAAAATTTTTACAGATATTGAATTTTGTCTTCCTTTATATTCATTTTTGGGTCTCATAATCTTAATAGAGAGCATATCATTGGATCCATAAAAGAATAAAGTTATTGAATGTTGTCCTAGACCCCAAATGGTTACTATGTGTTTATGTTCTCTTGGTTTATATGGATATTATTAACTCATTATCGATAATTTATCTCGATTTTCCAATCGACTCACTAATTTAACTTAGAAGAGTTCGATGTTCCATTATGAAAATGAATGTGAAAAATGTTTTACGAACTTGAAAGAAGATCATTCATTTCTCCAATATATATAAATTTTCTTATAGTAGGGATGGTTATTAAATCTACAGTGATGAATATAATAAAGGATTTGGATTTGTTATCATGAATAATTAAAGGTTATAAATTGTGACTCACAACAACTAAAGGTTCATGATCAAAATTACCCAACTCATGATTTGGATATAGTCGTGGTAATCACTAAATTATGGACATAGAGGCACTATTATTATGGATAAAATATTGATATATATACTGATTTTAAAATAATAAATTATATAGTCACCCATAGTTGGTTGAATATGTTCCAAAGAATATGTTTGGAGTTGATTAAGGATTATGACTTCTCAATAAATTACAACCCTGGGAAAGTGAAAAGGCGGAATATTCTTTTTGTTAAAAGAACCAGGATAGTCTCTCCATGATGAAAATCACAACATAACAGAAAATTCTAGTATTTAAAAGAATTCTTATGAAAATATTGAAGGAAGGGGATAAATATTATCTTCCATAAATGAATTCTCAACCATTTATAAATGAACAATATTATGGAGATGTATAAGAACGATTTAGTGCTACAAAAATTGGTGAGAAATGTTCCTGAGTTAAACATTGGTTGTGATGGAATAATAAGGTTCAACAATCATGCTTGTGTCCCTACCATGCCAGATTTATAGAAGGATATATTGGATGAGTCTCATAGTACACCATTTTTTATTCATCCTAGAAGGAAAAAAGATATATATAGAATTGATAGAGTGTTTCTGGTAAGATGGAATGAAAAATGATATTGGGGAGTTTTTTTCTCAGTTCATGATATGTTATAAAGATCAAGCTATGATACATAACTATTAGTGTTTGTTACAACTGTTACCCATACCATAATGGAAATTGAGAACATCACCATGGATTTTGTCATCGGTCTCCCGAAAAAATATAAATACCAAATTTATATGTGGGTTATAGTTGATTGGATTATGAAGTCAGAATACATCATTACAATCATAAACTATTCCTACCATGATAAAAGTTTCTTAAAATATATTAAGAGGTCATATTTCATGGATAACGAAAATAATTTTTATTTGATCGGGATATGAGAATGACCTCAATGTTATAGAGATGTCTTCAGCAGGATTTGTATATAGAGTTACGTTTTAGTAATAATTTTAATCCTCAGAGAGATGGAGAGTCTAAGAAAACCGTTAAAACACTAGAATAAGTGTTGAGATATTTCTCTATGGTATCCAAATGATTATAGTATCAACACTTAACACTGGTATAATTTTAGGATGACAATAAAATTCACTCAAATGTTCAAATGGATCCTTATGAGTCCCTCTATAATAAAAGGTGTATAACTCTAACATGATGGGATGTAGTTAGGGAATTAAATCTGTTGGGGCGGTATCTGGTTGTGTTAATGGTATATATGGTTAAACCCATTCAACAGCACATAAGACCACCTTAGAGTCGACAGAAAATATATACTGATAATCATTGTAAAGATATAGAGTTGGATGTTGGAGATAAGATATTCATATAAATATATCCCTAGATAATAGTGGTGATATTTTAAAATAAGGTAATGTAATGACCTAGGTATATTAGTCCTTTTTAAATTATTTTTCTTTTTCTTTTGTGGTAGAATATTGATTAACGCTTCAACATAATATCTCCCATGTTAGGGATGTGTTCCATGTATTTCTACAGAGGAAGTAAATAACTTATCCATCACATATACTAAACTCAAAGATCATAATGGTTGGGAAATATAATTATTATAATGAAAAACAAGTATAGATTTCAGATCATGGGAATTTTGTTCTACAGAACAACACCACTTGACTGGTTAAATTGTTCTAGTGAACCCACCAATATTAGGAAGCTACATGGGAACCTAAGGATGTGATGAGAAAAAGGTATTCTAATAAATTTATATTTTAGTAATAAATTTCTAGGGATAAATTACTTTTAACAATGTAAAATTTTACCCCTCATTATTTTTATTAAATATTCATGTTTATGTTTTTTTCATTAGTTTCTGATGCACAAAACATCAAGTTTAAATGTATCTTGTAATATTATTAAAATGTTATCTATTTTTTATATCTAAGATTTTATATTAGTGGGAATTTATAGAAATAACTAAATTATAAAAAATATATGTTATAATTAATATTTATATGATTACATTAGTTGTAAAATGATTATAATTGAAAATAGAAAAATCATCATAAAATAAAGGATATTTTTTTGGAAAAATTGTATTAGGCATTCAATGAATTTTTTATCAATATAATAATTTAATCATGGTGAATAATTTTAATGAAATTTATATATTATTTAATTAATTAAATTTATAAAACCATCAATAAATATTTTTATAAGATCATGATATGAATAAATCTATTTTTAGGATTAAAACTGTATTTAAAAAAACCAATTTTTCACAGTTTACACACTGAATTTAAATCAAATTTATTCCATTTATCAGTATTTAATTAGATATAATTAATTACATATTAATATCTAGGATGTTAAAATTTGGTAATTAATACCCTCGTAATTTTTTGAGTAATAAGAATAATAATCGTGGAAAAATTGATTGCCTCAATAAATGGTAAAATCAGTTGATCTCGATTAAAAATACATGATATGAAAATAATTATTCATAATATTTCTTTTTGGATAATTTTAATTATACTGGTAATATATATGGTTCATAATTGTGTTATTTAATGCACACTTTTTGATGAATAATACATAGATATTATTAAAACCAATGAAAGTGACAAAAATTTCAAACTCTGATTTTTAATAAGTATAATATTTTTAAAATAAGATTAATCATTTTATATGATTAACTATAGAATTATTTGGTAATAGAAAATATTTATCTTCATTATGTTAATTTATTCATTATTTTTATAAATTTAATGATTAACCTAAATTTTTACACAGTCCTAATGGAGTAATTATTCAACTAGTAAAAAAATAAAATCAGTGATATTAGAAATACTACAACAAAAATATTTTTAGATATTTAAGTTTATAAATTAACTATATAGATTTAATTTTTAATCTTGTAATATAATAAAATAGTTTTACCTTATTTTTCATGTTATATTGATGTTTTAAATGTTAAAGTAGTAAATAGTTTTAAAATTGGAAATATTAATATTTAATGTGTTAATATTTTGTTAAATTATTTAAAAATCATAAATTTATTTAAAAAATAATTTTTTTGTTTATATGGTGTAAAATTTAATTAATTGGAAATTTAAAATAAAACTAACAAAATATAACTAAAAATTACAACCATTTAATAATAAAAAATAGTCATCATAATAAATATTAAAATAGGTTAACTAACGGTTAATAAAAATTATAAGATTTAAAATAACACCAAAACTTTTGTAAAATATATTATTTGATGATATTAAAACATTTTCTTATTATATATTCAAATACATGTTAATTTTGTGATATTTTGATGGAGAATTAATTTATTATAATTTAATCTTTTGAGAAATTCCAAAAGTTACCATTGCCACAATTATAAATGGGAACCTCATCCCTCACTTATTTTCACTAAATAGAGCCTTATATATTGAAATACCTCTAAATATTTATCTTCTACACTTCCCTAAACACAAGATAAATGTTCTTTGCTTCTAAAAATACTAACCTTAGAGCCCTTTAGAGGATAAGTGAAGGAGGTGTTTCGAAGAAGAGATAATTGCTCTAACCAATCACATTATTTTTCTAATCCTCATTAACGTCTCCAAATATATGTTTTTTATAAAATAATAACATTATTAACCTAAATATTACTAAATTTTGTTATGGTTATGAAAACTCTATTATAATCCATCTTTAACATCAAACAAGAAGTGAAAGTATGTATCGTGTGTATGTACGACTTATCATCTCCACGTAGCAATATAATTCATTTTTCATAACCATATATAATAGATAGGTATTATTATTGGATAAATGAATATATATTATATATATTATATTATAGTTATTCTTTAAATATTAAATTTTATATACCTTTGTTTCATTCCATAAATTGAAAAAGAGAAACAACATTCATGTGTATGTATGGAATACCATCTCCATGAACTTTTGATTTATTTTTCTATTTATAATTTATATAAATGAATATAAGTATTTATAAAATTATAATATATTATTTTTATACCATGATTAACAATTTGGAAATTATTAGACCAAGATCAATGTATATGTATCAAAAATATTGAACTAAAACATGCATGGAAAATGAAGCGGTCATCACATAGAACAACAATTTTTGTAACAAATTATTTATAAATTTTGATAAAATGTTAATAATAAATTATAAATGGTATTATAGATTTATTTTAATGGAATAAATGTTTAATAAATCCATATTTATTATACATAATGTTTGATCAAGAACAAAGGAATGCAAAAATTTAGGTAATGGGTTTTGGTATCACTTTTATTTCTGTTAGACGCATGCCTTATACACTGAATGTTTCTTTTTTGATGTGATTATACCACATATTAATGTAATTTATTAGTATTATCATAATAATTATGAAATTTAAATTTCCATATACATTTCCTTAGTTCATGGGGCATTCGGTTCGACAGATTACAAAGTGTTAAGGTTTTCTTTCCAAATATCATTAATATTTGATATTGTATCTGTTGGGGAATATTTATCTTCCAGGTACATGTTTTATAAAAAATATATATTTTTAATATTCTCTTATGAATTGTTAAATCCATTTTTAGACACGATTTACATATTATAAAACTATATTTCATGGAATACTGTTATCATTTCCCATATAAATTACTTTGTTGTTATTTTCGACCAAAATACTGAAGAAATTTTTTATCAACTTATAAGGAATGAAATGATTTCCTTATTTTCATGATGCCTTAATTATTTATAACTTCTTATACAAGATTACATGTATTTTTCAATTCAATTTTTCCCTTTGATATAGTGTACCTTCTCATTTTTATTTTCAAAATGTAAATAATATGTTCCTCAATAATTTTTTCGAGTGAATGTTAAAAATAATTTTTACATCTAAGAAAACATGATTTGATGTTAATTGTGTTTTTTGGGATATTATACACAGATAGAATACTTATTTTATCTTTTAATGGTTTATGATTTTTTCATTATGTTTATGATTTCTGTTACTTTTCCATGGGTTATGATGTAATGAAAAGTTTATGAAACCCACTCTGTCTCATGGGTTATGATATGATAAATGATTTATATCCTTTTAAAATAAAAATGCGTTTTTATTATTATATGAATATTTGAAACTATGCATCCATCCATTCAATTTAAAAAATAATTTTATCTCATGGGTTAGTTGTGGCTGGAATAGGGAGTGTACTCAATTCAGTAAGATATGACTAGAATGTGGAGTAAACCCAATTCACTATGATAGGGCTAGAACATTGAGTGAACCTAATTTTTTATGGGACATGGTATACTATGATGTTTTTTGGTGTTAATTTATACCAATATTATATCCCATAATTTGAGCCTTTACTAATATATAAATTATTTTCTAAGCTTATGTTTACACAAAAAATTCAATGTCTTATGCCAATGTTATTCTCTAATGGCTCATGTTATTTGACTTCTTTATGATTAATGTCTTACAAAATTCCAAGATTCTTCCATCATTCACAAATATGTTATTTTATATGCATGTAATAATGTCCAAAAATTAGGTTTTTATACTCTTATTCAGTTATTATGTTTATGTATCGTTGATATCGCCAATTTTTACCCGTAATAAGCATTTGAGATCACCCTTTATGTATATCATCCCAATGATATGATGAAAATTATTATGCATGAAATGAATAAAAATGATCTATCAATGATGAAATAATAGGAAAATAATATAGATATATTATGAACTATTTTTTTGTGATATCAAATTTCTAAACACACTAGACCTATATGAGACATGAATGGGTTCATTATGTTATGTAATGAGTATTCATATAAAAAAATGTGATATATATGTATGAAAATTGTGGCCCATTATAAACCATAAACAAATGGTTATCCCAATATCCTCTAAATTCAATGACAAAGGCACATGGCATATCTACTATATTTTGATTATCCCTTTCTATCTTCCAATATATATAGGTGTTACATGTTGTGCTCAACCAGACCTAAGTTAACATCACCTCCTAGAGGTCCTCCCAAAATTGAGATATAAGGAGAGGGTCCCCATCTGAGATGATAGACGTTAGAGTCTCATGAAACAATAATATCTGTTTTAAAAAAAATCCCCATGTTTTATAATTTAGTTGTGTCATCAATTTGTATGAAATGAACCAGTGTGGTCAAGTGGTCAATCACTGACAAAATAGAATTTTTACCTTGGGGATTCTAAGAAAAATCAATAATGAATAAAAATGTTATATGATTATATTTCTATGTTATCATGAGGGGAGGATTAAGAAAACAATAAGTATTTTAGTTCTTATAATTAATTGTTTTTCATATGTAGCATCGATACAAGAACTCAAATATAACTAGTTGCATTCTAGGCCACCAGAACATACACTTATTTTCATAAATAATATTTATAGTTCCATGGTATAAATACTACAAATAATGATGAAAATCAAAAAAAAATTACCTCTTAGTTGATACAAAAACATATAATTTTCTATTGAAAATAATAACTACCGTGGAGAGACCCCACTCACCAATTATCACCATGCCATATAAAGAGTGTTAGATATTATAGAACTCATTATCTTTCTATGGTTTTGGTTAATTATCTCAATGAGAGATGATATCAATTAAATTAATTCTAGAACGTTATCAGAATGTTCCTCCTTGATTCCAATCATAATTGGGAAAAGGGCATCATCATGTTCCATTCTTCCATCAGATTAATCGTTGTTTAAGAAGGAAGTTTCCAACTAAGATAATGAAAACAACATTTCACATTCCAATATTATAGGAATTGTTGAATTTTAATGACTACAAGTATTCCACCCATTATAACTATTATAAAATATATTTTTTAGATAATATATAAACTATTCTCTTGGGATCAGAATAAATTATAATGTTTTTTGATAACAAAATTAGTTTCAACAAATTTTAAGGGTACGAAAAAATAGTTTCAAGTTCTATATCATGAGGGTGATAATTAATCTCTTGAGGAAAAGCTAAAATTGTCCACAATCCACAAAATAATTTCCTTAAATTTGGATGCCATCCAATCCCATATTGAATAATCAAAATCAACCACATAGACTGAGATAATATATTTTGGGATGACATGTCCCATGAAATTAACTTATCATATCCACAATAATTTTGATTACAAATTTTCATACATATAGTCATCCCTTAGAATCCAAAAAATATGATTAAATTGATACACATGGTATTATTTTTCCTTACTGTAAAACATAATGTCATCCGCAAAAATCCTACCAAAAGTGTTAATATCTTGTTGGAAAATATTTTTTATTAGTTCCATGAAGGTTCTAGGTGAGTTTTTAAGACAAAATGACAAAATGAGGTACTCAAAATGGCCAAAAATTTATTTGAAGACAAACTTTGGAATATCTAACTCCATGGTTCTTATCTAAAAACACTATACTAAAGATCTATTTTTAATAACATCTATTTCTATTACAACATATTTAAAATCATCAATTCAGGGAAAGGGATATTTATTCTTAAATATTAATCGATTGAGCTTCCAATAATCCATAAATAAGAGGAGGGTTCCATTATCCATATTGGTAGTGATATCAAGGGCTTACCAAGGATACACACTCATAAATATATAGTCCTGGGCTATCAAGTAATCCATCTAGGAATTTATCTCTTAAAACTCATCTAGATCTACGTGGTGAGATAAAATTGATATTGATTATGTTCTAAATACTAAAAAATCAAGAAAACCAATTCTATATATTGATAAATTCTTAAAATCCATTTATAAATACTTTATGAAATTAATTGACAATTGGTGAAAAATTTCCACGAAAATATTCCTAACATAGTTTAGTCATAGATAAAGATATCAAATCCCCATTCTCTCAAAGAAGATGTCCAACTTAACTGGTCCTCAAATCATAGCCACAATAAAATACATGAGAGTTTACATAATGAGAAATTAAGGACACCCACTGATGGTAACAATACATATCTTCTTCATAAGAATGAAACAAATTCTTCCCAATAATTACACTAACTCGATCATGTTCTAGAATTAAAAGAAATAAAACCATCACCACATCGCACATAAAGAAATAGGACAAGGGAAATCAGAAATCATAATCTTTATTCATTCTTAGAGGCATTTCAAGTTCCATAATTAATTGAACTTATTCCATTATATGTTTTTAGAGATCAAATGAAAGCGTTAATAGAAAGGTGTGAGAGGTAATTATATTAAATAAATAAGTCACTATGGTTAATGAAATAGAAATGGTACTTACCATAGTTGAAGGATCCACTTCAATATCCATTACAAACTATCCCATTATGTGGGATTTTTTAATTTTGGTGTCATATGGACGAAACCCTATTTTTTATGAAAAATATAATTTCATTGTATATCCTCTAAGTGATAAATAACATTTACTATAGTGGGGAGGATAAAAATATTTATTGAACATGAGCATGTGACCCCGACATATTCTTGAGATTCAGTTATTTAGAGGTATAGAACAAAAGGACATTGTATTCCCTCTCTGGACACACTATTGAAAAGTTGGACTAATGACCATTTATGATGGTATAGAAAAGGGATTCATAACAGCACCAACACTATTTCCTTTGTGAAAACTTCTCAAATTACTCTTCCACTTAAAATATCCATAGTATCTACCACCAAAGGTAGGATGAACTCTGGTGATTCCTAAATGACCTACCAGGTCAATCCTTATCATAAACTACTTATCCACCCCCACATAATAAGTATAATGATTTAGAATGAAAAAATTATATCAGATATAATTTTAATGACTCATTGGAAACCCCTAATCCAAAATCTTCTAATTAGAAACAACATTATGTGAAAATAGATAATGATCAGTGATGTGATTAATATACCCCATCTTTGTCCAACCAAATTTATCAGATGTGGAGATCTCCATTTATTTTTCAAATATCATTGAATCCATGTATAATTTCATAGAAAGGAGGATATTTATCTTCTTCTGCACCAAGAAATAATAATTATTTAAAGAAACAATGTCCCACAATCTCTTAATTAAAACTTCTGTCTTAATGATGACACACCTAACTATGAAATAATTAGGGGTCTCTTGGAATTCAAAGGGTCTTTCTAACTTCCCTATAATATCATCCAATTATATATGATAATTCCTGCATTTTAAAGATGATGTTTTTGATGAAGAAACTTGTGGAATAAATTCATATCCTTTTACCTTTGATTTTCTTCCTCTTGATACAAAATGAGGGAAATTTCCACACCATGGTGCGTAGCCCAAACTGTTTGCATGATGAGTTTGATAATATCTCAATCAACTAGTGGATTTACCTATCTAGGTTCATTTATATCCACACCCAAAGGATTTCTGAAAATTCAGTAGGGGGGTTATATTAATATGCATCACTAAATAAGAGATTCAATAACATGAGATCCACGAATCAATTCGGAAAAAATATTAAAATTATACAATAATAATAGAGATACATGAAAAACAAAATACTAAGATTTAATCCCTTGGAATTCCAAGGGGAACTTTTCCCAACCACCCATGGTATCTTAAGGCATGTCATGATGAGTAATTGAAACTCACTCACTTACAACCGACTTCTTAAGCCCCAAAATTCAAATATCTTACCTACCAACATATACAAAAAGTCACAATAATAATGAAAAAAACAAACCATATATTTGATACAATTTTTTCACAATCCAACGAAGATTAACCAACAACATAGAACACAATGGAGTCTTTACATGTCTTAAAGAGATTTCCAAATCCCCACGGACTAGCGATAGGAACCTTGGAATCATGGAATACCAATGGGAATAATTTTTCCACAAAATAACACAAAACATGAAATCAATAATAATCATTATATAAGACTTCAAATATAAGACCACAAAATGAAAGAGAAAAATGTGATAAAAAAGTTGTTCCAAAACCACAACCCTAACCAAAGAAAACAATTACATAAATTTCACATATATATGTAACATGTATTCACTACCAAAATCACAAACCTATATAATGAATAATATTGACACAACTCTATGTAACATGTCCTTTACCTTCTTGAGAATATGAAATCTACATACACGCAAAGGTGTATATAGGGTGTGATAAAAAAAATATAAGCGGGATCCCAATAAGTGTTTTATATGAATAATTCATAACATCAACCAATTATGCTCAATTAAATATACAGAAGGAATGTAATAAAATATTACCATGTGTAATGTAAAACATAGAGTGTCACCATTTCCACAACATAATTATTCATTTAAAATAAACCTTTTTTCATATAATTTAGATAAATATTTCAAAAATAAACATAAAATATTATCATAGGGAAAACTATCCCTTGGGGGTAACAATATTTCAATGTATTTTAGTATCCTAAAAAAATTAACATGATTAATAGGCCACCTGGAGTGCACATTACCCTATTATAATTTCAATAGGGAGTATGAGTTCAACCCTATGAGTGGATCCCTAAAACAAATTATGCCTCCTTGTGCACACATAACCATAGTAGAATAATCGTAGCATGTAAAAGTTCAACCTTGAGGACAGATCCCTACCTCATCATTGATCATCATGGTTATTAACAAATTACAATATACAAAATGGAATTTCAAATTTCAAAACATAAAATATATGTGAGAAATATATTTTCTTTAACAATTCCAAAGTTGAAGGTAAAATTTAAAAAAATAAACAAAACCCTACGTATATTATTCAAACATTGAAAAATCACTTAACATTTTTTAGAAACCTATTTTAGGGATAAAGAATGAAATCTATTAATAATAAATCCATTTAATTAAAACACATCCCTTGATACACATAGATATCAATACACATATGAGATACCCAATCTATGAAGAACCAAGGGTTCATCGTGACATGGAAGAACTGTAATCCATGAATTATAAAATAAGAATTTCTTATTAATCAATTATTTAACAATATGATAGAGATAGTAATCACATAACACAATGATTCATGGAGAACACACAACGATCAATAATGATTCGGACAAAAAAGACCCAAATTCAATAATGGATATACAAAAAATTGAATTAGATCATATCCCAACCATTAAATATTGTATCAGTAGACACAATTTAATGTTTTATTCTAGAATAATGGAGAATATCTAGAAGAACAATAAATAATGAAAAATAGCATGGGAATAACTTCAAATTAAATGATTCAACACTCTTACATCCAATTGATTCTCACTCCATAAGGCATGGAATCTCTAAAATAACTATGTAGAGTCTCATAGGTTGAGATCCTGATTCATTGAACGAAGAATGAGGCTAAAAAAGATTAATTGGTAATAAAAATAAAAATTTTATTAATTAATTAATGTTTCATTGTTTGGAATCTCTTTTTGGAAAACTATCATCCCATTTCCGGGCTGCTAGATAAGCCATGCATTTTAAAATAATTGTGTGCCTAACTATGTTTCCCACTCTAGGATTCCAACATAAGCACCATGGTTTATTAAAAATATCCACACAGTTTTCTCTAATCATGTGTCTACAGTGTGTGATACCTATAAACTATAAAAGCCAAAAAAGTATCCCAAAACAACCTAAGAAAATACACAAATGAGGTGCTAAAAAGTATGTAATTACCTAAAAGAATCATTGGGATGTGATTGAGAAAACTATTTATTTTCAAAAGACAAACATTATATCATCGACTATAGTATAAAAAAATAGTATACATGTGTTATTGAATATTTTAACTTTCTGATCACCATTATTAATGATTAAAAATTGAATTTAACAACACACTAGATTATGATGTTCCAGGATATATTTTTTAATTTGGATAATATTTTAGGAGGCTAAAAAATAAGAAGTTTATATTTTAGAAGAAACAATGTTCTTATAAAGATAAAAATATATAGAATAAATTGTCCATATTATTTAATTTACATTTGTTATATATCTTGAGGTAAAACATGATTTATATATATTTGATGAATATTGAGAATATCATATGTGATAGTTTAATTGGAATGTTGTTATACATAACTGTCAAGACTACATATGGTTTGAAGGTTATATTATTTATATTATCAATATGAATATATATATATATATATCCCAATCCAAAAACCAAATGATTATAATTACCTATAACTTTCCGTAAGATATTAATAAGTGATACCCACAGTTTATATCAATGTATCAATTATATTAAAGCTCCTTAGGGGAATTATTTAAATATAAATTATATTTTTTCATTTAATTATTTTATGTTACTAGAATTTAAATATCATGATTTTCATGTTTTGATTAAAAAAACTACCACCCATTGAAATAAGTGGAATACTACTAATCCATGTTCAAATGAATAACATCTTGGTGTATTACAACATAAATATTATTTATAGTATGTTCAATGATCCAAACTCATTAAATATGTTGTATAATGAATCTGTAAACATAATTTTCATAATTTATTATTATTTTTCAACTTTTTTTCTTTGATATCATGGTACTTATAATGATACATTTTGTACGAGAATACAGTTTTTTGGACCTATATAATTATATTTGATATATAATTTTTAAAATTATATGAATTTTTTGAAGTATATGTTTGTAATTAATATAAAATGAGGCATATATTTTTTAAAATTATATATCTAATATTTCGGTTCAATTCTCGAAAGAAAACATGTTTGAGTTCGATAATGTATGTCTCCCAACATCTCACCACATGGGATTCTATATTATGGGAAAGTAAATCCATAGAACACGTGTAATTTTAGTGAAACAAGTCCAAATTAAACATGCATATTGGGAAACTAGTTACATGAAATTTACACTACTATTTTTTAATTATAATTTGGGCGATGGTAAAAGTAGTGTTAAATATGAAGAATTAGAATTTACACTTGTATATTTGAAAATATTGGGATAAAAGAAGGACCAATTTAAAATAGAATATATTTTAAAAGAATTTATGAAATATAGATCTATAAAATGATCAATATTCTATTATTTTTTAAGAATAAATATTAAATTTCGTTGATGAAAATGTTGTTTTTGTTGTCAAATTATTTGACATTCTTTTGACTATGTAAAAATTACAGAAGGAAAATAATGGTAATGAAGATTATAATACTTATAATATATTGAATTGTATCAAAGAAGAGATATGATAATAATATTTGAATAATTATCCCATGATCTTGTTATAATATAATTATTTAAATTTACATTTCAAGTTATTTAATATGAAATATAATTTTTCATTAAATTTTTTTAAATTACTAATTTAATGACAATCCATCTTTTACTCTGTAGTTTTCATAATTTTATTTTTTATAGATGTTTCTTAGAAGACATCATTCTATATCGACTATAATTTCCTTTATATTTTTTGAAATATTTTAGATAAATATTAATTTTTTATAGTTTTTGGTATTTGATTATTCTTGATATGATTTTTAAATATGAATTTTTATAAATTTTAGATTCACTTATGTTTAATTTTCTATTATTTATTCAATTTCGCATGTTTTATAATTGATTTAATGGGATCATATATAATTTGTACATTCAATTTTTTTTAATTTTTTTCACTTATGTTTATTTGTCATATTTATAGTCAACTTCATATGTAAAATTCTTATGTAAAATCATTTCATTGAATTATGTATTAATTATATTTTTAATTATATTGTACATACATGAATTAAAAAGCTCATAAGCCTCATTAGTGATCTATAAATTACACCTATTATTCATTAATATAGTGGTCCCTCTTATTTTTTATGTTAAGAGAAGATATATAGAGTTATAAAATTTAGTGACACATATATACTAAGATTCTCAATTTTTTATAGGATGGAGAAAAGGATGGTTATTGAATTATATGATAAATATAGTCCAATAAGTCTATATACAAAAATAGTTATGAGGATTGTGGTACATAATTAATAAATAAAAAAATTTCATACATTATGATTGGTTTGTTGATGATCAAATGAAATGAGATCAGTCATGGGATGCAATAATTATAAGATCATTCACAGGTCAATTTCTTATTTGTTTTAAAAAATAATTAACTAATCAATAAAAAATATTTTTATTGTAATTTAAATTAATTATTTGAAATGTTAATTAAATAAATTTAAAGGGGTTGAGTGTGAATAAAGAAACAAAAGATTTTTGGAAACCAATTTCACCTTTACATTAGAAGGAAAATGACCTTTACCCATCCCTCTACCCCTTATTTGAGAACTTATTTTCCAAACAAAATATTCCTCTCACCATATGACTGACCCTATATCCAAATGTCCTATCCAACACTCTTCTCCTTGAGACCCTCAATGATGATATATAAATAAAACTACTCAAATGATGGACATTGATGACACATGGGCCACCAGAAAACCATATTGTACTATAATTTTTGAAACCTACAACAATACTGTTACAATCGATACTGAAATAGTGAAATTGCTAGCACAATTGATTTGGAAAACATGTGGATTGGAAGAAGGGAAAATAAACATAAGGGAAAAGTAATGATGAGGATTCATCCACCATATACACTAAACAATCATACTAGAGACCATTGTGAACAAATGTTTTGTAAGATTCATTTTCTTATATTATAAAAACCCAAAAGTGAAGTTAAATATAGAGGAAATGTTATAGAAAATCAAAATAAGAAATAACTATTTCAATCAAGGTAACCACCCTTGGAATTGAAATAAATTATAGTGAGATGATTTATAATTGAAAAATTGTTTAAAAAACATTAGTATGATTCCATCACAAAAGTACCCACCCAATAGTGAAACCAAATCTTCTGCAAGATCCCACAGTCCCATGCTAAGACAAGAAATAGAATTATCATGTACTACCTCAAAACATAACCATAGATAAAATACAAAACACTTATAAACATAATAATTATTAACTATGATGGGGTGAAGAAATATGGAATCAGTAGTAAAAAAATGGGGATGGAAAATGGGGAGGAATAGAGATGACCATGAAGTTGTAGGCACTATAGGACCATTTATCAAAAGGGGGAAACCTGATATGGGGGAGTAATGATCATCACTACATAAATGATGATATATTTCTATAGGTAATAGAATACATGATAATTTTTTATCTTAATAATATATTTATACAAAATAATATTGTAATAATTATTTAAAAAATATCCCCTTATTGAATTTTTTTTCTTATTTAATAGAAAATGGGGATATATCATCAAGAGATCCATGAAAATAATGTATACCATAAAAATTTATCTCATGAAAGGTATAAAATACTATAAAAATATATATATCTAGAACATCATATATTTAGAGACAAATAAATTAGCTCATTATAGTTGACCCCCACCCCTATCTCCCTAACTCTCTATAAAAAATTTAAAATTGGAAGATAAGATGAGAAATTTGAAATATCTTGCCCAAATGTCTAGGGAAATAATTGATATGGTTTTAAAAAATTTCTTATTTGGTTTTCCAAGTGATTATGAAATTTTATTACAATAATATAAATTTTTTAAATAAATTTTAATATTGAATTTAGAAGGAAACTACAAATTATCTCTTAATAACTATGGTTAAGAAGGATATTCTTGTGAAAAAATTACAAAATGATGAGAAATCTGGTCTCACGTGAGTATAATATATGACTATATGTTTTAGGAAGCTTATTTTTTATCAAAAAATATATTTTGAAGAAGTAATCATATATGGGTAAAATAAATGTTTTGAAAACTTGTGTTAATGAGTTTGGATAGTTGAAAGAGGATGGTAATAGGACATTAGTGTATTTGTTTCTTTCCATATAAAAAGAAACTACACATACCACTCATTCACTTATTTTAGATATAAAAATTTACTATAATAATATTTAGAGAATCCATTTTTGAATTTTATAGAATTTTGAATAAGACATTATATTTTGGATACATTACTTTATCAATATAGTAATTTTGATTAACTAGTGGTAATTGCGTAGGATATTATAAATGAATCAACTAGAGTGGAATTACATACTGACAAGGTGACTATAGTTGGAGACAATGCCAAATATTTTTTTATTATATCTATCTAGACCGTTATTTAAGATGATGAATAATGTATGTATAGATAATATTTTTATTTAGTATTATTTTAAAATTAATTAATTCATCCTTTATAAATATATTTCTCATAGGAATATAGAAATTATAAAGAGTTATAGTGTCATAAAAATAACACCCGTCTTAAATGTTATTAATAATGGGTTTCAAATATCTAATGTATTATAAATATTATCCATAATTATTTTAATTGTTGTTGTTTTCACATAATTTTTATCACTTCCACTATTTTTGGAATATATTATCAAATAACTATAATGAAAAATGATTTCAAAGAGATTATTGTTATAATAATGTTATGTATTTTAATACTATGATTTTTTATGTAATGTTATTTTCATATTTAATTCTGTTAAATAAATTTAAAATAATTTACAATGTACTCAAGTTATGGATTCAATAGGTTTCCTTACACTCATTTCAAAAAAAAAGTCACAATTTTTATTTATAGATTATTTATCCCATAATTGATTTCACCAATAGTGTTGAATATGATGTATAAATAGATAATTTGATATGTATTTCAATGTTCTTAAAATATATAAATTAATTGTTGTATGTTTTAATGTACTATAAAATTTGTCCAAATACTTTTTCTGATTTAGGTGGTTGAGGTTTCTGAAGGAAGCATTGAGGAGTATGGTGGTTATAGGAGAGGTTGTTGATGTGATTTTAGCTAGAGGGAGTCATGTAACCTGAATATTGGGTCTACAGTATAAGTGATAGGGTCTCTTGATTAGGAGGATTGGTATGCATCATATTGCTCCAATGGTAGGAGTTTCTGGTTCTTCAAAAATTGTACACCTTACGATGTGGTAATGGGTTTGTCTATGAGGCTATATTGTAGAATTTGGGGGGGGGGGTATCTTACCTTTTTCGAGTTGGAGTCTATAACATGTAGTATTCTTTTCCATTTTGGTCTGTGTACCCATTTTATAAGATCTGTATAGTTATGAGGGTATGTTGACCCGTAGGTCTGCAGTATGGTGGGGGGTCAGGCACCACAGTCTCTTTTATTTTTAAAATAATCTTGATTGTGGTTTGGGTGGTTGTATCATAGTCATTTTTTTCTATATAAAGTTATAAATTCGTAAATCCCTTTATACAAACACAATTTTCCAAAATTTATCACATTTCTTAAATTACACCAGTGAATCCTAATGTTATCCATATCCCCATTTAAGTGCATTTTGACCCCATTCTGTAGAGATTAATTTGTTTTTGTTTAAAGTGATTCTAATTCCTTATCCTAATTTTACTAAATTCTCTCATCTAGGGAATCATTATAACAAGATAAAACATATGGTTTTTTTGATTTTTTGATAAGTGTATTGTGGTGTTTTTTTAAGGGTAATCGAAGTGTTCTCATTAATTATGTTTCTTCGTGGTGGTATTACTCTTATTCTCACTTTTCATAGCAGATCATAAATCTCCATTTGATATAGTAAATCTATTATTTTACATATAGTGTGTCATGTGGGTGGGTTTCATTCTTTTTTTCTTCTATTGTGATATTTTTTCATATCCTTATGAATATAATGAATTGGTTAATTTAAATTTATGGTTATGTTGAATGATTCTTATGTTTTTACAGTATTATGATGGCATGATTTTTTAGTATATTCATTGTTTTTCTACTACTGAAAATCATTTATTTTAGGATATAATATTTATTCTGAATTGATAAGTATTATGGATTAATTTTTGAATTGTTATCATGACACCACATTGAATAAATGGTTAGTCACTTATATTTGGGTAAATGATTTCATTCTTAAAGAAAATATGTCTTGTGTGAGAATTCCATAAAATAAAGAAGTGGAATTGATTAATTACCCATGTTAAATCTGAAAAAATAATATTGATTCTCTTTCTATGAAATGTGTGAATTTAATGTGTGGGGATGATGTGTTGTATAGTGTTTGTATTTATTGGTGGTGATTTGAAATTGTGATGTGGGGTGGGTATGTGTAGAGTTTTAGTTGTGTCACGTGAAATATTAGACAAAAAATAGTTTCCATGTGGTTATTGCAATGAAAATGTGGATATGGCTATGAAATTGTAGTAATGTTGGGAAATTTGACTTGATGAGGATGTCAGGTTGTTTGATAGTTTAGTGTGGTGTGGTTCTAGTTTTTTAGTTAGTGTTTGAATTAAATTATAATGTTTAAATTGAAATGTCATGGGGTCATTTGGTTGATGGGATGGAAAAAGATAATGAATGAATTAAAAATGGTAATTGTGGATAAATATGGTTAATGTTTAATGTGAAATTAAATGGAAAATACAATTAAATGAATTGGATTTGAAATGGATTTGGTTGGTAATGTGAAATCTAGAAAATTTATTAATTTTAGAAAGAAGGTGAAATTTGAAATGTGTCTTGTGTCATATTTTTGGTGTAGTACATTTAGTGGTTGTAGTGAAAGTGGTAGTGTTCTACGGTTGGGGTTTGGTGGTGTGATTTGGTTAGTTCATTATTTTAAAACCATTGTTTGGGCTTGTGTGAATATATATATATATATACACACACACACACCATGTATTTTCATTTTTATTTTCTATACACACCCCACCTGTTTCGATCACCATGCCCCAACACCCATATATTTGTGTTTCTTTTTTCCAACATCCATGGGGTTAGGTTGGATGGTTGGATAACTATTATTTCTATCTTTCTTCCAAAATGTGATTTCATATGTGGTTTGTGATAGGAAAAAGTCAAAAATTCACTTTAGTAATGTTTTATTGGGTGATGAGATGGCTTCTGGTGGGGGAAGTTCATGGTAGGAGGATAGAACAATGTTTATTTCCATCATGTTCATTATACCCAACTACTATTATTATGGTTTTGGATGAGATGTTATATGATGGCCCGAGTGTCTTCAGTTGGGATGTGATGTGATAGTGTAGGTGTCTTTGCGTGAGATGTGATGTGATAGCTTGTTGCACGTGGGTTTCATGGCATGATGAGTTGTTCATGAGAGATGGGAGTACTAGGATGTGTGATATTGGTGTGTCTGTGAGTCAAATTAGTGATAAAGTGGAAGAGGGTGTCCTTTATCGATATTATTTGTATTATATTATTATAAATTTATTTTTTTATTTAGTGATTGTTCCTTGGATAAGGTGAGATTCAATAGTTTTACAATTTAATTGTTATTTGTTATTTTGTTTTGTCACTGATGCATTAGTATGATATTTTCACATGTTTTTAGGAGGATTGGGTGTGATCATGTTCAGTATATTTATATACTCACACTATGTATATATAAACAATATTTTTTAAATAAGTAATTTTTGGACTTTTATACCAAAACTTTCCCAAACCATTGGGTTGTTTCCATATTGTTGCTTTATCATTTCATTAAGGTATTTATTTTGAGACTCTTTTCAGTATATATTTTTTTATACATTAATTTTGGTATAGTTTTTGTTTTATTTTTATATTATTTCCTAATGTTTCTTAATGTTGTCTTATAATATCATTGGAACATATTATTATAGTGGATAATGCCTCCAATTTGTGGGATGTATGTACACTTAGTGTTAGTAAACTACCAGGGGAAAACTGGATGTGGGACATGGGGGGTTAATATCTCTACTCCTTTATTTTTAGCTCTAGAGGGGTATCTTTGGAAGGATTGGGTCATGATAGAGTGATATAAAATGTGCATTCATTGAGGGATATAAAGTATTTCAGAGTAAGATATAATGAGGATTTCATAGGTTGGTATGTTAAAAATGTTATTTGATCTTGGTGTGTGACATAGGCTAGATAATTACATATAGGGAACAATATTTTAGTGCCCCATGTTCCAATTCAAGGCCTCTAATACAACCTATCAACCAAGTGAGGTGATTCCACTTTCCGGGAATAGATTTAAGAGATGTATATGTATCATGGCTGACTTTGGTACTTGTTTTATTTGGGTGTTTTTGATTCTTAAATGTTAATATTAATTAATTAATTCATAATATAATTTATTTTTACTAGGATTTTGAAATTGGTGCCTCCATTTCAATTATGGATATTATTTATCATTCTAGTGTGGTTTATGCAACAATGATTTAGCTTGCTGATTTGGTTGATCAATGAAGTTTTGATCCCGTTGAGGAACGTGGTAAGTTATAGTAAATTTGAAACTCTTGTCGCCAAATGTATTTGGGGATACAAGTTGGAATCATTTTTAATCCTGATATGGAGGGCTGGTCTAAGAATCTCAAGACTGAATTCATTTTTTTGTGGGCCTCGGTCGAGTATTGAGTCCCATTAGAAGTTATTTTGATATGAGGAGCACCGTATAAGTAGGGTGTTTTTTATCTTTGATATTTAAATATGAAATATTATTCATGGGTTGAATTTTAGAGGGAGTTTCAAAAAATGTTTATTTCATCGACCATGAAGTCAATAATGTAGAATGAGCTTCTCTCTCTTTGGAATGAGATATGATTGTAAAGAATCTAGTTATCTAGTTCAATGAAATTTGCTATTTTTTCCAATATATTTTTACTAATGAAATGTCGCTTATGGGATGTTTGGAGGAATAATTTTTTTCTTATATCTAGTATGTAATTACCCCTATTTCTATTATCAACTTTTTTGAAGGTTTAGAAGAAGATAAATCTACATGAATAAGAAATCATAAGGATTTGAAATTAAAGAATGGAAGCAACAGTATTACAGTTGGAGAAAAGTTTTTAATAGTAGGTTTTAGGTTTCAAGACTTTTAGGTACTAAAAAGTTGGGATTTGAACTCCATAAATTCCTTTATAAACATTTGGGGCTATAAGATTCAATGATTTTCTTATGGTCCATAGGGTGGTATATTTTTTCATTGTGATTAATGGCCATAATTACGATCCATGACCAGTGATTATATGATCTTAGTTTAGTTGATGTCGTTAGTTTTAATGTTATACATAATAGTATATTCTAATGAGACCATTTATGTAGTTGAGGATGTAGTAATATGCTCTATTTTGGAGAGATAAATCATGTAAAGGCCTACATCCGGATGTTACTCGAGTTCAAGTACATCGACATAAGAATAGTTGTGAAGGTGTGAGTCAATATAGAGGTAGTGGAGATGGGTGTGGTCAATTGTAGGTAGTGAAGGATGTAGTTACAGAGGGGTTAGATATCATTGGATGAATGATTAGTTTATCAATTTCCCTTTTCTGTTATTTTTTGTTATATAGAGTGATACTCCATTTTTGATCGCTCTCTAGTCATCACTATGAGGATTAAAAAAGAGATTCTTTTTACCAATGGTGTTGAGTATGCTATTACAAGGACAACCCAAGTAGATTGATGTGTATTGGGGATTTTGGCTAATTATTGGGACACATCAATCTTGTTTTTATTTGTTACTGATTAAGACTCAATAGTGTGATTTCTTACTCAACATTGACTAGTTTTATTCTATGTGTGTGATTATCTACAACTTATAGAGGATATTTTTTTTCATAAATGTGGACGGTCAGTGTGATTTTCTCATTAGTGAGAAGAGTTGTCTTGTGAGGAGTACATTTTTCAGGCTCCATATTTACATTAAGGATTAGATGTGAGTTGAATTAGTAGAAAATGTGACAATTGAGTTTCTTATGGTATTCAGTGAGTGTCAAGATTATTTTCATGTGGATTTTGAAATTCTACCCATTTAAAAATATGTTTTTTTCATGATAAAATTATATCCAAATTATTCTCTAATTTTGATGGAACCTTATCAGATGGAAACTTTTTAATTTTTTGATATTAGTATTCAAGTAGATGATCTAATATTGAAGGGTCTCATTTCTACTAGTTCATTTCTATGGGGTTCCCTGGTATTATTCACCCATGAATGTAGATAATAGTCTAAGTATGTGTATATACTACCATAGGATGAATTAGGTGATATTTCAGAATTGATACCCTTATTAAAGGATCAATGATCTTTTTACGAAATGAAGTGATAAATCTGGGTTTCTAATATCAATGGATTTCGACACCAGTGAAAAAATTGACTATGAAAGATCTTGATTTCTTCTATACTAATCAATGTTAGGTATAATTTGAATATTATAATGGTAAACTGATCTATTTTCACATTCTCCTACTTCTAGATTAGGGGTGATTTTTGTGGTGTCCATTGACACTTCCCTTATTGGATTGGGATGTGTGTCGATACAATAAAAAGAGGGGATTTATTTTGGGTATATTTAGTTACATCCACATGATAATAAATATTCCACCCATGATCTTGAGATATTAGTTTTTGTTCTGGGAATGAATTTGTGTTGATATTACCTCATTGGGGATAATTTTTTTGTCCTCACATATCATAATATATTTAGCTACATCTTATCTTAGTGTGATTTGAATATGTGGAAATGGATGGGGAAGGAGTTTCTTTTGGACAATGGATTTGACATCCCCTACAACATTTTAAATGGGAATGTTGTGGATAGTTATTGGATAGTGAATTCATAGAATGATGATGTTCTCGATTCTAGAGATACTTGAAAAATTATGGAGTTGTAAACCATTCATTTAGATTGAAGGGTTGTTAGTGGTGGAGGATTCTTATTCCAGGTGATGAAGATTTCTTCAATGGTGTAGAAAGTTGATGAGTCTTATTATAGACACTAAGATGTAGATGTTATGTGTAACCATATTGGCAATGGTGATTCTCAGGGGGAGGGGGTAGTATAAAGTTGGTCAGAATGAGATGATATTTATGGAAAGTTATTTTCTTTGGTAGTGATATGTGGGAGATCCCTTGTTGAGTTTCATAAATGAGAATTTGTAGTGAACCAAGTAGTGTATGAGTTTTACCCTAACATAAGGTAAATTTTTCGAAGGCCTTATATGAAAAAATAAAAGGTGGAATTTATGGATCTATATTTGGTTTTCCAGCATGTAAATGCTTAACATCATGTTCTTATCATGTTTCTGAGTCTGTTGGATGTTCTTGAGTGGAAATTGGATAACATATAAAGTTACGCTATCCTATTTTTTCTGCTATATTAGTGATTTTTTATTCTATATGGTTAATCATGGATTTATTGATGAAAATATCCCACATTCATGCATTAAAATAGTATTGCACCGTGGATGTTTTGGTGAGAGTTTTTTGCAGATGTCGTGGTGAAATTTCATGGGGTTACAAGGATTATTTTCTCATATGAGGATGAATTTTTATCAAATCATTTAAATATGGGATTGAAATACATTTTTTGAAATCATTTGGGAATCAAAACTTCTGTCCACCCCCATCCAGATGGGCATATAGAGAAAAATATCCATTAATTGGAGGATACAATGCGGGCTTGCACCATAGACTTCAATAAGTCTTGTTAAAAAAACATGAATCTGGTTGAATTTTCATACAATTAAAACTATCCCTCATCCATTGGAATGGTCTCATTTAGGTCTTATTATGTATGACCATGTAAATATAAATTGTCTTAGGCTTGGTTTGGGTATTCATCCAATCACATACCTTATGTGGGGAAAATCATGAACAAGAAGAATCATGTTGTTTTTTAGAGGATGAATGTAGAATGGTACTATAAGAAGCCATATTTTTATCACTAGATTAGGACCCATGAATTCAAAGTTACAAAACAAAATTTCTTTATTGTTTCCACTTGATGTGGGTAGTGGAGGATTTGGAAGGTGAGTAATCCCTAAAACTAGTTTTTGGATCCTTTTGATGTGTTGGTGCATATTAGTGAAGTGGATTACCTATTGGTACTCCCACAACAACAAGACTGGATCCTTGGCATCATCCATGTCTTTAAACTCCATTATCATCATCCTGATGATTCTCATGTCATTTAATGGGGATAGTTGGATATTGAGGACAATGTTACATTCATGGATTAGAAAATGGGGATCCATGATCATTAAGATAATGTGTTTGTGGGACTGAACATTCCATTGTTTCATGTTTCATAGATACATTGTGGCCTAGAGAAGAGTACATGGGAGAGTGAGAAATTGGTTCCATCTCAGTACCCAAAGTTGTTTGGAACATTTATAGTTTCACCTTGAATTTTTTTCATTTAATGATTATATTTTTTAATCTTCCTAATTTATGAGATATACTTCATCCTTATTGATTTTATATATGGTTTAAATCAAAATCCATGTGAATATGGGAAATCTTGATCACTAATCAAGAAATATTATATATTTAAATGATTTAAATTATGTTTAAGAGTGAGTGATTCTATAAGAAGATAATATATTAACATGAAATATGGAATTATTTTATTTTGGGGGTTGGAATATTTTTTTTGGTGGTTTTGGTGATCATAGTCTTGGGATTTGTGGTTTATGAGATAGTTGTGTAGATGGTTATGTGCAATTGACAGGGTTTATGGATACTATGAAATGGTGTGTTTTTTTATTTGGTAGAATTGTAAATTAATGTATTTTTATGGTTATAGGGACAGTTTAGTGAATGTTTTCAGTTGGGTCCAGTGTGTCTTCAATTAGGCGGTGTTTTGGATGTGACAAAATCTTTTAGAGGTATCTCAAGGGATGTTTTTTGGAACCATTTCATATTTTACAACTAGGGTTAGTTTTGAATATTGAGAGGTAGAATAGTATTGATAAGTATTTTATGTAACATATCATTCTATTTGGAAAGTTAATTTATAGGATTTTTTGTAGTAAATGTTATTGGTGTTTAACTGGAAGTGTTTAGAGGGTAAAAGGAGTGGTTGAAGGAGTGATTGCAACATGATGGATTCCTATAGTTTTTATCATAGTTATGGATCGTAAGGTCTAGATGCTATAGCGTAGAATGATCATGTTGTGATGTATTGATTTAATGGGTGGAAATGATGGTTCTTCAAAAAAAAAATACCCCCATGGACTATAGAGAAACTATGATTTGGAGGTGAGTTAAAATCGGATGTTAAGAGATTGATTTGGGGGTGTTTTTCATAAATTCCCTCTCAGTTGATGGGGTTTATGTTGTGGTGTATCCTCCTACATCATAGACATTCCCCCTATTATAGAATCTCTAGTTCAAAGATAGCTTCATATTTTAGAGGGTCTTTGAAAAGCGGGGATGTAGTCAAGTGAGGGATCCTGCACCATAGTCGCTTATATTTTTGAAGAGGTAGTTGAATGTTTGGGGTGGATATGTTGTGGTCCTATGTTTTTTAGGCTGGGTATAATTTCATAAATCCCCTAAGAACCAACCACTTATTATATTTTTATCTAATTCTATGGTCAAACTAAGTGAATCACAAAGCTCTCTTTTAACCCTAATTTAGTGGCTTTCGATCTTTGCCCTTGGAGATCAATTTTTTTCATTTAGCATGAGTACCCATACATCATTGTCTAGGTTTTCATAAATATTAAAATCATGGAAAGAATGGTATCAAAATAAATCCTATGGTTTTGGATATAATTTGATAAGATGGATTTTTAGTATATTGTGTTTACGGTGTACAAAATGTTCTCCTACATTGTGGTTCTTGGTGGTGGTCCCCAGAATGTTTCCGTTTTTTTCACAGTGGATCATAATAATCCATTTTGTATAAGGTATCCATCATTTCACATCTAGTGAATCTGGGGGGGGGGGGGTCATGGTCTTTTTAATTTTTGGGAAGATATTTTTCACCTTATTAATCATGAAAATTAATTGGTTAACATAAAATGGAGGGTAAGGAGAATGATTAATGTTTTTATAGTCTCTTGATATAATTCAAATGGAGAAAACTACAGCATGTTATACCACTGAAAAAATGCATGTTGGGAGACTTTGTTTTTTTTTTGAATGGATATATGTTAAGGATCCCAAGATGTGTGAGAATTTCGGTACTACCATGAATAAATTTTTTAATCAACAACATTTTTGAATTTTGTTACACATGAAAACTATATATCCTAAATAATTTCCTAAAATAAATAAGTCGAATTGATGAAGCTACCTTATTAGACTGAAAAATTGATATGTGATTTTTGTATGGTTGTGAATTGTGTGTTTTTTTCGTGTGGGGATGATGTGTTGTGGTGTGGAATTTTTTTCAGGCGTTGATGTGTAGTTGTGATGTGGGGTGGTTGTATGATGATTCATGGTTGTATTATGTGGAGGATGATATGGGAAATTATTTTGATGTGGCTATGGTGATGGTGAAGTGGATGTGGGTACGAAAGGTCATGATGTGGGGCAATTGGTTTGATGGGTATTATGGGTTGTTTTTTTGTGTAATGTTGTGTTGTGTTAGTCACCAAGGTAGTATTGTAATTAAATGATATTGAAATTGCAATGGAATTTCCTTGTTTGGTTAATGGGATGGAAAGGTCTAATGAATTAATTAAAAATGGGAATAATTGTTAATTAAGTTTGATGTTTAAAGTGATATTAATGGTCATACATATTGAAATAAGTGAACTGGATAGTGGAGTTATATGAAAAATAGAAATCTAAAAAATGGAATGAGTTGTGGAAGAACACAAAATCTAAAATGTGTGTTGTGGACAGTTTTGTGGTGTTGTGCATTTAGTGTGGGAAGGGAAAGTAACAATGTTTTAAGGTTTGGTGGTGATGTTATTAGTTTATTAGTGCATTATTGTTTACTGATATGTTAGGATTGTGTTCAGATATATATACATAAATATACCATGTATGATCCTTGTTATTTTTTGTGTACCCCACCTACATCGATTCCCATGTGATGACACTCATATATTTGGGGATGTTTTCCTAATATCCCGAGGATGAGGATGGATGTCTAGATACCTGATCTCTCTTCTAGGAATACATTACATGCATTGGATGTGATGGAAGAAAGTTGAATGTTCACTATAGTGATGTTGAATCCGTTGATGAGATGGAATGTGGTGGGGGATATGCCCTGTAGGAGCAGGAAACATGGATGATGTCATTGATTTTAATGATACCAGACTACTCCGGGTATGGATATAGATGGAATGTGATGTGATGGCCTAGGTGTATTTAGTTGATATGTAAAGTGATGTCCCTTGTGTCTTTGAGGGGGATTTGATGTGATGTATATGGTGTGTTCATGCAAGATGTTATGTGATAGCAAGTTGTACAAGGGGTTCTTGACATGATGTGATGTTTAGACAAGATATGACTTCCAAGATATACCACATTAGGCTGTGAGAGTGTATAATCCTTAAAAAAGTTGTGTACATTAACCATTATAAATATGCTTTATATTATGTCATTATACATGGCCTCGAATATTTAGTGATCATGACTTTTTGAAGTTAAGATTGAATATGTGACCTATTTAGGTGTCGTTGGTTCATCTTTTTCTCATTGGTGAATTATTATACTCTTTTCTCATATACATGGGATTCTTTTGTATGGTCCTACTAAATATGAATTTATGCTTACCCTGCATATATATAAATTGATTTAAGTTTTTTTTGGGGGGGAAATCACTACGCCAAAATTTGCATTTAGCAGTAGTTTTTTTGCATAGAAATGGTTTAAACCGCCCCTAAATCATTCTGGGGTGATTTTAGAAAACCACCACTAAATTGTGTGTCGACAATAAATTAATAGTAGTTTTTTAAAATCATTGCAGAATGAATTAAAATCAGTTTTTAGGGGTTTTTTAAACCATCGCAAAATCATTTTTTTATTTTTTTATGTTTTTAACTTTTATTTTTCAATTTTTTATTTTCTTAATTATTTGAGTAATATTTTTCTTTATTTATTAATTAATTATACTTTTTTTCATAATCTATTTATTAATATAATTATTTATTATTTATTTATTTATTTATTATAATGAATTTATTATATGTATATTAAATTATTTATTTATGTTTTATTTTATTATATTTTTAATTAATTAATTAATTAATTTTTTAAAATTAATTAATTTTTATTTAATTATTTTTTATAATTTATTTCTTATTTCTTATTTCTTATTTCTTATTACTATGCTCATGCCCATCTTCATGTACAAACCCATGTACATGCACATGCCCATGCCATATATAGAAATTCTGCGTTGTGTGAGATTTGAACCCCATACCTTTTTCTTATTCTGCAAATACTTTACCACCCCACCAGGGTCATCATGTGGTAAATAAAGAGAATGTAATATATATATATATATATATATATATATATATATTATTTGAAAAACTAATAATACATAACAAATTGATATACAATAAATAATTATTAATCAATAATGATTGATCAATAATCAACCACTCCATCAGGGTCTTCATGCAGTTAGTAAATCAAATTTAATATATATATATATATATATATATATTAATTGGGAAAACAAATAACACATAACAAATAGATATAAACTAAATAATTATTAATCAGTAATAATTAATCAATAATAATTAATCAATAATCAATAATAAATAATCAATAATAAATAATCAATAATCAATAATAAATAATAAATAATCAATAATCAATAATCAATAATTAATAATTATTAATAATATTTAATAATTAATACATAATAATTAAAAAAAATAATTAATAAATACAATATAAATGAATAATAAATATATATATATATGATATGGGAATAAATGGTAAATAAAAAATATTAAATAATAAGTAGTAAATAGTAAATAATGAATAGTAAATGGTTAATAGTAAATTGAAAATAATAAATACTAAATACGAAATATGAAATAATATATAATATATAATATATAATATATAATATATAATATATAATATATAATATATAAGAGAAAATATATAATATATAATACATAATATATAATATATAATACATAATATATAATATATAATATATAATATATAATATATAATTGATAACATATATTTTATATGTAAAGTAAAAATTATAAATTAATTAAAAAATAAATTAATATACGGTAAATAAATAATAAATTAAGAGTAAATTAAAAAATATTAGATAATATATTTTAAATAATATATAATAAATCTTGAATAAATAAATAATGCATATATAATAAATATATGATTAATATATAATGATTATATAATAAATAAATAATTCATTCTTTAAAAATGATAAATTAATAATATAAAAAATTAATAAAAAATTAATAAATAAATAAATAATAAATAATAATTCAATAATAAAATAATAATAATTTACATAATTAATATATTAAAATTTTAATAAATAACAAATAATAGATAATAAATATGAAATATTATATATTAAATAATAAATAAATTAATTAATAAATAAATTAATAAATAAATAAATTAATTTGTAAAAATTTATAAATAAATAATTAATAATGAATATTGAATAAATAATAAATATATAAATAAATAAAAAATTAATTAATAAAAAATTAATAAATAAATATTTAATAAATTAAAAAACAATTAAAAAATAATAAATAAAAAATAATAAAAAATAAAAAATAAATATTAAATAATAAATAATATTGAATAAAGAATAAATAAGTAACAAATAAATAAATACATAAATATATAGACGCATAAATAATAAATAATTAATAATTAATAATTTATAACAACCACTAATTATAATTTATAATTCATAAATCTTAATTCTTAATTAATAATTGATATTTACTACTTACTATTTAATATTTAATATTTATTTATTATTAATTAATTATAAATAAATAATAATTGGTTATAAAATAACTAATAACTACTAAACATATAATAAATTAATAATAAACTAATAATAAATAATTAATTACTAATTAATTAATAAATTAAAAAGAGTAATTAATTTGTCCATAATAATTAAATAATAAATAATTTTTAAATTTTCAAATCTCAATTTTAGATAAATAAATAAATAAATAATAAATAAATAATATATGATTAACTATGTAATTAATTAATTAATTAATATTAAATAAATAAATAACTTATAAATAAAAGTAAATATATAAATAACAAATAAATTAGAATATTTAAATAAATCATAAAATGTTAAGAACCTCTCAAAACCCTAAAAACAAAAAAATTACTATAAAATCTGCTTTAGAACTCATTTTTCATTACCACATCTAATCAATTTAAAAATCATGAAACAAGCCTTGGTATGATATATGGTACAGGAATAAAAGACACATGGATTGAACGTTATAACCATTTAAATTTTAAGAAATCAGGGTTCGCAACTAAAACCTCTATTTAAGAGGCCTTTTGGGCCTTTCTGGCAGAATAAAATGGGGAACACTAATCAAAGAGCTGGTACTAGTCCTAAACGTCATAGAGCTCATTGTTGTATTTGATTTGATATGTGGTAGAGCCCAAATGAAGACCTGGATTAAAATTTTTGGTCGTTTGAAGATGTAGTTTGATTTTCAACCTTTTTTAAATTTGAATATTTTTTTCCTTTGACTATAACATTATTTAAATCTCAATTGGTTTTATCTCATTTCATAATCATTGATTTGACGGGTTGTGGAGCTGAAATGGACTCTCGAATTAGAAGTTATGGTCGTTTGATGTCGATGTATGGTTTTCAGGTTTTGGTAGATTTATTTTCAGTTTCACATTATTATTAACTAATAATCTTAAGTATTTATTAATTAATACATTATAATTATTTTGAATTATAAATAAAGAACTTTATTTGATTGTAAATCATAATTAACTAATAACTAATTTTTTGATTTATTTTTCTTTTATTTTGCGGTGGTTTTCAACAAATCAACACTAAAAAAATTGAAAATTTGTTTGGGAAATTTTTCTAAAACAATCACAAAAAATGTTTATAAAAATATTAGTTAGTGATAATTAAAAAATATTCTTAAACCCCACTGCTAATTTTTTGATTGAAAATTATTTACGGTGATTTTGAAAACTACCATGAAAAAACTACTGGTAAAACATATTTTCTTGTAGTAAATTGTGGACAATGTTACATATTAAAAGCTCAAACCATTGTGTTGTTTCTATATTTCTTCTGTAGCTCCTCATTTATGTATTTATTTTTAGGCTTCAACCTATATATGTTTTACTTATACATGAATTGTGTATTGGTCTTGGTATTATTTTGATATTATTTTATTGAGTTTCTTATTGTTTACTTATCCTATCTCTTAAACCAATAATTATAGAGGGTAATGCCTCCCATTTATGGTATTTTTATACCGTCAGTTCTAGTCCCCATTCTAGGGACGAATGGAGGCTGTACTCAGGGGTTAGTATCTCTCTTCCTTAATTGTCTACTTAGGTGGGGTACCTTTGGATGGAGGGGTCATGACATATGCTTCCTAATATTTATATGTATGAAAATACATTTAACAAAATTTATTATTATATTTTAATTAATATTATATTATTTTTATTTCAATGGAAATTATATATTTTATGATTTATTCACATGAAAACACTACTTATTGGATATTCTTTATACTAAGTTATGTGCCAAAAAATTGTAGATATATATTATAATACCAAGTTAAATCATTTGATTATTTATCAATTATTAATACATAAATTTACATTAATACATTATTTAATAAAAATTGAATAGGTAATTGAAGTACATCAATGGGTTGTCAAAATAGTAAGTGAAGAATCAAGTTTTTTATAATGTTGAATTTTATTTTATAAAATGTTTTGATCAATAATTTACTAAAAAATTATTTATAATCAACAACTTCTTCTTTTTAAACTATAGTTCCATCATCAATGTGATTTCATAGAATAAGGATATTATATTTTTCAATTTATTTATGAAATAACCACAATTGGAAAAAATTTGTCTTTTTACAAGGTTGGATTTATGGAAATTTTTTATATATTATGTAATATTTTATATTATTTTTTAAAAAATATTGAATATGTATAGGTTTTTTGACATATAATTACTTTTTTACCTATTCTTAACCATCTACACGGAGTAAGTGATTTTTTTTTTACTTTTTAATTTAAATATTAGTTATATCCATTACATATTAGTAATAGAATTTTAATTGTAACTTTCATATAGTATGTTATACTATCATTATGATACATGAATTTAAAAATATTAGAATGAAAAAATATGTAAAATCATCATTTTCTTGTTTTTTTGACTATTATATATCTCCAAAATATGAATTTTGAGGTAAAAATAAGAAAATATATATTAAGAAACACATTGTCACTTTATCTTTTATAATAAAAAATATTAAATAGAGTATTGTATGACATTTCCAATTAGTTTCCATAAAATCTGATGTAATTTTTTACTTATTAGTTCTTTAAAACCCAACTTGAATAAAAAATATATTTTACATTAGTTTTTTAGGAATTTATATTCAATATCTATATAAAAAAACTTTTGACATCAGTTTTAATTAATCCTCTAGTAAAAAAAAATATACAACATTATTAATCTACATTAATTATTATTACAAAGAAATTATTTTATATATGGAGTTTCTTAATATTATATTATTGGTTGTCTTTAATGATAACCATTTTGAAAAATATTTTTATACATTGGTTTTAATAGTTGATGGAAAATGAGTTTATTAAATATCTAATTATAATGACACCAAGTCACAAATATAATAAATAAAATATAACTAACATGAAAATCATACAAATATACGAATGTTAATAAGGAACATCATTTATCAATTAAAAGTATGACAATGAATTACGTGTGGTAGAATTCATGGGATACAATCCATTGGCATGTATGTCTTTATACCCCCTTATCATTCAATACAACCATGAGGCAATTCCAATTCATGACTTTTTTTAGTAACTAGATGGACAAATTAGGTTAGTCAACTAATAAAAAAAATATTTCAAATTTTCAATATCCACCATGCCAGATCAATGTAGCCAACCCATTGTGCATGTGATTGATATTTTTCAATGTATCTATCTATATGGTAGAAATATAATATCTTTATCAAATCGATCGTATCCAGTCCAAAACCTATGAATACACCAATTCCATGATATGGGAGACCAATTGAACAATAAAAAATCTCAAAAAATATAACCCATTATTTACCAATATAGTTATTAATTATTTAAAATAGATATGTATACTAAATCTAAATCAACAATAAAAAATAAATAAATTGTAAATAAATAAATTTTCTAAATTATATACTAAATTAATTCAAAATAAAAAAGAAGGATTTATTATAGTATCATAAGAAATGAAAAAAATTACTAATCACAAAATATTTATATGTTTTGGTAATAGATTAAACATTCATGAAATATATGAAAACTATAAATTATATTTTATAAGGAAAAATAAAAATAAAATATACATACAAGTATTAATTACTCAAAAAGTGAGAAAAAATAATTATTCAAGTATTAGTTCATGGAAAATCTGAAATTACTACAGGAATTGAATTTTATAGTATGAAATACACAACCTAATATATGTACTCTATTTAATTCAAAATGTTTTGGGAATTATTCAAGAAAATAGAAATATAATGGAATTAAATAATTAAATATAAATATATTATATATTCTGTCTCTCTATACATGATTTTAGTTAATCAAGAATGATGATTAAACCATATCACCATTAGGATATATTATGTTGTGGTTGACATATAATAACATAAAAGTGAAGGAACATGACCATAATAGAAGCATTAAGAACTTGTATTTTCCGAAAAAAAACTAGTCGAATCATGTGTCCAAACACTAGATATTACATACCATATTTGGGTTTATCCATGGATCAACTATAATTTTGTAATAGTATAATTAATGAAATAAAAACAATAAAAAAATACCTTAGAGTGTGATGGGATCCAAGAATTCAACACTCATCTCCAGGTCCTCATAAATTTAAGGACCTAAAAGAGGAACATTATAGATCTTCCACAAATTCCTGAAAATTCTATATTAATTGATGTTACATCTATGTGTAATTGCACAAGTGATATAATAACCTTATCATGAACACACAATCCCATAAAAAAGAATAACATGATTTGAAAAGATAGGATAAATCCAAGAGTGACTGTCTCATAGGTCTCTCGACATCGATAGACAGTATGGGGGAATGAAATTCATTCGGTAGTCTCTCTAAACAATTAATGGATATAAATTTATCTTAAATAGCATGTTAAAACTCTTAAAATATTATATACAGTTTTTATAAAATACAATCTTATAGAAAACCCCAAAATGACATTAAAATTTAGTAAATGTGTCATATATACAATGAATATTTCATCTCTTACTTATAACACACACATTTGTCGCATTATGAAAAAAAAACCATTAAGTTCGAATGTCCTTTCAAATTAATTTAACAAACCATAAAAAATATATTCATTTGAAATTTTTTTTTATATTTACATTTTTTACGAAAATATAATTTCAATACCTTGATATATAAATTTAATCAGGATTATTCAAAACTAAAATATCATATAAATGAGTTTATTTTATATTTTTATAATCATTTTATATGAATTTTTATTTTCATGGGTCCATTTGGGTTATTTTATCTGGGAATTCATGTAAAAATTAAGGACACTTTACACCTAGGAGATTATCACATAGTCAATGACTTTATCATATATTTAATAATATTTTTTCAACACATTCAAAATAAAAATATCTTTTTTTTATCATCAACTACCACTGTAGTAGGGATAAAAGATATTATGAAAAGTATTTAATGACTATGAGGAATTTATTAAGATACAACATTAAATTTAAATCATCAAGTACTCAAAGTAAATGGTATTTCAGGATCAATTTGCATGGTTTTCTATATCAAACTCCATAGTTTTTTTAAAAATAAGAATTTTGGAATTTAACTCAATCCAAGAACATACATAAAATAATTCACTAAATTTTTAATCTAAATGGTAAGGAATGATGGGTCATGTTGGATTATAATATCCTTTTGTAATACTTTAGTTTAGTAGTTTTCATGAATGATAATTGGTTTATGTAGGAGTTTTATGTCTTCTATGAAGGATTCTGGGTTCATCAATGCCTTAATGTCTCCCAGGAAGAGTTACTGGTGAATTGGTGTTTTCCATAATTTGTAATCATATAGATATAAAAAAATTTAAAATATCCCAAGAGTATTGATTTTTCTTGAGGTAGTGAAAGGGTCCATGATCTTGAGGTTAGTACAACAAAATGGGATTCATGCATATCCCAACAAAGGGAGTAAAAACCTATATAATTTATGGTCATAGTTTCACATTCATATGACAGGGCATGTCATTCCTTTCAATAGTTTTTGAGAAAGAAATTTTGTGTCCCTTTTTAGGTTTTGATGTTAGGTTCATAGGTGAGCCTATTATATTTATGTATTCAATAACATTTTAACATGTAGTTCAGGTTCAATACACTAGAAACCTAGGTGTCTAATAGTTTGATGTCTTATGATTAAGGCCTTTATTTGAAATTTTAATAGGAATTTTTTTTGGGATATACGAAGGATTGTACCATTTATATATTCTTTTGATAGATTAGTCATGTGATGTCATGTTTTATTCACCTATTTGAAAACCCTTAAGGATAAATTCCCTGAGTGGACTCATTGGTTTTTTGAAGATTTTACAAGGAAATGGTTACCCATTTTAACAACCTCCTATCTATTGGAAACTATATTTTTGAAAGGGAGATTAAACAAACTAATGATGTGATCTGGTGGGAGTAATATCTGGATAATGTCGGACTAGTAGTCATGATAATGGTATTGTGTGGATTTTTTAGTGCTCACTATGAGGTATATGTATAATAACCTCATGTTATATGAGTGAAGATCATACAAGAACTAATAAACACACCTTAAATCTCTATATAAAAGGGGTTGTTGGTAACCAACTACAAAATAGGACAAGATAATTCGAATATATGTTTATAATGGAAGTTCAAAATTATTTTCAAGAATGTGTTTGTCTCTGAATAGTTCATCAATTACAAAGGTATTCAACCCTTAATCCTAGGGGATCAAGTGTGGATGGTTGTAGGAGAATTTAATATTATTTTTCATACCTCTAAAAATAAAGGACGTGGGGATTATTTTATGAAATAGAAACATACTTTCTTCTTGTCTTGTTCTAGTCTTCCAGACATGTGTTTTTAGGGTGGCAAGTTCACATGGTGTAATAATCGAAAGGAAGGCATGAAAATTTTGTATACCCAAGATCAATTCTTGACTAATATTATTATTTTTCTTATTATTATTTTTCTGAGTTTACTTATTTAGTTAAATCTATCTCCATGAACACTTCAATTTGGGTAACCTTATTGAGTGATAGGGTAGGCAGTGGCCACTTATTACCTGGGAATTGGACAACTTATCTTGGTTATCATCTGTTGGTGGGGTGATTGGAAACACTCCTACATAGGGTAGTGGATGGACCATCCTTCGCATCTTTCTCAAAAAGATCAATGGGGACACACATTCTTAGATCAAAATACAACCACCCCACTTCAACAACCATTCTAATATAAAATCTGGTATTGATATAATGGATTCCAACCCTGAAGATGGTTGAGATAATGATATTTTAGGATATTATTTTCATAAGGTAATCAATCCTACTTAAATTATTCTAGAGAAGGAATGATATTTTCATGATCTCTCTAAGGATACATGATTGAAAGAGGGTTATTAGAATAGAACCCACTTTTATGCATGGAATAATGAGAAGAAGCAGATCTCGTAGCCTATTGTTCATTTAGACAATGTATCTTTCCAAAATTACAATGATTATGTGGGATATATGGTTGAATCACAATTCAAAAGAATTATTTCTAATCCTAACTCCCTCTTATCTGTTGGGTATCTGATGGGTAGTGAAGACCTCTTCTATGTAATTCTCCCGTGTAACTTTTGACCATGATAATTTTTCATTAAACATTATTCTATAATAGAGAAATATTTGGGACTCGATTCTCTTGATCAATTAAGAATTCAGTACTAAACCTAAGATCTTACTTGGTACATTCTTTGAAGTTTCTTGGAATCTTGTTAAGTATGACCTTGCTGAGACTGTTGATGATTACTTTCATGGTAGCAATCTTACTCATGATTCTATTTCTACAATAATCTCCCTTATTCAAAAGTAAAGTGACCCTTCATATCTAATTCAATATAGACTAATTGGATTATGAAAATTACCTTAAAAAGCTCTAAGAAATTCATTAAATAGAATAATCTCCTTTTATCTTCAGTCCCAGATCATAAGATAGAAGCATGAATTTCACAAAGAAATATTGATCCAATGCACCATAGAAATTTTTCAAGTAATGGTTGAGAATATCAATATGAAAACAAAAAGATCTAATATTGAAATTAATGTAGATATAGAATATACTTATGATACAATGGAATACGATTTTATTTTGATGGTTCAGGCTTGTATCAGATTCACTTCATGGCCTATTAACTAGATTTTGAGATGATTTAGTTATCCATAGCCTTCAATAAAATTTTTAAGGATAATGCATGGATTATTTAAATTTTTACGGGGGATAATTAAATGAGATCTATTTTCTACAAGTGTTCATTTTGGTTTCGGAATAAATTACAATTTTTATAAATAATTGATAATGGGGTGAAAGCATTATTTCTTTTTATTATATATGTTATTTCTATAGTATATCTCACTTTATGTTTTTTGATGACATGACCCGGTTTTGTAATGGAATAAATAATTCCCTAAATGAATTCAATGAAAATTTTAGGTTAGTACTGTAAATGAAGTGTCCAAATTACAAAATGTGAAAAAATATAAGTTTTAACTTCAAAGCATTATTCAGGTAGGCAAGCACATTCTATTCCTACAAGATTGGGTATTCATAAGGGAAATTTTTCCCTAGAACATATGGATGATTCCATTTTCTAGATAATATTTTACATACATCACATTTAAATTTTTATAAAATATCACAAACCATGCTTATAATTTGTTTAATATTATTTTTGTCATTCAGCAAATAAAATTAACCTGGTTAATTATGTCCTCTCTTATACTCTAGTGCATATCCTTTCCTTTTACAAGGTATTGTGGGATTTCATCAAGGATACAAAAGCTATTATTTTTTCCTTCAAGTGGTATTCCTATCTGGATGAGACGTTTATTTTGAATTAATGGACCTTAATGTATAATCAGATTAATGATGGTTGTGTCGATCTCTAAAACATGGAAGACACAATGAATAACTTTCATGCAAGGTTAAAATGGGTGGCCATCAATGTATATACTATATATTCTAGTTTTATTATTGATAGACATGGGATGCATTTGGAATCTATAGTCAAGATGCTTCCTCTATTTATAATAAACTCATAATTCACATACCGGTTCTACAGATCCATGCACACTATATAATTAGGCGAGGAATGATCAAATTCTAGTAATATAATTGGGTGGGAACTAGGCTTGGATTCCTAGTATGTCTAACACTCAACATGTATTTCATTCAATCTAGTGACCATACGAACTTTATTTTGGATATGCTCAATAATTATCAAGGGATGTTTTTCAATTCAATTTCAATTATACCCATTCAAGAAAAATTAATCTTTACAAGTTCTTGTTTCTTTGATTACCCAACAATGGCCTATTATAGGTTGGGGAATGCATTGAGTGTGAGTGATATTTGGGATGATATTATCTAGTATAAGTATTTAAAAACACATATTCTTAGTATTTAATGTTCATAATCATGAACATCTTAAGGATGAATCAATTAAAAAGTTGCAAACTCATCTTGAATTCATGTGAACCAATTATAATAGTACATGATATGAATCTACTTTTCATTTATTATTTTTGGGTGAATGGGGGATTTAAATGTTGAGTTATTTTGGTGAGTTAGTTAGTATTAAATCTCAGGAAACTGATAGTGGCGATTTCCATCAACTCTGTCTCTAGGAATATAAAAATTCAAGTATAATAAAAGGTAAAAAGAATTTTATTATAAGGAGTGTGATGGTGTATCTAGAATTTATGGAATAATTCATTAATTAATGATCATAAATTCTCATGTCTTGCTATGGTTTCCAAGGATAAAAATATGAAATTTTACTTATATTCCCTCATCATATTTTGGTATCATGATCACTCCCTCAGGCCCCTCCCAATTAATAGGGCTCCCTATATACCTACTCTAATAACACTCCCATATGGTGAGTGGATATGTTCGAATCCCCCAACCTCAAGTCTCAAATTTAATTTTTAGGGCTCTTTTTTATCAGGATATATATGTGGCGGATCTATTTTCACTTATTTTAGAGGTTTGTTAATCATTACATTCACTACATCCTTTTGGTGGGGTGACTCCCTCATGGTTGATGAAAGTTTAATGCTTAAGGGTTTGGAGTTATGTCTGATGGAGATTATAATTCTGATGTCAATTGAAACTGATTTGATAATCAATCATGATTTCCTCATATGGAATTTCACTATACACTAGTCTATATCTTACAATATAATTGGCTGAGAGAATATGTACAAGGGTTATATATATTCATGGAGGGAATTTATTCATTTGATAATGTGGAATGCATGAATATATGAAGTTTATTCTTCATTGTAATGAATTTAGGGATTATGATAAAAGGAATACCTTTGTTTTTAACATTAATGAATGTCTTCATGGTGTATGATAAACTCTTTTTTTGTATGTTAGGGTTTATCATACATTTTAATTTTGTAAAATTATATAAAACATAATCACAAGGATTCTTATGATATAGGGATCACACAAGAGTTTGTATTGTATGAGTAACTCATTCCTTAGATCATTTTGTGCCTTGAGATACAATGTTAAATTTGTTATTTATGGATTTTGAAACAAATATTTTATATTATAACCTATTGTATGTATGTTGGGTATAAATATTTTTTCTTCCCTACTAAAATATTTACCTATAACAAATTATATATTATTTATGGATTTTGGATTTAAGTATCCATGTATAATTGTGGATGATAGAAAATGTTTATCACACTAATGTTTTGTGAAAGATTAATTTTTAGCCATATTGAAGGTGTGGGAACACTAAAGTGATGGTTCGACAAGACGGTTGAGTATGTTGAAGTAGTGGGATCATTGATGTTGTTTGTGTGATGTAATGATGGGTAACTACTTTTTTATCATTTCTATTTTTTCCCACATGGCTAAAAACATCCCTTGGAGATTTTTTCTCATCGGTGGTATTATATTTATTTTCTAGTATGTATGCTAGAAAAATTTTAAGGGATATGAAATATACAATGTGAAACTAGGTAGATGGTGTACAAGTTAGAGTGAGGGAAAAGAAGCTAAAAAACCATATCCCTACAAATATGAAAAGTGTGGGTTTGGAAATGTGGAGAACAAGAAAATGGTTTCACAACAAGAGAGTTTGGTGGGGGCCTCAATATGAGTGCATGAATAAGGAATTTATTGTATGAATAATTTAATATCTCCTACTATAATGATACATCCAGATACATTAGATTTCATTGACAATTAGGTTCCAATTTTTTTTTTAAAATATCTCCTTCAAAAATCCATAGATTTTTACCTGATTGTTTATTAGATTTATGAGTTTCCAAATGAATGATAATGGAATTATTCATCCCCTACATCAATAGGTAATAGAATTGGATTGTGTTTTATTATTGATAAAGGTAATCTGTTAGACCATTAAAATGTATTGAAATATTTATTAATGATTCCATTTAGTATTAGATTGAGTATATTTCATAATCCGGATCGGTGGTTCTCACCCACACATCACAGGATTGAGAGATGTTTTTGATTATCCTCCTAACATTTTTTATTAAACAATCATGTAGTTCATAGATACACTAAATGAGTCTTTTTCTTGTAGTTATGAACTCCTTGAACATTATATCGTGTAAGTGGGGATAATGAAATCAATTGAAAAATTTTCACTACATTTTTCATATCTCACAAATACGCCCTTCAAATAGTATTCAATAAAAAAAATTATATAGATAAACAAATCAATTTTATTCATTCATTATGTATATTAATATTTTCTGTAGTTGGTATATTACAATGACACACTCTTAATGTATATGGTTATTACATCATTTTAGAATAATATTAAATAAAATATAAAATTACAAGCCTGAGGGCCATAATAGTTTATTTCCTTAAGAATAATGGTTCAAAATAATCTAAATTGGTTAAATATATTCAATGTTTACCACAATGATCTTCCAATTTGGTACTCCTACTTAATACTGTCTTTCATAACCTGGGGAACATAAAGATAAGAAAGGGTGATATCTGAGGCTCAAGAATGTCAAATAAGGGAGATATATAAGCATAACATTAGCTTAACGATAAAAGAACATAGGAATAAAATTTAAGGACCATAAAATACATAAGAAATATCATATTCATGATTCATGGAATAAAGATTATAAGTTCATAATAAATGAATCAGAATGGATATAAGTCATCACAAATCAATCATCAACCATAATATCATATCATATAAGTGTGGAACCTTATAAAAATGGAAAACCATTTCATGTGTCAATGATAACTACCAAGACCATCAACATATGGATCATCACAAACTTATTTCCCTAGTGGATCTGGACACACCTATTTCCAATTATGGATCAGGATTCATATGTTTCCCATTATGGACTAGGATGTGACAGTTTCTCATTTGGGATTACGACACATGAGTTTCCCCTCTGATTTTCCCTAAGGCCTTCCATATTTTTTCTGTTTTGATAATCCTTCTTTTAATGGTTAAAGGGGAACCCTTACATGTCATGTAGTATTCATGACATTACATGACCCAAAGGACTTAAAGGAATTCTCCTAGACTATTACTACATGGAACTACTACTCCACAACATCTATATCATAATGTCAGTTCTAAACCGTCCCATGGTTGTTTGCCTAGGATTCTCATGCATGCATAGGCTGGTCCAAATAGAAATTTCCCTTCCCTCTCATTCTTCCAAATCTGTTAGCTCTGATCTAGAGAATGTTACTTGCTTTGAGATGTCATATAGAGTCTTCTATTTTAATATTTTCATATTCCATTAATCACAAATTCATCATATCATGACCCATAAAAAGATATGGGTTTCATAAAAATCATATCAAATACCAAGAAATCGAATGTGTATCACAATAATTTTATCTATTTTATCTTTTAAAAAGATATATGTTTCATTATAATTTTATCATAGAATAACCATGAAATGATGCGGGTTTCATAACCATTTAACATGGTAAAACCATATGGAATAGAAACATGTTTCATAAACAGATTTTCATCTTAAATATAATCCATTCAATAAAATAATAAGAATGGAGTACACGGATAATATCCCTAGTAAGGAATAAAAAAATATCAAATCATTCCAACTATACATTGAGAAGGATTATGAAGGATCAATTAGAGAATTTATTAAGGGGAAAATTATTTCATTAAAAATAATATTCTTTATACATAATTTTTTTTAAAAACACTTTTATTAGAAAATAAATTTGAAAACACATGAAGTAATATTTAAAAATAATTTCAAAAATTTCTTGACGAAAATATCCTCTCCACATTTAAAAAATAAATAGAATAACATAAAATATATTGAAACCTTTTCTTTTGAAAATTCCTTTAATACTTATAATAGAAGATTTCAAAAACATGGAATACATTTTTTTGAAAATAAAATTTTGAAAGTATAGAAAAGAAGATTTTAAAATCATTTAAAACACTTTTTTAATATTAATATTTTTATAATAACTTTTCCATGAAAAAATAGATTAAGATTTCATTTAAAAACAATTTTGAAAATATCGGTTTCGAATAAAATAGATTTCCAACCAAAGGGAGAAATATTGTCATATTATCTTAAAAATCCTTTCCTAATTATCTTATGTACTAAAGAGTATAAAAATTGTACCCATAAAAAAATATATTAAGAAAAATGATAGGATAAATAAATTAATGAGAATTAATGAGAGAGGGATCATATGATTAATTTAGTCATAATCATAAACAATCCTAATAAATGATGTGATTCTATTAATAAATGGTTAGCACTTTGGTAAATTTGAAACAAAATCCCCATAAAATTATTAAAATACATGAATCATAAAATATCATGGATATAAATTTATTCAAGGTATAACATGTCTGATAGAAATATAAAAACCCTGTAAAAGTGTATATCTTCATATCAAAACATGATTTTCAAATAAAGATAATTGAGACAAAATTACTTCACCGATTTGGTATCATTTTAACTACAAAGATCCCATGAAATAGATGTCATCAATATGTTTTGTAAATACCTTTAAATTTATGGAAAAAATACATAGATCTCATTCACAGGTAGTGTAAACTCCACATAAAATAAACAAGTGGTGAATAAGGTATATATCTCGTATAAATAAATGTGAGGCTATAAATCACCATACTACTTGATTGGCATTGGTATCATGAGATCCGTGAAAGAATAGAATTAATTGAAACATCGAATATCATTAATTAATGAAATTTGTGATATAAAATTTCAAAGGTCAGTGTATATACTACGCAAAAAAATAACTGGTCAATATAGAATATATCTCAAAAAAATAAATGTGATATGTGAAATCCCTTACCATAAGTCTTCACATTCTTTATACACATTTAAACCTCCTATTATTTGGGTAATTGATGTTGTTTTTCAAAGAAGGTATAAATTGGTTTCCTTTTTATCCAAATTTAGGATTCTAGGATGAGAGAGGGGAAATTTGAGCTTATTTTGTCAAGGTTTTACAAGCCGAATATCATGAATGTTTTGAAGAAGTGATGGGTTGAGTTCCCTTTTACAATGGAAGAGGAGTGGCATTCTTATAATTGTTAAAATGTAAACACTTTTAGGAGGTATTCCATATATCATGTGTCTCCAATAATTATATATTTTAGTTACAATGGAGTACATTGTAAAAATATTTCCACCCAATGGCTTTCGGACACGTGTCTCAGTTATTTTTCCCCTTAAGTAAATTTTTAACCCCTGAGTAAACTCATATTTACCTTAATAGTTGTAGTTTCTTTGAATTTATTTCACTCATATTTTTAGTTAATACAATTTTGAACATTCAAGAAAATTTTAAATTATTATGATTCCAAATGTGGAATCCATTTTTTCAAATTATAAACATCGATGTGGTAGAACTTACTATAAAAATTAATCATGCGGATGGGATAGGAGATTGAGTTTTTAAATTCATAATGTTCCAAAGATTGAAATGTTTTTATATCCAATTTAAATGGAAAATAGATTACAACAACCAATAAGGTATTAATAGATACATATTTAAATAAATATAATTTAAAACAAATTTAAAACTTGTTTATCTATATATATAAATTATAATAAAATGAATTTTTTAATTGAAAGTTACTGTTTTTCAATATTGATCAGAAAATGATATTTTTCAAAAAAATATCATAAATGTCACACAAAAATAAATTTTGATGTTAATATTTGTAAAATGTTTTTATTTTTTCTCATAGAAATTATTATAATGTATGAAATTATTTTTAAAACATGACTACCATTAAAAGGCCAGTTTTTTTTTATAAAATATAGTTTTTATGTCTCAGATTGGATTTGTTCTTATTTTATACATAAAAAACTTATTAGATGAATGTTAAATTTTTTAATAATTTTTATATTTCATTTTCTCTCCCAAAAATTGTGATTAATTAAATATATTATGATAAAATTACACTATAGGAATAAAACTTGTGTTTTCCAAAAAAACACATACTTGGTATTTAATTTTTTTTTATTTTAATTTATAAATTATTGATAACAAGGAATTAATTAATTTTGTTTTTCTAAAAATAGATTCAAAATGAAATTAATCTTATTTTTAACCTCTATTCAAATATCTTTGAGAAAATTATAATAATATTTTAAAATTTTTATTAATTTTTTGTTGTAGTTCTCTAAAACAATATCTTGCATGACGTGCATGTTTTTGAAGGAAATAAACATTATGTGTAACTAAATCCAAAGATAGTGTTACATTTACTTCAAGGTAATCTATGACTTTTTATGTAGAACATGCTCGACTTGGATTTGCATGAAAATAATGAATAACATTGTTCTTTCAAATAAAAAATAGAAAAATTAATTATTGCATGAAATAAAAATTATAAAATGATAAATTAATTAGAAAATATATATTTTTAAAAATCTAAGGGAGTTACATTATTCCCCCAAAAAATGAATTTCTACCTCAAAAATAATCGGGGTCATCAAAATTTTAATACCTGGTTTTTTTTCATGTAATCCCACATCACAAAAATGAAAACTGAACCCTCCTTAAAAAAAGGCTAGAACATTACTATCCCCCAATTTAAATCATAACAAGGTTACCCATTGGATAACATAGGTGGGATGGGAATATTTGGAATGGAAGAAAATATTACATAATTATAAATAAATTTTGAGGAAATTTTTCACAGATAATTGAATGATCAATGAAATGTTAAGGGACTAAAAACCATAAATTTTTTATGATTTATAAGAACATAGATTCAATATAAATGAACATATTATGATAAATATTTTTCCATATACTTTCCTAGAGTTGAGGAATTCTTTTACAATATAATATCATAATGGAAGATAATAATATGATTTCATTCCATTTCATATTGACAATATCATCTTTTGGTTTTACCTTGCTCGATTTCCATACCACCTATTACTCTAAGAAATGAATTTGATTTTTAATTCCAGGATCACTAAAGGATCATATTTCCCATAGATAGACTGATAATTCATTTTTTCTATCATCAGGTATTCTAAAAACAGAAATGGTTATAATAGGTTATTCAAGAAGCATAAATAATTATATATAGAAGTAATATTTTAACCTCCAAAACCTCACACAAATTTCAACTCAAACCATTCCATAAATGGTTTACGATACATCCCAAAAAAATCATAATTTACCCTTTATTCCTTAAATAATATTTTATCTTAAACAAAAAAAATTCACTGTAAACATGGGTATATCCTTGTATCGATTGAACATGAAATGTGATTCTATTTTTTTAGAATCCATGTAGAGAGATATAATAAAATTAAAAATCACTAAAGGATGAACACAAAGATTTTCAAAGGGATGAATCGTAAAAAAATAAAACATTAAATTACCAACTAATGAGGGTAGGATATGTTCTCCCAAATTATCATGATTTACCTCATCCATTTTGATATCAAATAATTTCCATTTTTTACTTTGTCCTTGGTGGTTTTTGTGTCTTATCAACCATATTGGCTCTTGGGTTTGGGAATTGATTCAACCAATTCCCAAACTCCTTGTAGTTGAAACACTAGAGTTTGGGTGGTGCATTAGTTTCCATTAAATTGACATCCATTATATTATCCTTTCTATATTCAATTCACCTCAACTGAATTCTTCATAACTACTATAGTCTCTTATTTAGAAGACCTTTCAAATACATGGTTCAATGCCCCAAAAAATAGATCAATTTTTCTTTAAAGGATCATGATACAAATAAAATATTACCTTGAAAGTATTGTAAAATTAGCATAATAGGTCCCAATAGATTCATAATAATTTTTCCATACCTTAAGTAATTACATACTAATATTCTTTCATAGATGATAAAGGGATACTTATTGAAAAATGTCCCTTAAAAAACTTCTCATTCCATAGATTTAGTTTCATCTTGTTCCCCGGTGTTCTTAATAAGATTAAACCCTTAACCCGCTTCAACTTACAAATTATATGTAGAATATATAATTTTTTCATGCTCCATGCTCTGAAGAATAGAATATACCTTTTTAGTAGTACTGATCCATTATTGAAAAACTAGTTGATCAGTGGAACCAAAAAAATAATATGGAAGCTTCCTCATGAAGGGTTTAATAGAACATTGTTTCATTCTTTGATCACTTGATAGATCAACATGATTCATACCTATAGAATGATATTAGAGCTTATCAAAAATATTTTTTCATTCCTGATACCATACAATTTTTTTCTCATGAGGACAATCATCAAATTTTTTATTTTATTCAATGTTAACATGATTAATTTAGGTACGATCTGTTCACTAAAACAAGAAGGCATAGTGTGAGAAACACTTATCATAGAGGAAAGATACAAAATCATGAATACTTACTTGTTTTATGTCTAAATAATAACATCTAATTTTTTAATCTATGATGCCTTGGGTTTACCTTAGATACATCCAAATATATATCCCTATAAATATCCCATGGTATCTCACTAATGCTTTCTCATCCTAGTTTCCCAATAATGACTAAACCATTCCATTGATACCAACTATAGGGACCCATAATTAACATACATGGATATTACTTTATTTTATATTAATATTCTGCACATTACAATAGTAGATTCCCAAGGACTATAGTAGTTTCATGTCATTGTAAACATCGAAAACAATATTCAATGTTTGTGAATTATATGAAATATTTTCCCAAAAATATCATCCCATTTTAAACTCCTACTTCAAAACATTCATCATAACATGTGAAATTAAGCATAATAAAGAATGGAACCATATTTTTAGTAATTTTAATTGAAGGAGATACATAATAATAAAATGATTATAAGGGTAATAAAACATAATAATAATATATTAATATCATACAAAACATATAAAATATCATATTAATGCATCATTTAATAAATATTATATATTTATAAAAAAATTAATTATATTGGTGATAAATCATAATAAATCAATAATGAACAATAATATCATGTCATATACATATGGAAACATCATAATTTTTTAGAACCATTTCATGTGCCCTGAATGACTACCAATACCATCGCCATATTGGATCAGGGCACACCTATTTCCCATAGAAGACCCAGAAGCGCCTATTTCCCATTGTGGATCATGATTCACTTATATAGCATTTTGTATTGGGACACACTAGTTTCCAACCTAGATCATGACTCACATATTTCCCTTTGTGGATCAGCACACACTGTTTTCCCATTATGGATCAATCCAATGAACTTATTTACAATCATAATGATATTATATTTTAATATTGACCCAATGAATTAGATGTACATATTGGTCCAACCATTCACATAATTAAATTTTATAGGTGTGTTCCATAGGATAATATAAAATTCATAATATCCTAACCCAAATAAAGATATGGATTTCCTAAACATCATATAATATCCAATGAAATGAAATTGATATCATAAAAATTTCATCATATAATAACATCCAAAAAAGTGATTGGTTTTATAATAATGGAATCATTGAATAACCTCTAAAATGAAGTCATTTTCATAATCAATTTTTAGGGTATATCATGTAGAAGGGAGATGGGACTCTTAAACAGCTTTTCATTTTAAAAATAAACCATTCAAAGAAAGAATAAGAATGGTTTAATTAGATAATATATTTAATAAATATTAATAAATATCAAATTATATAATCATAGATTGAGAAGTTTTTTAATGACCAGTTGGATCATTTCTTAATAAAAAATAACATTTCTTAAAAATCACCATTTTAAGACTTAAATCATTTTCAAAAACTGTTAATTTGAAACACACCTTGAATACTCATGAAGTAAGATTTAAAATTATATAAAAAATTATATGAGTAAAATATCCTTTACTATTTTAAAAAAATTATTAATATAAGATAAATTTTTTTAAATACATTTCCTTTTTAAATATATTTTAAAATTTATAAAAGAATCATTGAAAACATTGAAACCAATTTCATTGAAATTAACGTTTTGAAAACATATAATAGAATAATTGAAAAAATTGAATCTAATTTTAAAAATAATTCTTTAGATATTTTTTTTAATAAAAAGTTTAAAAGATAATTTAAAAACATTTCTAAAAATTTATTTTAAATCATGGTTTTTGAGTAACACACATTTCCAACTGAAGAGAGAAATTGGTTCACATTTATCGAAAAACACATTCTAAACTATCTTATATAAAAACTAATTGAAATGGTAAAAAAAATAATATATAATGAATAAAATAAGAGAAGAAAATTCATGAAATTTTTGAGAGATGAATCAAAATATTAGTGTAAGAATATTCAAAAAAACTCTGACAGATAATTAGATCAAGACAATAAACTCTTACAATATTTGTAACATTGAGTCAAAATCACCAGGATATGAAAACATTAAATGAATAATAGAATATTAATAAATTAATGGTATTCATCATATAACATGTGAATTGGTTGTATATACACATTTTAGAAGAATATATGTTCATAACAAAACATGGGTCTCAAAGAAGTCAAATTGTTACAAAATTTCCTTATAGATTTGGTAACTTTTGAACAATAAAACCCCTTGAATTAATGATCATAATATTGATATATAAATACACATAAATTCAATTATAATACTCATATAATAAACTAATGGATATTATATACCCCACATAAAATAAACAGGTGGTGAATAAGGCATACACATCACAAAAATAAAATTGTTATTTGAAATCCCCTTACTACATCAGTAACTTTTCTATCACAAGATACATGAAAGAATAAAAACAATTGAAATGTTGAATATCAGAAAATAAAAGATATTTATGATATAACATTTAATTGGTCTTTTTATACTCCAAACAACAATAATATTTAGTGAATAAATCATATATCTCAAAAAATAAATGTGGGGTGAGAAAACCCTTAACATACATCTTGACTTTCTTCCCACATGTACAAACTCCATATTCTTGGCATAATTCATGTTTTCTTGCACTAAAGGAATAAATTAGATTTAATTATTGTAAAATTAAGGCTTTTAGTATGATATTATAGAATTTGGGTGTTCATTTTTTAATAGTTTTGATGAGACAATGGTCTTCATATGTGTAAAGAAGTGAGGGGGTGAGAGACCTTTTATAATGGAGGAGGAGTGGTATTCTTGTAAATATAAAAATGTAAATACCATTAAGAGGTCTCCATTAAATCATGATCCTACAATAATGCCCCATTTCCTAGAAAACCGATTATATCATCTATATATTTCCATAAAATGGATTTTGGATGACTATCTGATTTATTTGGCCCCTTAAGTTAATGTTTCACCACTAAGTAAACTCATTTTTTCCTTAATAAATGTAAATAATTTTAATTATTTACACTACTTATTTTGTAAAAAACTATGTTTAAAATGATTTAAATTTTTAATTATTCTCATTCCAAAAACTAAATCTATTATTCCAAATTATAATCACAAAATTGACCTTTATTAATTTGAAATTAATCTCACAGATGAGACAAGACAAAGAGTTTTCAATGTGAAAATGAACAAATTTTTTGAACTATTATTATATCCACTATCAATGTGAAATTGATTCCAATGCCTTATATTTTATAAATATACTTTTAAGTTATGTAAATATACTTTAGAATTAATTAACAAATAATGTAACTATAAAAATAAATTAAATGAATGTCCTTTTTCTAATTAAATTTTAGGGGTTTTTCACTATTCACTAAAAATGAATTTTCTCTTAAAAATAAAAAAAATTAAATCACTGTAAATTTTAATATTATTATATAAAAATGAATTTTATTTTTTCAATTAAAAATAAAAAAAATTTAAAAATAGTTTTAAAAAAATATCCCATTAATACACAAAAAAAAATTCCTTTGGGAAAAATACATCTTTTTATGTCTACAATTAGAATTTTTTTATTTTATGCCTATTAAAGTTATTGGATGAATTTCAAGAAATTATTTCAAATTTATAATATATTAATATCATTATTATCTCACATTAGTAGTTATTAATTTAATTTATTAATATAAAACACCTTTGTGGTCATAAATTTAGTTTTTCAAAAAACAAATCCATTATTTTTAATCTGTTTTTATTTTCATTTTTAAAACATTGATACCAAAAAATTCATTTTATAAATATTCCTAAAATTAGTTTCACCATTTAATTTTTCTTATTCAAAACCTCCATTATACTGGCTATGTGACAAGCCAAACATAGTTCTATCTATACCGAAATCTAATATAAGAGCTTCATGTATCCTGTGCTAGACATGATGTTGTGTAAAAAGAAAGAATAACATTTTAGTTTCATATAAAGTGATATATATTCAGGGTTGAGTCAATTTAAAAATATCAAAAAGATTAAATTAATATGAAAAGATATATTTTAAAAAAATCACTATGTGTTGCACAAATTATGGATTTTTATTTATTGATTTATTTCCAATAAGAATAATTAATCTCGAGAAATTTATCACCAAGAATAATTACTCAACTCAATGATATTTTGACCAAGAAGATAATATATTCTAAAATAATTTAATACCATGAGATAAATATCGACTTAATGAATTTGTTTCCAAGTGGATGATCATAACTCATGAATTTGTTTCCCAGAAATGAATCATGCAAATATGTTTTGATACCAAGAGGAGGACATTAAAATAAGGTTTTTGATATAAGGAGGATGATCTCAGTGTAAGGTATTTGTTACTGATAGGAGGATCTTAATTTAAAGAGTATTTACGGGGAGGAGGGTCTCAACTCAGTGTTTTCTTTTGGGTGAGAATAGAATATCAACTCATGGATTTTGTATCTAGTAGAGGAATATCAAATAATGTATTTTGTGACCAAGATTAAAATCATGGATTTTGTATTGTTGTAAAAGTGGGTTATCTAAACACCCTATAATTTTAATTAATTTTAATTCTTAACCTTATATGAGAAGGTTCGAACCCAATGTATCATTATTTTTCATTATCAATGGAAAAGATATAAGATAATATAACATAAAGGTTGTTTTAATCCATATAAACATTAAAAATATAGAAAGTTTAAATCATGGTATAATAATGTATGAGTTAAAATGAAATACGATGTTCTAGGAGTGAGTAGGCTAGCCGTTGATAATGGTGAAACCACCACCACAAAGAAATTAATTAGTCATTGGAATCACGAGGGTTCTATTTTTATGACCATGAGATACCCTAAGTGGCTACTTCTAGGATGAGAGAAAATTTATCATTTCACACCATTGAGGGGGGATATTCATAAGAACTAATGATCTTATTTCAAATTTCCATGAAAAAGGTTTTTTACGATGATAGATTACAACACATGGATTTAGGGGAACCTCCCTTCTGACAATTAAAATTTACATTGTGTCTACTTGATAGATCATTGTAAATTATGAATTCAACCATACTAAGGGGGTTTTTTCAGATGACTTCAGAAACACATTACCATATTTTTAGAATGGATTTGGTTAAGTATCACAACGAAATGAAAGAAATTATGTATAATTTTAAGGAAAATGGAAGTAATATTAAAATCATCTAAAAACCTAATGGATACCCCATCATTAATTGAGATCATTTACATGGTGAAAATGTAAGAGAAGTATTGAGACAAGATATACCCAGAACATCCTAAGAGGGGGGTGTGAATTATAGTTCACACTAATTAAAACATTCCCCTTTTAGTTATTACTCAAATATATATGGATCTTATTCCATTTTAACAGTGTATTTTAAATCTCATATTCTCTTATGTGTCATTCCAAAATTATAAATAATTTAAAAGAAGTAAATCATTCCTTATAAATTTAATTGAATAAGTTCAAAACTATGGTATAATTCAGGGATCAAATAAGAAATATTGTGTGTTTTTACAATAAATGTGCTATAACTCATTAAATACATGAATATACTGTTTTATAAAGTTTCACTACTGATATAGGTGAATATAATCTTCTTTTATAACCATTCACCACATTAATAAAAGGTATGGATATTTTTTTGAATTTGATTTATTCTTCAACAGTCACGGTATGTGATCATTTGTGTTTTCCCAGTATAAGATAGTTTTTATACCATTTCATATAAATTGAAACTCTGTAGTTCATCCTATAAATCCAATACCATTATACTATTCATGATTAGATTAGCACATCAAGTTGAGGGTTAAAATATTTATCTACCACAATAAACATATGAATAACTACCACTTCTTTCAAATTTAGATAATTTATCATTAGATTTATCTTGATTCATTCCTTCACTTCTAAATATATTTTATACTATAATAATCAATTTTCACCCTTAATCCATCCCTGATGAATTATTCTATACATAGTAACAAAATAACATTTTTTTCTTCTTATTAAATTGCATTGAAAATTCAAATTATCAATATGCTCAAATATTTCTCTATAATGGCTATGAGTAGTTTTATGGTATTCCTAAAATACTATTAAAGAAAGGGTTGAGAGCAATTATCCCTCTTAAAAAAATACACAATTGTTCCATGAGTTCCACATGAATTTATTTTGTACATTATGTTTCAATTAATCCAAGTTAATCCTTGAATTCATGATGCATTACATTATCATTGATTTTCTAATTGAATCTTCCAGGTAAGAAAGAAACCACCCCTTTATAACAAAAACTCACTCATTGTGGAATGATCCCCCTGACTCCCCCATTTTATGGATTTTTTTCTTCATTTTTTCATGGTCTTAGTTAATTATTATATAGAGAAAAATATACACTATTAATTCCCTTTAAATTCCTTGAATATCATAGTTTGATACTTCCAAAATCTCAAACTCTCAAAAACATGATGTCATGATCTACTATTTCCTAGAATAAACGTCATCCTTATATTTACCAAATGGTAAAATATTCATACTCTATGAAAAAGATATTTAAAATATTATATAATAACTAAATATCATTTGAAATTCATTCTTAGTGAAACTGATTCCTCTCTATATGGATGAGGTCAATAATATTTTATGATTAACCATTTATGGTGTGATCTCAACTCTTGGGTGTTGGAAACCTCAAATATTTATAACTAGTAAATTTTTCCATACCCTCATTCTATTATGGTGTCAATATTGAAGAATAAAAACTAAAACTATAGCTTATGAAAATTAAAATATCTTATACACCACTTGTGATATGGCCATCACTTCCCTAGAAAAACTAACATTTCTCTTCACAATAAAAAGGATTAGAATTTATATATATTGATTTGAGAATTAAACAATACAATCTAACATCTTACATAATATGGTACTTTTCCAATTTTACAAATTTTTACCCTTCATCGAATAACACTAGAATTATATGAATTTTATTTAATAGAATCAATAGAACCAAATTCCTTCATATCATCTTGCAACTTTAGTATTAATTCCTTAAATTCACCATTTCCAACCCTATTTTCATAATCCAAATGTTCCTCCATGTGAACTTCTTATCCTAATATTCAATGAATATTCTCATATCACTATGTTCAAAATTCATTTCCATAGTAAACCGCACAACAAATTTATCTACTGTTAAACAATCCAATTTAAAAGATCTTTTATTAAAACATTTTACCACCTTGGATTTTGTTGACAATACTACTTTAATTAATTTTTAAAATATATTAATAATGAATTTATCTCACTCCTCATTTTTCAATAAAATTTATAGGGTCTCTTAATAATGATTTTTGTTTTTCATTCTAACATCCTTTTAAATTCTATTTATTTTCCTTCAACTCTTCTCCATCAATTTTTATGAACTCTATATGGGTACTTGAATTATCATTACTCCCCCAATCTCAATATTTTTTATAATATCCTCCATAATTTTGATGGTGAAATTTTATTCATATCCACTTTATAAAATCATTATTCTGATATATTGAAAAAATATCCATCAACATAAACACTTGTCAGTAATGATTTTGTCTACCATATTTTTGGTATGTTGAGAAAATTCAGATGACACCAATTGATACTGGGTTACTATAAAAATATATAATACATTAATGGATTTTATTTAACCTATAATTTATTTACATATTCTTGGTGGTTTGTTAAAACTTTGAAAAATGGCCTCACATCACTTGTTGAACATTAATGATGACTTAATACCATAAAAACATTCAAATACTATTTTGTAACACTTGTAATTACATATCATCTCTATATAATTTATTCCTCTTCAAAAAAATATTTAACCTACATATTCTTCTAGGAAACACATATTGGAATCTTTTCACCACTTGATGAGTCACCTGAGGGCAATGATTACTTTTCTAATAAAAACTAATATCAATATGTAATTTAAATTTTTTTTAAATAACCTTATTCCATTCATCGTTAATCTTCTTATACACATACAAGTTTATCTTCAAAAATTAAATATCCACATGGATCAATATCACCATTAATTATACAATATTTCCAATAAATTTAAAATAATTTAAATTCATGGTTTGAGGGTTACCTATAAAAACATATTGTTGTGGAATGTATTTTTCTATGGAGAACTAAAATTTTACATAATACATCCTTCCCAACCATCTAAGAGGTTATTATTTCATTTTCATTTATAAAAATTTCACTCGGTATTCTCCCTCATGTTTTCTTTATCTTCTATGGTTTAGGCTCTATCTCTATTATGAGACTAATTCCTATAGCACATGATTACTTCAATGATTAATTTCTCAAGAAAATTTTTATATAATTCCAACCAATAAAAGGGTTCTTCAACCTCTATTAAAATACTTTTTAGTGTTATGGTTTATTAACGAACTAATATAATCCTTTTTTGTATTCTATTCAATATAAATTTGAGACATTTAAAACATATTTTATCTTGGATAGTCTATCATGGCATATTCGTACAACTTCTTCATAACTGGAGAAACATCCTTGTTTCATTTATATACTTCTTTCCATTTTCATTATGAGGAAAATTGTGACTCTAAAATTATAGGTTCTTGATTCACCCTTCATTAGTCTCCATTATAAACTTCTAAATTAGTAAAAAAAATTCTAGATTAAAAAATATTATTTTAGTGTGTATCCATTTCTATTATATCATAATAATGAAGAAATTTCATTATGACACATCGAAATCCTTCCATGCTATAATATAGGGAGATATGTCCATGGAAAGTAAAAAATAAAACTACTCCTATAAAAGACATACCACTTTTTTTCACTTCCCTATTGGGATATAGTAACATAAGAATTACTTCCTCTGTTGAACCCTTGGGAATCTTGATACACACTCATGGTGTTTCCAACTCATCATTAATAAATGAATTTAAAATATACCTTCCATTTAGGTACATTTATTCATGATTGGGTTTTAATATTCAATTTTCATATATTTTATATATAACACTCTGAACCTGTACTACCAGATCCAATACTAATAAGAATATATTTTACATACTAGATTTGATACCCAATGAAGATACTAAAAAATAAGTATTTATGAATAAAATATCAGTAAAAAATATTGTAACAACACTAACACAAGTGTCCCCAATATGGTGGATAGTTTATTACATTACAACTAGATACAAGTTATAACATCCCCACTAATCAAACTATTTATATTGTATTGGAAAAATATATATAATCGTTAATACCACATTACATTTGAAAACATAACATACAATATATTATTTTCTTTGAGACTATTATGATTCCCTAATATATATCCTTAAAAATAAATCATAGTAAACTTTTCAGAATCATAGGAAAATGAAACAAAATAAAACAGTGATCTCAGATTCATAGTATGGGAATGTAAATAGTGAAATATATCATACAATAAATATGTAATGAATAATATGGTAGGAGTAAACAATGATCAATTAATTCCACATAAATAATCAGATAATCATGAAACTTATATATGAATAGAAAACCATTTGAATAATCACACTAGTATAAATTATTTATTTCCTAATGATGGAATTCCTAATTTTAAACATCACAATATTTCCATTGAGGTATCATGCCATGTTATCCTATATAAATGGGTAAGGGTGATAAAAAGTACCAAAATTGTTTTTATCATTGGACCACCTCATTCGTTGAGGGGATAATTAATTTTAGTTCATAGTAATAACATTAAAATTCCAATGAATTCAACATATTAAGAAATAATTTAAAATAATGAAGATTATTTAATAATAAATAATTATCTAAATTGGAGTTACTAGCATATATAATGTCTATAATATATCTAGAAAAAAGGTTTATAATACATCCAGAGAAATATTTTGGATTTTATAATTAGACTACATCCATACTAAAACATATTATTCATCAACTAATTTTGACATAGATGAAAATACTTTTAAAATATCACTATAAATTTTCTTGAGGAAAATACCCATATAATCTAGAAATAAGTTATTTAAAATATAAAAAATAACCAAGTTTTACAAAAACAATTTATTTTTAAGTATCTATGGAAACATGTAAAATAATATTAAAATAGAAGATATTTTATGATGGCATGAAATTATTTTGATGTAGTGTTCATTAGACTGAATATTTTGACAATACCGTTAGTAAAAATTGTCATTCTGAAAATGACAAGAAGAATCAATTTAAAACTATAGAAAAAATAAAATATATATACAGTTTAATTTAATATATCATTGGATAATATTAAAAAAAATCCTCATGAAATCATTTTAATGAATATATTGACAGGGAAGAGAAAGAATCCAGAATGAAAATAAAACAAAGTATGACATTCATAAAAACATTCTTTTCTACATTGAGTAATAAGAGATGGTAAAAAATAATAGAAAGATATAATTTCAATTAATAACCTTATAATAATGAAATATATGGGTTTTATGATCTATATATCTTATAATTTCCCCAAGTAAACTCAAACATGAATAATTTTGAATAATAATGAGATTGAAAAATAATTTATTACCACTTTGGTAACATTTGAATCATAAGCCCAAAAAATAACATAAAATGAAACATTAAACATAAATAATATAACGTGATTCATGGTATAACATATTGAATGGGAAGTATATACACCTCGTAAAAATAATTAGGTTCATTACATCAAACATTTCTCAATGAAATAATATTGAGACGAGGACGCCTTACCTTAGGCTAGAAATTATTTGTAAGATCTTAAACTCTTGTATAATAAAATAAAATTTATTATAATTCTGTGAACTAATAATACAAATACTTATTATATATTCTATGATCCACTTATAACATTTTAACTCCCTTTTACTACTAATTTTTTTATTAAAAATTAAATTTCCAAGTGTTAACTACTTTTTCTTTGTTGTATGCTTTGGTTTGGTAGTTTCTATACATGCATATTTTAAAGGATACATCATATAAAATGGTTAAAAATATCTTTAATATAATATATTTTCATTATATAAATATTTATATTCATCCTCTAATTTAATACATGAAAAATGAATAATATCACTTCAAGGAGATTGTTGGCCACATGTACGCACAGAGTGACATCAATTTTTTAAAGTAGAAGGGTAATAATTTAATTGATATATAATTTTTAGATAACCATAATTAATTAATAAGTTTCACATAAATTCATTATTTATTTATTCATATCTATCTGGGTAAATTGGTAATGAAAAATCAATTACACTACTATGTTTAGACATAAGGTTGTATGTTCACACAAGTGATGTAAACACACTACGTATGATGTAAAAGATGTGGAAAATGGTAATCCAATAATATTAATATTCAAATATATTAATTACACTAGAATAATTATTATATTTTTAAAAAAAATGTTAAATGGATTTATAAGAATAAATAAACATGAAACATTTGGTAATTACGATTACCACTTAATCAAAAAAAATCTTTGTCTCGCACCGTAATACTTCTAGGATGGTAATTTGATCTATAGCATATATGTCGTGGGTACGAAGCTTGGGATTTTATTTTGGTAGGTATTTTTTGATACTATATTCTCAATATTTTTAAATAATATAGTAGAATAAATTCCAATTTATAAATGAGGGAAAGAAAATATTTGTAATTATATAAAATTTTTTAATAATAAAATGTATTTTTCATGGAAAATTTGATCAAAATTATCAAATAATAAAATATAAAAATATTACTGTATAAATAAAAATAATAAATTAGGTTTAGAAAACTATAATTTTTATTTTGACCCTTATCTCACAGTTTAACACCCATGTTATGTCCTTTTTTAACAAAACCATGATTACTCATTAATACTATTTTACTATTCATTATGGTAAGAAATTATATAGACCATATTACATAAAAGAAATTATTCTAATTCAAAATGTGGAATAAAATATTTTAGATAAAATTTCAGTAAGTGGATGATGTCAATTTTATTATAAGTGCGTAAAATGAAATGATACTATTTTTCGAAAAATATTTATTTCAAGCATAAAAACAATTTTAATGAAAAATAAGGCATAATAATGTTAAAAATAGAATTAATTGAATTCTGTTAAAAAATATACATATTTTTATCTAACAATGAACCAAAACTGAATGTATCCATTTAAATACTTTATTTATATAAAATAATGAAAAAATGGATTTTATTTAGATAAAACATTACTTAGATGTCCAAATCAATAAGCATATTTTTCAACTTTTAACATTGATTTTTTTATTCAATATATTAGTTATTAATTATATGTCTATTCTATCAAAAGGATTTCATGACCATTCATTTTATTCTTATTTCATTATTATTTTATAAAATTGAGAATATTGTAAACATAGTATTTTATTGTCATTCCCCAAAAAATAAACTATTTAATAAAAATATACAAAAATTAAACTTTGATAATTTTGACATTATGATATATAAAATTAATATAATTTATTAAAATATATATTATTAAATTTTATAATTTTTAATCAAATTATTGAATAATATTCTGTGCATTATACTATTATTTATTATGAAATAAACAATAGCTATTATTTAAGCTTAAGAGTTAGATTATTCCATCATTTAAAATTTTCACCCTAAAATTTCCAAAATATGTAAGATAACATCCTTTTATAGGTACACAACACGTTAATTGTTTTCTTAGATTTTTATAGTTGGATTTTCCTTTGTCTTTAATCCATAGTTGTGATATCTTGTTTGGAGACGAAAATCCTTTGTTAGAAAAAACAAAACAACATTTCAAGAATTTATATTTGGTTAAATTAATAGAGTCAAAAATGTTAATATTGAAAATTGGTTTACGAAGGATTTACATGCTTTTTATGGATTCTGTGGTCATTGGAGCCCTTTTTGTGGAAACTGGACTAAACAACGCCTGTAGAGAATTTACACACCATATACAGTTTCATGAAGTGTAACTTATTCCAGACACAGGTTGTGAACTAGTAAAGGGTGTGATGTAGTCACATAATGTGTAAAAAATCATGGTGTAAAAAATTAATGTGAGATAAATATTAACGCAAGGTGTTGGGATTTTTGGCATAAATCTTAAGTGGGAAGTACACATCATGAAAGAAGGTTACATATCATGTATTTATCAATATCAGTGGTTTCAAGGCTGATGTGTGGGTGTAAATTTCATTCCACTTCCAAGAATCCTTCCTCAATTCACCATATGATGAATTATAGGAAATTTTGGAAGCAATTCCTCTGCTCTAGACCTGTCGTTTGTGCGATCAATCCCTAGTATATATTTAGTTTGGTTTTCCCCTCCTCTTCCATTGTTCTCTATAAGGATGGTGGAGTTTTTGGACCACTTTTGGTTGTGATCCTAACCAGGGCTGATTTAGGTTCTTCTTATGACCTTCAAAAACTTTTTCCTAATTAGTTTTACCCTTTAAAAGAATTGTGTTAATCACCTATTAAAGGAAGGGTGTCTGAAATAAACTATATTGTCTATTTAGTTGAATATATATGAAATATTGTGATTTAGTTAACCTAATGTGTGATATATTTAACTTATTCATTTATAAATAGTATATCATGGGTTATAATAATTGTTTTATTCCTTTGAATTTAATTTTTGATGCATCATGTATTTTTCCTACATGTTTGGTGAGAAACCCCTTGATTAACATTGAATAGCCTAATGGAATAAAGTGTTTTTATCGTGACATGAGACCATTGGTGATTGATTGATTTTGAATCTATTAGTATGACTTGTTTATTGAGATAGTTATTGATATATTGACATATAAATGAATGTGTTATTGAAATATAAGTATTAATTATCATAATTAACCATTTCCGATTATGATGTGATATAGATATATCCATATTGTTTTGAGTTGTTATATTATTATATTAAATTCATTTATACAGGGTTATGACCTGATGCATTATAAAGTTATTATTTACTAGGAAATGTCGTGACACATGATGAAGTTATTATATTTTAGGATATTCCCTAACACGAGATAAAATTATTATATAGTGGTCTATGCCTAGTGACACGTGCTAAAATTATTGTATAATGGGCTATTCATTCTGAATTCTTTTACTACATATATATCAATATTTGACCAGATTTGTGTTATTTTGATGGATATATTGTTATGGATGGAATGGTTTTGGTAAATGCTCATAGATATACTAGAATTATGTCAAAGCATGTTATTGGGATATATGGATATTTTTGGGATAGTTGTGTTATATTCTCAAATCCATTCTGGAATGGTGTCGAAGTAGGTTGATCATTATATTATATTAAATGACTAATTAACATTCGTTTTTATCACATTATTGCATACAATTAATACCTTATAGGTTTTTTAAAACATAGTGGTTTCAACCAACTATGTTTTAATCACAAAATTTGGGCCACTCCATGGTACTTGAAAAGATCACATGGATGCAGGACTGGTTAAGGGAAATAGACCATGTTGTTGATTTTTTACTTACTAGATGGGAAGTACGTTGAACATTATACTCACATGGGGCTCAGGACCGGGGACATTCTATTATTTATTTGATTATTTTAGTCTTTTCATCTGTATTACTTCCAACATGACATTTAGTTACCCCTCAGCACAACATTACATGATTCATTAATGTCATTTTATTTTTCCTCCTTTTATTTCAATGAGGAATTAGATAATGTGTTTACGTGTCTATTAATCTGATTACTTTTTATATTATCTATCTTATCTACTATGTAACTCCATACAAGTGGTATTTCCCCCACTATATCGATCACACCCTTGATATTAGTCTGCAACCTCTAGTATATTTGGAGGATTTCTTGAGGTCTTGTATCCCACAATTTCTAGAAACAAGATAGAGTTCCAGATTGGGCGACATTACTATGTGTCATTATAGAAGAATGTTTTTATTTTCCATTTTTTTACTATTTTGGAAAGGAAAAAAGGAGACTAGGATTTTTCATAACTTGGTAATAAACATGTTCATGGGAATAGCTAACTCATGTATAGGGAGAAATATGAGTTCTGAGGGATAGAATTTCTATTTATACTATTTTTATTTTTGTTGATTTTATTTCACCTTGGTTGATTTTCATGTTTTGTGAGGTTATTGTGTCATGGCGTTGATGGTTTATGAGATTTACACTTGTGGTCTAGTATGGTTCAATTTGAGTATGCATGCATCATTATTAGAACATAGGGATGTATATTGAAATGAATTGTTCAAAAAAGGGACATATTAATTTCATGTGTTAACACTTTACTATATAACATGTGTCCTAAGACACTTTTTCTATCTATGAACTGAAATAAATGAACTGATATGTCATGCCCAAATACTTGTAATCCATGATTAGAGATTGTAAATTTTATTAACTCTATCTTATTATCTCCCGTTGAGGTTGAACTTGTTATAGATATTGTTCTATGGATTGGTTTTTTCATTTACAGAAAAATGATTCCTTGTTCTCTAAATGCGGATCATAATTAGAGATTAAATCAACATGATCCTAATACAGCTGAACCAGATATTCCTATAGATCTTAAGGATTATATGGATTTTCAACTTCACAATAGCTTCCATAGGTCCATACGATCCATATAAATGGATATTTTTATTAGCATGTCATTCCTATTTGATATGATGAATGGTTTATCGCTACAACATCTTTCTACATTCATTGGGGAGGAAGGACCACACGAAGCCGAATTTTAGATCTAGTTTTTCCAGATGATCTTTAACTATCTTGAGACACCTGTAGATAGGAGGGTGAAGCTTGAAACATACATTCTTATTGGACCAACCATGCATTGGTTAGACATTCTAGATTAGTCTGGCCAGAAAAATGAGTTATATTGGAAGGACTTAAAGAAGATGATTCTGATACACTCCTATCATGATATTATGTGGGATGAGAAGGATTGTGTAGTCATACACCTAACTCATGGAATAATTCCAGTGATGGACACCGTCAAATGCTTCACCGACCTATAGAACATTGATCTATGTTCAAATGAAGATGAAATCTCTATGGAGAGACATTTTTATGATGTTTTTTGTTATGATATCATGTAAGAGGTGAAAAATTTCCTTATGGGGAGTTTTTAGTATCTTAAGAATCATGCAATCATCATTGGAAGAAATATAAGAGATTCCCTACACAGCAGATACACTATTTCAATAGGGTGAATTAAGATTTATTCTTCTTGTTTCAAAAATAAATCCCCTACCAGTTTTGTCTAAGGAAACAGTGGTTAGAGTAGTCTAGGTAGTGGGAATCCATCTCAGGATCATCTTCCCTTAGAGTGATATCAGTTTGGAATTAAGGGCTATAACTGGCCTCAATGCCCATAAACCATCTTGGAGTTTCATTCATTTAGAATAATGGGAAAACTATAGTTTTTTTATCGGTTAATTATATATATGATAAAAAAGGGAATCATGACACATACCGAAGACTTTGATGGAATCTGATACTCCTTAGTAGACAGGTAGCTAGATTTCCATATGACATTCTCGTTAATGTTAGAATGGAAGTTCTATGCAAATGGAATAGAACCACATATTCATAATGGATCCTATGGTTGATGGGATAGTCAACTATACATTATATAGGCTACCACTATTGTTGTGGATGTAGAACTGAAAATTTATTGAGGTACAAATGTTGTATCTTCTACCCTTACATGTTTTTTTTAATATGGGACTATCAAATTACTTTTTGTCAGCACTTTTTAAAAATGTTTTGGTCTTTGTTTTGGATATAATGAAGGGATATTTTACCAAAGAAAAACCATTGGGAGTGTGGTTACAGAATATATATTGGTTCAAGGCATGTTTTATAGATATTTTTTGTTACCTTTCCATTTCGAAATTGTTTTTATTAGAAATTATAATCCTGGATTAGATTCTTGGTGTGGATTTTCGAGTTCTATATCTGGCTCATATCAACTATCACTAGAGTAGTGATACATTTCTATCTCTAGAGAGAGTAAGATACTCTCAACAGGTGGAGTGGGATCTTTCGGCTAGTCATTACATACCAATTTAGGTCATATTATATTGTATCATGGCTCAAATAGATGGTCTTACTCTAAATGATATTATAATGTATCATGATCATTTTCATCCAATAGTAGACCATTTTAAGGATTACATTCCTTATTAGTTCTACAAATTACATGCTGAGAAAGAGATTTAGTTCATGATCGAGTTGGTTCTAGGAGAAGAGATGGTTTTTATCCCACCTTATTGAATGGTACTAGTTGATCTTTGGTTGTTGAATATTTAGTTATAAGAATTGGAACCTAAAGGTTTCATGTGGCCTAGTTGGTCCCCATGGGGTTCTCTATTTCATTTCTCCAAGAATATTGATGGGTCTTTGTGCTAATGTGTGGATTATTAGATATTTAACCAAATTAATGTTTTGAATCGGAGTCCTCTTCAATGTATTTATGATCTCTTTGATGAGTTGACAAGTTATAAGATATTATCTAATATTTATTTGAGATCAGGATACCATCAGTTGAGGGTGATACCATTAGACATACCTCAGAGTCAATTTAAGAGAATGTTTTTCTAATATGATTTCATAACAATTCCATTTTGTTTGACCAATTCACTAGATCATGGTCATCATGAATAAAAAATTTCATACATATTGAGATCATTTTTATGGTTTTTTGTCCACGATATCTTAGTTTACTCATAATCAGCAGACGATCATGCCAAAAACCATAGCATTGTGTAGAGTACATTGAGAGATCATTAGATTTATTCCAAGCTAACTAAATAATGTTTCTATATTGATAATGTGTAATTATTAGTCTATTTCATATTTGAGGAAGGACTGTCAGTTGACCTAGAAAAGGTTGTAGATGTGGTATCATGGGAGTGACCCATGAATGTCTTCAATATTTTGATCTTTCTAGGTTTAGTGGGTTAATATGGGTGGTTTATATATTAATTATTCCGTATTTCAAAAAAAATTGACGAATAACCAATAAAATGATGAACTTTGTGTGATTAGAGTCTGGTTAGAAAAAATTTCAAGATCTGAAAGGATGGATGACCTCTACACTGATCCTCATTTTAATTGTTTCATGTAAAAAATATACCCTGTTTAGTGATCTATTTGGGGATAGGATCTGTGCAGTTTTGATTTAGGAGGATTGAGTGATTTCTTATGGAACCAGAAAACTAGAAATGCATGAGATTAATTACTCTTCTCATGGTCTAGAGTTGGAAACTATGAAACATTCCTGAGGGTACTGGAGGCATTCTCTCATGGGTGAGAGGTTTTCTATATACACAGAATTCCAGAACCTCATGTATATATTTTCTTGTAGGGACCTAAACCTTCTAATAAAATGGTTTATAATGTATCTAAAGTCTTTTTACATTGATATGGATTATTAATTGTGTAAGGGAAATTTTGTTTATACTTCTTTGTCCCAGAATACACAGACAGGGGTAGTTCAAGAGTCTCGTAATGAGGGGCAGATGATGAAAATCATTGTAGGAAATCATCTATATGTTCAACAGTATAAGATAAAAGTATATATTCCTCCAAAAACTATTATACCCTTAATTTTGGACAAGATTATGATAGATTTTTTATCTTATTACATGGTCTTAGTTTATAAAGACATCTTATATTGTGGGAAGATGCCATCAGGATGGTTTCATCGCATTATAAATTCCCATATTTTATGTGTCTATGTATGTGTTCTTATGATCAAGAATAAATATATGATTATTTTGTTTCATTCATCTAGATTTTTGGAACATTCATGTTTGAAAAATATGAATCGTGAACTTTTTAGATAGTACTAGTGGTTAGTAATGAAGAAATAAATATAAGGATTTGGGGTGAGATGTTTCATTGTCGGTTTGTGAAAGATGAACATTAGAGGCTATTATGGATATTATTTACTTTTCCCATCTCTTAGTATAAATTTTATTATTTCCTTGTGAATATTGTAAACGTATTTCCTAGGAAAACCTATATGAATGATGCACTATAGCTAATCATGGGTCAACTGATGAAGGTATCCCACTTCTTTCTTATTTTTGAGACCATTATTGTTGATGATTTTGGTAGTCTTTACATGTTTGAGATAGCTCAGAAGGATGGTGTTCAATGTAATATCATTTATAAAAGAGATTTTAATTTCACATCACAGTTTAATAAGGGTCTTCAAAAGGCTCTGGGATTAAATGTTATTTTTAGAATAACATACCATCTTCATATTAAAAGTTAATTTGAGATGACTATTCACTTTATGGAGGTTATGTTATGAGCCTATGTTTTGGATTTCAGTGGTCCATGGGAGAAGTATATGGTACTCATGGAGTTTGATATAATAATAAATTTTGAGAATCAATCCAGATTGAAAATTTATTGGACTTATATAGAAGGCCATGTCATTTTTCTCTTTATTGGTTGGAGGAATGTGAGTCAGTGGTAGTTGGTCCTACTCTCTTGTAGGAGATTTTTATGCATTTTCAGTTATCATGGAGGTGGATATTGACCATTAAGAGTGGGTAAAAATACAATGATAATCAATGGATATAACCTATAGAGTTTTAGGTTGGTCATCATGTTTTCCTTCTTCTGTCACCTATGTTTGTGAAATGTTCCATCTCAAAACAATTAAATATAGTTGACATGTTTTTCATTCTATTTTAGAGAGTGAATTTATTTTTATATTATGGTGTACCAATTATCCCCTCTATAGTGCTTTAGTGCCATTGACGACATGTTTCACTTATCTCAGCTCTAGATATATTATCCAAACCTTAATCATGTGGTGGATGTCGAAGACATTAAAATTTATGGTGATTTATACTTTTAGGAGAATTTGATATATATTTTGGACCATTGTGATAATTATATATAGGTTAGGGTGATCCTTTGGTTCGAGGGTATGAGTAGCATGGTCGTGTTCAGGAGAAGATAAAGGACAACTATTCTGATATGTGAGAATAGTAACCATAATTGTTTTCCAATTCCCCCACATTGACTATTCTTGAATCCTGAGGATGAGGTTGAATATGTTGGGGTGGTTGTAAGATCCCATCTTTTTCTACTTTCATCCCTCTTTGAGCTCATGCATTAAACAATTTTCATTGGGTTTTTTCTCTAAGCCTTGCTGGATGAGTCTTTTTGGGAGACAGAATGTCTTTTTTGGGTGAAATGATCGATTTTTCATAGATTTATGTATTTTTAATTAAATTATTCAATGTATAAACATGTAAAATGGTTTTATTAAGGTTTTCTATTATTTTTATGGATTTAGAGGTCATTTGGGTCCTTTTTTGAAGCTAAAGTGAAAACTATTTTTCAATAGTTTAAATGTAATATACATGATTCACAATGTGTAACTACCTCTAGACACATACTATTAACAAGTATTTGGAGTGAATAATTTAAAACACCTATAAACCATTCACATCATGAAAAAGTTATGTGGGATAAATATTAACACGAGGTAACACATTTTTCAACATAAATCTTAAGTGGAAAATATATGATGTGAAAAAATGATATATGCCATGTATTTATCAGGGTAAGTGGTTTTATACCTACATTGTAGACATAATTTTTATTCTTCATCCTTGAACCCTTCCTCCAATTGACCTAGGATGAATTCCCACAGATTTCAGGAGCCTTTCCTCCTTTCTAAACCACATGTTTCTATGATTGATTAGGTGTATCTTTTAGGATTTGGTTTTCCCCTCATCTTCTATTATTATCTATATGAGTTGTGGAATATTTTGAAATCTTTGGTTGAGATCTTGACGTTGTATGATATAAGTTCTTCTTGCAATCTTTCTCAAAATTTCCTCGTTTGATTTACCCTTTTGAAGCCTTGTGGTGGACATTAGTTAAAGGTAGGGTATCTGAACATAACCCTATAATCTATTTAATTACCAGTATATGAAATATATTGATTCCAATGACCAATTTTGAGCTCTAGTTAATTTATTCATTAATAAATAGTGATTCATGGGTTTGAATTTTTGTTGGTTCCCTTTATACTCAATTGTTTAGTGACCTAGGTTTTAGCTACACGTTGGGTGAACAATCCCTTGATTAAAATTTAACTAGCTAATGACATAAAGTGTGTCTAGCATGACATGAGAGCATAAGTCATTTTTTTATATGGAATATATGTGTATGGATATTTATTGTTATGGTTGTTGATAAATTGAGATATAATTTAATGTGTAATTTACGGATAGACGGTAATTTTCAAAATTAAGCATTGGGGATTATGATTTGTTATTATGGTATCCATGACGTTATGACTCATTGTGTTATGATTATGAAATTCTTATATATAGGGAAATTACCTAAAACATGATAAAATACATATATATATCAATAAATTCGCTCACACATACTGAAATTATTATATATCAAGCTATTTTACGAAAAATGCTAAAATACATTTTTAGTGGGTCATGTAGAGTGACACTTGTTGAAATACTTATATAGCTGGATATTACTAGTTAAACATGCTGAAATTATTATATAGTTACACTGGCCCAGATTTTTTTCAAGTACATGGATATATGGTTGTGTTTGGGATGGTTTTGTTAAATTTTTAGAGATATATAGACAAGACACCAAATCAGGTTATTTGGATATATGGATATGGTTTTCATGGTTCTGTTACATGCTCAGAGACATTCTGTCATAATTAATAAGTTGTTTTATTGTCATATTATATTAACTTAATAATTAATACCCAGTTTTATCTCTTTTTTTCATTCAATTACTATCATACTTGTTTTTTAGACATAGTAGTTTCGACCTACTAATGTTTACACAGTCACTATTCACGCCCCTATTTGGTACATGGGTAGATTAAATGAATGCTGTATTGGATAAGGGAAAGGTTCCTTTCTATTTGATTATTTGTATTATGGGTGGGATAGAATTTCCATGTGATACTGACATCAGGCTTGGGATGGATAACTTTTGAACTTCATTTTAGTCTTCTCTTATTTTATATAATATTACTTCATGCGTGAGATTTAGTTACATCTCATCATTTCATTAGATGATTTATTACTATGGGTTTATTCATAACTCCTTTAATTTATTTACTGTATGAGATATTGTTTCACCTTTTCAATTACTCAGATTATGTATTTTATATTGTTTTTTACCCATCTATGTAACTCTATACTATGCGGTATAGTCTCTCTACAATACTGATCACACCCTCACATCTAGTCCACAACCTCTGGCATATAGGTAGACATTCTTGTGGTCACATTATAATCCATTTTTACCATGTGAGAATGTTACAGATCATGGGACATTACCAAATATCTCCTCTTGAATATATGTGTATAGATACTCCTCATAGCTTGTTCATGTTCTCACATAACCTCTTTTGTTTTATGATTTTTACAAAGTAACATTAACAGATGAGTCCTCAGATTCTGCATCCTTTCTTCTATGGTGCCAGGAATATGGATTGGCTCTCTGATATAAGATAAATATGGTTTTTATTATCTTCACTTAGAGGTGAGCACATGCATCGAGTATTCCATTTAGTTCTTTAATAAGGGGACATCAAATACATCATGAATTTAGAGAATATTGGTTTTATTTCAAAGTGATATGATATAACTCAAATTATTTCCATAATTTCAAAAGGCCTGATGTACCAAATCCTTAGTATCCCATTCTCTCTGAGACATATAACACCTTTCCATGAGGATTTTATTATCAGAATAAGATATCATACTTGAAATTATAGATCCTTTCATTGTTTATATATATAGATCCTTTTTCATTTTTTTAGATACCTTAATATGATTATGAATAGAATTTACTTTCATTATAGTGTCCGCCATGAGATATGGTCCTACAATCATCCATTAACCAACTTTATCCTAATAAATTTTCGCATGAAACATCATTTTGTACAATTTTTAATATGGTTCCATTTGAATGCTTGAATAGAAGATATTATTATATATAAATTGTAAAAAAGTTTAAAATAGATCCCACGTACCATTAAATTTAATTGAGTATGGAATCAACATATCACCTAATATATGAATAGCCCTTTAATTCCATCTATAATTTTGAGGATGAAATGTGATTCTCCAACAGAGATTAATATTAAGAGAATTATAAAGGTGCTTTGATAATTTTTATGTAAACCACATATGACTACCAAATACTATTTAAAGAGTTATACCATAAAGTCTCACAATTACCTTAATAAATATCCATGAAAGGAACTCAAGAGGTTTATCTAACCTTGTATTTAGGAACTGCATATACCAGGTAATGAAATCAATAATAACCCATATGGAATCATTTTTTACATGAGTATTTTTGAAATCTAGTGGTGAAGTCCATAGTAATATCACACAATTTCCACATATTAATAGGTATAGGTTTCATGAATCTTTTGGGGTATTATCTCTTAGGATTTACATGTTGACATACAAAACATCTTGATACCGAGTCTTCTATTTTCCCATTTCAAATTATCCCACAAAAACTGTTCCTCCAAATCCCATTAATTTTTGGTACTTCCATGGTGTATATAGAAATTCAATCTATGTTATTTATATAATAATTATATCTTAAACTATGTTTGGATGGAACATATTACATCTTTCAAAATTTCAGCACACAATCTTTATAAACAAATTTTAATTTCCCATCATTAACACATGTAATATTCTTTTCAATACTCATATCATTGAGATGAGAACATTCCATCCTTTATAATAAGGATGGTTAAGAAATCATTTGGAAAGATAATTATTTTTCCCCATCACTAAAATATCACATATACAATATTGTTATGTCATATATAATATTCCATTTCAATTCACACCGTAGTTATAACTCCATGATCTTTCATACATAGTGAATCAACTACCTTATTTATCTTCTCTAGATGGTATTTTATTGAAAATCATAATACTTTCATAGTTATAGACAAAACCTTTTCCTAATGTTGAGATATTTATATGAAAATATGTCTTTCATTGTATTTGTTTTATATATCTATACTTTTTAACATAAGAGATAAAACCTATAAATCTTCATGGAATAAAGTATAGCTTCACGCTAAAGATCATGGGTTTGAATGATTTTTTACTATATCACTATGCAACTTAATGAATAAGAAATTAATGTTTCATCATTTATAAGGACACATCCAAGTACTTTATTTGATATATCATGATATATCACAACTCCACCAACATAGGACGGTAATGTTAGAACTAGAGAGCTGATCAACCTCATATTTAATTCTTCAAAATATTATTTTCATCCCTTGTTCCATTAGAATTTAATCCCTCCCTATGCAACCATGATCAATTGATTTCATAATTGGGATGTTTTTTTTAAAAAAAATCACTTATCATAACATAATAATCAATGGAAAATATATACATTATTTAAAATTATTAGAATATTCTATTCTTTGACTTCCCTTTTCATTGAAGGAGTGACTAAAATTCCATACATAGTGGCAATAGGTCCCTAAAAAGAAACATTCAGACACCATAATTCATGAATTCCAAATTTATAATATAACCCCTCTTATCTAAAAGTTCTAATTTTTGAACATAAATGTTTCTTATTATCTTTATAATTTTTTGAGAATACCATAATATCCTAAATAAATATAACAATGGAAGTTTCAATATATTTCTTTAACTCTCTATTCATTAGATCCATAAAAATAGAGGGTGAATTTTTTAATCCAAATAGAATTAAATTCAAATCATAATGTTCATACCTCAAACAAAATACTTCACTTAGAAAATAATCCTTAAATAATCTCAGTTAATGATTCAAAGAATGAATATTAACATTTTTAAAAATAATAAACTCCATGAGGCTGATTAAGTATTTCTTCATTACTAGGAAGATGATACTTTTTCATCATTGTAATTGAATTTATTTCATTATAGTTATTTACAATCTTCATATTCATATCATACTTTTTCATAAGTATAATTGGATCACCCCACAGAAAAACAAAATATAGTACGAATCCCATATAACAAAACTCATGTAGATGTTTCTTTAATTCCACTAGCTCTATTGTGGTCATTATATAGGGAGTCTTAGATATTGGTTTTTTTATCAAGGGTGAGTACAATAAAAAAACATTTATAATCATGTGGTTGTACGTATAGTTCTTTTGGAAACACATCAATGGATTCGTTCAAAATAAGAAAATATTTTATCCTTCGATCACCTTTTCTATATATGGGTAGTTCATACTCTTCTTCTTATAGAGTTTCATTATGGAGAGATACTGGGTTTGGATCCTTGAATGATTCCAATAATGAAGTATGTATTCTATAAAAAGGGAATTCCAAATCATCAAAAAAATCATGATCTTCATCTCTTTGAAATAAATTCTTGCGTTATACTCTAATATACAATCATTACTAAGTATTATATCTAATTATACCATCAGTATAATAGTCACAATTTCAAATAGGTTATGTCTATGAATAATAATGGGGATTTAAATGCATATATGTTTTGTAAAAATTTCCTTTGTGTGTCCTAAATGAAGAATGCATTCATAGTGTTCTATAAAAATATTTAATTTTCTTGGAGAAAATTTAATGTAAAAAAGAATATAAGAATCCAAAATAAAATAAAGCTTTTATAAATTTGAAAATATGACCAATGTACATACCAACACATTTCTTGTAACGTCAACTTCTATTATAGTAATTTTATATTCATGTATTTTTTCCGATGGCCTCTTCTATGGTATGTTTTCTTGAGATTTGGGTCATTATTTGGTATAATAACTAATATTTTGACTGTTAAAGAACTATAATTTGATGGAATCTCCCATGCAATTTCATTAATAAGAATAATTTCTATTAAATCTACACATATTTCAATATTTTTTTTCTTTAATAAATAACGATTGTATCTTCTTCAAAAAGTATCACATAGTGGAAATTATCCCTTTATCTTCTTCCCCATATCCATTTTTTTCTTTATGAGGATCTCAACCATCCTTTTATTCTATTTATTTCATCATAAGTCATAAGATGTGGATAATTATTTCTCTAACTTGATAGAACGTGATACTATATCCGGATATAATCATATTTTTTTATAGATTATTGACCATCAAATAATTTTCATTATTAGATAAATAAATGGTTAAGATTACACAATGGTTTACATACATAATATATAATATTCTTTGATAACTATGTAAATATTACTTCATACCTAGGAAAATTTTTGTCTTGATTTTTTTCTTAAAATCATTAACTTTATCTCCATATATACTCATTGTTTTCCGGAAAAATATTTTTCATATAAAAATATTATAAATTAATTCCACTCCATTATTGTTATTTACAAAACATTATTAGTGTTTCGGATCAATGAACACCATTGATATGCATCCCACAAGAGAAGGTTAACTTCCATTAAACCCACGTCCGTTTTTTTACTCAGCAAAAAGATAAATATATTTTATTGAAAAGTTATCAACTTCATAGATACTAATGAATTTTTAGATCTATTGAATTATAGAGGTTGTTTTGGGATTAAATATTTTGACATTGTTACACAATATTTCGGGTAATCTAGCTACTTTATACAGGTAAGGTTATTATTCATAACCCAAGTTATCTACCCAAATATGGTAATAATTTCATTATCTTAAGCAACAAATTAATTTCCTTTATTCATAGGGAAATCCCAACATAGATCATGTGTATTGATATGGTTTACATTCATTCCTCTAGAAAAATTTTCTAAAAAATAGTATACACTAAATCATATCCTAAAATTATGAATCATAATGTATAATTCTGAAAATGGTGAAACACTTAACATGGATTGAAAATTAATGCACTATTAATATCATAATCATAATCTTAGTGTTATTGGGAATAATTTCAAATCATATATATTTTTAATTTTTTTATAATGGTTTATGAAGAGAATGTGAATCAACCAAATCATATCCATCAAGATAGTGTTGATAAGTGTGAATTCTTGGGATCACTCATTATGTATGTGTAATTATTGAGTAAATACACAATCTACCCCTTTCAATGTTATTATGACTAGGTAAAACTATTCCAAAACCACATCCACATTCCATTATCAACACATTTATGTATCTTCTAAGAAACCATAAATTAACTACCTTACTAAAAAAATTTGATTTTATCCAATGCTTATAATTTTTCATAGATTTTATATTATGATTATGTTATTCAATTTGTGTTTTTTATAAATATACTTCTTAAGGTTTATAAAAAACATGATGTGATACCGATTTTAAAAATCATTCCCCTATTATTCCTAACCCTTAGATTAATTTATTAAATTGTAACTAGATATATGAGATTGTATCCAAGGGATAAAATAGTTTAGTCATTTTGGAAAACTAGAGAAACACATAGATCTCACATTATATTTGAAAGAAAAAAATACAATGTAGTAATTTAGTTGAAAATATTATATTTCCCTCTATAATATCCTTTAATATCAATTATAATACACATCATGTTATCATGGAGAAATTGAAATAATAAAATTTTGAGATATGATTATTAGTAAAAGAATGCGTACAAAAAAATCTACGATAGAGTAAATATGGAATAAATAATATTATTAGAATAATCAATAATCAAATAATTATATATAAATAATATTATGATATTTATCCCTTTAATTGGATAAAAAACTACTTGGATCATCATATGGGCATCAATAATTGATTTCATATGAATGGAATTAATATTTTTAGACATCATAAACTAACTATCCTGGCCAATTTCTATAAAATATTACATAAAATTATAAGGATTATTCCGAATACCCGCCTTGTTTTGTCTCATGAGACCAACCAATGCATTGAGTGGCTATGTAATTTTGTACCCCACCTATCAAATAATAAGTCTAATTTATTAATCATAAGAATAAATAATAAAACATAATCAATATCCATTAATTATCCATAAATTTCTATATTTTAATAACTAGAATATAAATTTTTAATGTTTTCCCTTGTAAAAATGATCACTAGATAATCCTAGAATTATTTTTATATATCATTGTATTATATATGTATTAATATATAATATTCATCAATGTAGTTTGAAAAAGATTAATATACTTTTAAAAGATCACTAGAACATCTCAACAAGAAAATACAATATTTAAAGTCAGTTATTTAAAATCTAAAAAAGGCTAAAATATTAGGTAACAGATTTTATTTTGAATGAACTATGTAAACATTTATGATAATCTTCAATGTAAAGAGTATTCACAAAAGAGAGATATTTTTTGTGCATGTTTATAAAAAAATTTACATTTTGCCCATTGGTAAAAAGTTCATCATTAGAAAAATGACCAAAATATTCCTTTTAAATAATTTTATGAAAATTAAAAAAATACATAAAGTTTAATTTAATAAATCATTTTATAGTATTAAAACTATACTTGAATATATTTTAAAGAAAAAAATGGAAATACAAGAAAAATATTCCTGGTTAAATATAAAATAAAGTATGTTTCCCTTAAAAATATTAATTAATAATTTAGAGCACATAGAGAGATTGAATTGAATGGAGAATTTTTAATTTCCATATATAACTTGAGAATATGAAAATATATTTGGTTTTGATATAAAATTATTTTAATTATTCCAATGGAGATGTAAACATAAACAATCACAAATAATTATGGGATTGTTAAATAAACCCTTACCGCTTTAGTAATGATTGAATCATAAACCGTAGGAAAGAATAACTTAAAATAAAATTTTATGTATCATGAAAATAATTATATTCATTATATAACATTTAAATGTTTTTGTATATATTTCTCATAAACATAAATAGGTTCATAATGCCAAAAATTTCATAATTACACAACATTATGACAAATAATCCTTACCACATGTCGCCACTTCCATGTAGTTTCTTCAAGCCTATGGTATTATAAATTTTTTTTAATATAATTATATTTAAAAATAATATACATAATTATAATTTCATATATGGTATACTTATAAAATTTCAACACCTATTTATTAATTTTTTTATTGAAATAAATGTTTTCGAGTGTTAAATGTTTCATTTTTCAGGTAAGTTTCAGTTAATTTGTTTAATTACATGTATATTTCCCTTTATTCATCAACTAAACAGTGTTAATAATAATATAACTATAATATATATTCATTTTATACAGAATGTAAATCATCCTTGATAATTTTACATGAATTTTTAATCACATCGCTTCATGGATGTTGTTGTCTACACATATGCACAACCCACATTGTCATTTTCTAAAAAGTGGAAGGGTAAGAAGGTAAATGACATATTATATTTTCATAATGAAAATTATAACATAATTTTCATATATATTTATTAGTTTTATATTTATAATAATACATGTAAAGTGGGGGTGAAAAATGATTTACATTTCTAAGTATATATGGTAGGTTTTCCTTACATAGAAGAATTGTTAACGCTTTTCGTAGGATAGAAAATAGGTGTACAATATTCATACCATAATAATAATAATATAATATTTTATTGATTATGAAATATTAATTATGTGATTTTTGGGTAAATATGATTATCTCTTCATTATAAAACCATCATTGGCTTACTCCTTAAGACTTCTATGTTTTCTCTACGATGAGACCAAAGTCTATAGGTCCGGGGAACAATGTCCAGGAAGGTATTTGGCCATTTACTTTTTTCAATAAGTGTCTCAATATGTGTTAATAATATATGAGTAGTGGTTCCCTTTCATATCTAAGGTATTTTATAAACTTTTAATTACTTATAATACATTAACAATATAAATTATATTTCTTAATAATGTGGATCAAAATTGACTAATATTATAATATGAAAAGGTAAATGTCTAAATATAACCATAAAAAAATTTATCTGTGTTTTAGAGACATTTATACCATTTTCTATTTGTTAACCCTTTGTCAAACTAATTTTAACCATAACTATAACAACAAATTCCTAATGTTTTTATTATTCATTGTAACCAAACATAAAGCTAAACATAACAAATAAAAATATTTGTTCTAATTAAAATATCGAATATAGTTTAAAATATTAATTTTCATTAATTACAAGAAATTAATTATTTTATAAGCATGACAAACACAAAAAAATAGCATTTTTACAGAAATATTAATCTCAAGAATAAAATTGACTATAAAAAAAGGTATAATGTTGATCCAAATTAAATTAATAGGATTATATAAAATAAAAAAAGACTTGTTTTTCTTAATACCAAATCCAAACATAAATTATACATTTAAATATAATATAATGAGAGAATAATGACAAAAAAGTTTTATTTGGGAAAAAATACTTAAATGTCTAAAATGTTAGGCGTTTATTTCTGTAATCAACATTATAATATTATATGAATAATATTACTTTTTAAAAATATATTAATTCTATCAAACGTTTTTAATATATTTCATGTTATTGTTATGTCATTATAATTTCATTAAATTGAATGTTTTGTAGAATCAATATTTATAACTATTCACCTAAAATTTTACAGTTTCTAAAAACTATCAAATTTCCATCCAAATTTAATTTTTAAATTCTCAATTCAAAAAATAAATTAATTTCATCAACAAAAGTTCATAAAATTTTAGAATTTAGTTTCTAATCATATTCCTAAATAAATATATGTGTATTATACTATTATTTCTTTAGAATGAAAATCGTACTATAATTGAAGCTCTAGTGTTAAAAATTTTGAATCACCAAGGCACGAAGTAACTATTTGGATTATAGTTTTAGAGATAAAGGAAAAAACATTAACTAAATAAAGCCATATGTTTCATATCTAATATAAATGTTTCATACTAAAATAATGATTTCATATTTTACATTTATCCTTCAACATATCCTCAAACATTTCCCACACATGATAACAATTTAGAACTATAATAATTAATGCAGTTTTTTTATAAACTAGGAACATATTAATATAACAAGGTTGAGAAAAAACTCTCAGAAATGGGGTAAAATATATCAGAATGTATCTAATAATATACAAGGAGAAAAAATATAGTATGAATGAATAAAAATCAAATAAAATTATTTAAAAAATCAATCCAGCTTGAAATAAATCCATATATGAGATAATAACTTAAATAATCCCATGTAAAATAATAAATTATTTCATTGTGTAAAAATTCATAGTTTTGGACATTTTAATCTTACTACCAAGGCCACATTACAAGACCTCTGATATACAATCAATACTATAGCCAAAAAATTATACTTATTGTTAAGGCCTCATGTCATGAAATTTTTAATTAATTTTTATAAATACACCAAATATCTATGATAGTTTCCCCCATGATACCATGTAATGTATCATATGGTTATATAATTCTAATATAACTTGTTAATAATTACTTCTAATGCATTTATAGTATGATGTAAATTAGTTATTGTATTATACACAATCATAATACCTTTATCATAAATAAACCTAAATATTTTAATAACAAGAACAAGAGATTTCAATACAATCCATAATAAAAAAAATTATAATATAATTATATTACATCCATAAAAAACGGTGGAGGTATCACTAGAATCTATCCCTAATTAATCATAATAATTTTTGAAGGGTGTTTACATGGATTAAAAAACATTATTAAAATAACTACTTCTACTAGTTTCATATAATAAAGGGTCAACAATTATAACATATGATACCATGAGTTCAATCACTAAAATAAAAATTACTTTAAGATAATTCAAAGGGTAATTCATGGAATAAAACTCCAAATTTTAAATAGATTTATTAGTGTTAAATAAGAAAATTGAAATGAAACCATGAAAATTGTTTTTTGGAAAACATTATCGTAATGCGATGATTTCACGATCCACTTTAATGAATTATTTTCAAGAAGGTGTCACAAAAAACCCTATTTAAACCCAAATTTAAATGAAATAAAAGTAATGGATTATTAAAATTGGCAAAACGTTTTTCTAGAGTAAATGTACAATGTATGAAAAAATATACCAATGTGAAACAATATAATTATTTTATTTCAAGATAAATTTATTAGATGTAACATTGTAAAATGTATAATAACAAATTAATTTGAAAAGTGGAAAATAAAAAAATATTCACATGAGATAATACACATTTTTCCAAAATAATAAAATTAAGAATTTTGTGAAATGAAGAATATAGACATGAAAGAGAAAGATCATGTTGGAAAGGATGATCATTATTCTCAAAATAATATATTTTAATAAATGAAGAAAAAAACAATAAGTTTTTTATGAAAAAAATGAAAATTTTAGGGAGAGAAATATGAATTTCAATATTAAAGCATGCATCAATGAATTTAAATTAAGACCAAACCCTTATAGAATAGGTAACATATTATTACTAGGAAATTAAAAATACTGGGATTAAATGATTTTTAAAATACCATGAATATAAAATTATTTAAGATATAGGACTCAATATGGTAGTATTCGACTATATAAATATAAATTAGTGCATAATGAGATGAATTCCTCAAGGAATTGAAATTGAGAAAAATAACCCTTAATATTATTCCTGAGTTCCATGAAAATTATATAAAATGTATAATAAACAAGAAATTCTTAATCACTCATTTCCCATGCTTATTCCAATATATTACCTTTTATAATATTATATTTTAGTTATTGATTATAAATTATTAATTTATTATTCATTTTCATCGTTGGATGTTAGTAACAATGATTGTATCATAAAAGTTTTATAAAGGAGGTACATCATTACTAGACTATTAATGTTATTGGAATATTTTTTTTAAAATTATGTATATATTCTAACATTAATTTTATGGATTGAATGGATATGGTTTGTGAGAATTGAATCCATGAAAATTGGTTTTCATGTAAATTATCGAAAACAACTAGTTATTCTATATTGTTTTTTTAATTTTTTAGTACCCCACCATAATCATATTCATAAAAAAAATTAAAATATAAGTCAATGGAATTGATGTTTCATAATTATATTACATTTTCTTATTTAATTCCATGATAGTTTTAGTTTTGGTTTAAGAAGATGAAATAAGGGATTATCTTGTTTCAAAAAAATTTTGAACTAAATGTGGAATATTAATAAAATATTAGATACTAGTATATAGAATAATTTATCTTTATATAATATTAATCATGTCATAAATAAAATATTTACTCATTGAGTCCATTTTTATAACAATATATAATTGATTTTCTTAAAAAGAAACAAAATGTGTGGTTCGTGGAGGGAGTTGTCTACATGTAACATGAACGAAAAATTTATTTTCCTACTGGATGTGATGGAGATAGATAATGGTTTTAGAATAAAAATAATAATATTGAAAAATAATAATTATAATGATTTAGTTATTTGATTATGTTTATAATAGTTTTTCAGGATAAGTATAAAGAACAAATATTTGGTGAATGGATAATACTCACATTCAGGACTTGACTCTTTAAATGGAGGACCTCTTTGATGTGAAGGAATTCCGTCACAATACTAAAACCATGGTCTAAAACATGTGTGAGAGGATTATTGGATAGATAAAATGGTCATGGTTTCCAAAGTTTTTTTTAGGGTTTTATTTACTTGAAGGGGGTTGAAGTAAGTTCCTTTTATAGGTAAAAACGAGCGACTTTTCCTTGGAATTGAAAGTTTGGTGAGGGGTAAAGTTGGAATCCCATGGAATTTATGTGAGAAAAAGGTTGTGAGAATTTTTGAAATATATTTCAAACCAAATATTTTCTTCCATAATTTACAACTTTCTAGTTAATTTAGAAAATTATTCTCTATTTAAAGTTATCTAATTTTACTCTTATTAACATTTGATAAAAAAATCCATGGTAATTAATTTTTTATACAAATATAAGATGATCTTATTTTACAAATTTTTAAATAATGATTCTGAATTTTTACTATGTTAACATAAGTTAATTTTTCTATATAATACACCTATCTATTAAAATAAAATATAATATAGGGAAAACCTATTTTCGAAGGGAAAAAGTATTTTTATACATTAAATGTTTTCTATTATTATATAAATTAAATAATTTATTAAATTGATGTCAATAAAGTTTCTTATATTCTTTAAAAACATATTTTAGTCATCAATTAAATGTTATGAGTTTAATTTTATATTAATAAAATATCAAAACGTCTATAAAAAAATTATATAAAAAATAATATTTTTACCATGGTAAATAATATTAACATTGATAAAAAAAATTTAATTAAAAATGAATTTTAAATTATTAAAAATATGAGATTTCCTCATTAAAAATTTGAAATCCATTTTTTTATCTCAATCTTTTGATTGATAAATGTAAAGTTTAATATATGGTTGCACATCACAAAAAATAATTTTAGGAAATATTTTTTTGAAGCATAAAATGAAATTAATATTTTTAAATTTTTAGTAATAACTATCAAATCGATGTAAATATATTTTTATTAAAAATTAGCATTATTTTCTTTTAAATGTATAAATTTGAATTGTATAAATCTACACATGATATATATATATATATAATTTATTACATTAATAATTACATATTTATTTCATACAAATTTCTACTTAAATATCCCCTCAAGGCCTTCATGTAATTCAAAAGGATAATATAAAAAATGTGGTTTTCATAGTTGGTTATTGAACTAGTATAGATCTCTTAGTAATTCACATGAGTATAACCTCTCCCACAATTTATTTCTCTCATGGAGTGCTTATTGGAGTTTTGAGTGAGAATTGTATATAGAAAACCCAAGAGAATATACCTCCCTTACATTATAAGAATAATATGATTAATTTCGAATACATATACTAAATGATTATTTTATTTTATTTTATTATTTATTTTATAATATAGTTTATTTTATTTTGTTAACTAATTCAACGACTATGTTACAACGATCATATTTTACATTTCACATTTTTTTATTTTTTCAATGTTGAATGTAAAACAATTTATCATAACATTTAGGTTTTTTAATTTCATTGGTGTATCAATCTACCTCATTCCCAAAAATAAATTGCAACATCCCAATTTTATTTCATACTCACTAATGAAAAATATAAAAGGGCATGAATCGTGATTTAATTTTCTTCTCACTATCATGGGTAATAATATAAAACTAATATTTTATTTTATAATAATAATATATTAATATTCTCAACCATTTTCTTCAAATATTCCTCCTTTGAAATCTATATATCGTATGATTTTCGATAGGAATGCATTCCAAAAAAATTCCTATATTTTATTTCTAGAAAAAAACTAAGACCAAAATGGTTCTGATTATATAAAATGAAATCAATGTAAATGATCACATGAATATGATAGGTCAACCCTAATACGCAAACACTTATGAAACCATCATTTGAATATAAGATATATTTGGTTCAACTATGAAATAATTGTATCAACCTATAAGACATTTATCTTAACCAATATTTTCCATGGTTATTTTCCTATCAGTTCCTCTAACAAAACTAGTTATATTTTTCATCCAAAAATTCTATTCAAATCATTATTAATGGTTTATGAATAGAATTTCAGTCAACTAAATAATATCCCAGAGAAGTATTCAACTAAATGTGTAGTTGGAGAAATTTGTTTTATACTGAGTTAATATTTAATTAATACCCAATTATCCTTTTCTAGTGTTATTACCCAATGGTGCATCTGAGACAATGCATGTATCCAATAGTTCAGATCCAGAAAATGATATCCTTTATAGGAAGTGACACACTATGTATTTTTCAGAATTTTATGACGTTTTATTATATTAATATTTATCCATAGGGTTTACACTAATGTAATCTGGTATTAATTTATAATAATTAAATATAGTTATTTTTTACTATCTTCTAAAACCAAAATTAATGGAAAAATATTCCCAAAAATTTCAACATAACTATTTAAGCCAAAAAAAACCCCTTAGTAATCGATAAATATCTTAATATTTTACACTCTAAAAATATATTAATATTTTATTAAAATAACATAAATCACATTATCAACAAATAATATTCTAGGACCTTAAGTAGTCTATATTATTCAACTTATATTCCCAATATCAATTAACACATTGTCCTAATTAACCATATTTACCTCAAAATCAAATCACCTACGAACATAAAATGTTAACTAATCCTTAGTCATGCATTCTTCTTAATACCTAATAGAAATATCATAAATTTTAATTAATCAACTAAAAATATAATCAGCTAATTCTTAAAAATGGTTATATATTACATTAAATATATTGTGATCCTGAAAAATATCATCCCAAAATTCTATAAAAACACCTAAATTATCCTCATATGATTAAATCATAACCAAGAAATATATTTGAAACCTATTTAGATAGCAATTTTTACACCCTAAACCAACAGCCCCAGATATGGTGCTAATAAAAATATTTTTTACATATTTCCCTTCATAGAAATTTAACCAACTCAATATTAACAATCATTGATTATAATATCAATAAACGATTTTGATCCACATACACACCAAGGACCATTTATGTATTGGATTTTAAAAAGTTGGTAAAACCCTCTATAAAAAAAACATATCTTTCTAATAAATTAATCATTTTTTCATTTAACTAAGGATTTGTTATTTTAAAATAATTATTATATAACCCTGACAAAATTATCCTCACATGATACCCATATAGACATATCAAACATAATAATCTTCTTCATATCCAGAGGAATATGAAAACATTATATGGGTGAGATCAAATAAATAGTAAAGGGGTAATATATATCATATGATATTTAATAATAAACAAGGCATTAATAATTATGTATGAATAAATAAGAATCAAATAATTCCATATAAATTGTCACAAGATAATGGAATAAATCCATTGATTACATAATAATATAAATAGTCAAAAAGAAAACTATAATTGATTTTGTTGTGATAGGACTCGTAATGTCGAACATATTAGTCTTATTATCATGGAATCATTCCACGAAATCCTACTTAACATCATGTCCTTGACCATGATAGTATACTTACCATAAATTCAATGAGCTAAGATATTATTAATGAATTGGTAGAAACACATAAAATTACATATCTATTTTTTCTCATGAGGAATATTGATTCATCAAGTGGATATATAGTTTTTTGCCTTATCTGTCACTAATTAAGTCCAGTGCATTCATTAATTGAAGTAAACAAATAAATAAAAATTCAGAATAAACATATCTTCGTAATAAATAGACATCGGTATTGGAATAATAAGCATAAAATAAGATAATAATTTTCCTAGTTAATAAATTAAATAAAATGATTCTAATTCATCTAGAGAAATAATGTTGTATGGTATCCTTATATCATATCCCCATAAAAGTTTAATAAATGTTTAATGATATTTCTATAGATGAAAAATATCTTTTTATGACAACACATTCTAACAGAAAATTATTATAACGAACTAATAATTTGAAAAATTGATATCATGAGTTCAATTAACCAAAATAAAATTAGTATAACGGAGTTTATTTGGGAATTAAATTAATATAACTCCAAAGGAGAGTACATAATTTTTAGTTAAATAATAAAATGGATGAAAATCATAAAATGGTTTTTAAAAAACATTTCCAAACAATGTCATAAGAATTTGAATTTGTGATCGATATTCAAAAATAAATTTCAACAAGGTAACATGAAATCATTTTTAACCACCACATATTATGAAACTACAAAATTATATCATTGGGTGATAAATACAAATTTTGTAGAGGAATTTGGAGTGGAAGACAAAATATATGAACATGAAACAAAAATAATTTTTATTATTTTAGAATAAATTTATTGAAACCCAAACCATATAAAGAAAGTGAAAAAATTATTTTGAAAAGTGGTAAATAATAATAATAAGTTAAAATGATAAAATAAATATTTATGTTAAAAAATAAGAAAATAATGAGGAATGGAATTATATGAACATCTATGAGAAATAGATTATGGAAGGGGTGTAATTTTATCTTATCAAATTTTTTATTAAAGGATAAATAACTAAAATATGATGTTTTAAACAAAAAATATTTAATTATATGCATAAAAAATGAGACTACCATATAAATTAATGAAATATATAAATATATTAAACTAAAGAAACATCTAAGGGATAAAAACTACGACTCGAGGAAAATAAGGTTGTGTGGGTAAAACCCTTATGACATTAATAACTATTGAATCAAATGAAATTGAAGGAGGGAAATTGAAATGGATTATTAAATACATTAAATAATATTTATTAACAATAAATAAATTCCAATTGGGTAGTATGTACACCAACTAAAATAATATTAGGTTCATAATATGAAAACATGCATCAATGAAGTGAATATGAGATGAACCCCTTATGAAATATATAACACATGACTCCAAGGGAATGGAAAATGGAGGTACTACATTGAAGTGAAAATGATATGAATAAAATATATTTTTAATATATATAATTCTATATAGTATTATTGACTCCATATATATGTAAATTCTTGAATAATAAGAATCATATCTTAGTAAATTGAAATTATGAAAAAGAAACCTTACCATTATTCCCAACATCCACAAATTTCATTTAAAATACATTACAATACACATAACAATCATTATTGTTTAGTAAATATATTATTTAAAAAAATTATCTTTTATACATATTATTTATAATAATTTATTATACATTTATTTTTTATTGTTAATTTTCATCATCATAGGTTAATATCAATGATTATTTCAAATTTGTTTCATAACTGTGATGTTTATCCTCATTCTTTGACACTAGGTTCATCATTATCAAAATTTTCAAGGAATTGTAATAAATTTTTATTTTTTTATTTTGACTTACATTCATTTGTAGGAAGGGATGGATATTGGTCAGGACATTGGAATCCATTGCGAATATAGTTCGATTACTTTTTTGATAAAATATGTAATTTTATCTTGATTATTAATTTTTTTGTAACAATTATAGAAAAATATTCATAAAAAACAATTAATGGAACTATAATAAACTTCCATAATTATGTATAAATTAATAATTCCACTCCATCAGAATTTTATTTATGATTAGTGAATATAGAATTGCTAATATTCTTATCTCTGTATTTTTTATCATTTTAAATGTGGTGTATTAATAGAAAGTTATCTATTAACATAATTCCTAATTTATCATTATGAAATTTTAATATTTTTATAAAAATCATACTTTTCTTTAAATCCATTTTCAGAACTAGTCATAAACTTTGATCATGAAAAATGATATATGATGTTCATGGAGGTTGGTGATCGTACATAACATGAGCATCATTTACATTTTAGAAGGAATGAGAGGGATATATATAATTGTGGTTCTAAAAGCATAATAAAATTTATGTATAATAATGATAATAATTTCACTATATTTTTATTTTTATCGTATATTTGGACTATCTGGATATAGAAGAATAATTTGGGAAGTGGATAATACTCAGTCTGAGAACATGATTCTTTTCTTAGATTACCTATTTGAAATAGACGACTCGGGACAAATTACAATAAAAAATGGATTCTAAACGTATAGGAGGATTCTAGGATAGTATCAATGGGTTGGATGTCAAGATAAATTCTATGGAAAGTTTTTTCTAGAAGTGGATGAAAGTTGTATACTTTTATAAGTTAAAATATGTCCTTTTAGTTGAAGTTGAATGTTATTTGAGGGGTAATTATTGAACCACATGAGAGTTTGGGGATTTATTTGAGGATGGGGTGGTGATACATGTGGTTATGAAATTCTAACCATACAATTTTCCTCAATAATATCTAATCTTCAGATTTATTTACAAAATTTAGAACCACTTTAAGTTAACCATTTTTACCCATGGTAACCATAGTTAAAAAATTACCATGGTAACTCTTTTTTTCTAAGAATACAATATTACCATAATTACCCAATTTTGACATTATAATTAAATATTTAGTCTTTATTTAATATAATTTTGATTCTAAAAATAATAAAATAATCCATTAAATCAATACATATTATATATGAATGAAATCTTTTTGTAGAAAATTGTATTCTTATACATTATGTGATTTTTATTCCATTTTTATATTAATATAAAATTAAATGAGTTTTAATTTTTTATGTCTAGAAATAACATAAGTGACATCATTTAAAATTAATCACTTTAATCTAATTATATTTGAGATAAACAACATTTATAAAAAATAATCTTTGAAAAATAAACGTTTTACTCCTTCAAATAATATTTACTGTGAAAATTCATTTTCTATTAAAAATTAAAATGATTCTATTAAAGAATTTAGATATTAAAAATAAAAATATTAAAAAATATATATCTCAATTTCTGGAGTGCATTCAATCGAATGTAAATTTTGGAACTCATATAAAATAAAAACAATTTAAGAAAAATTTATTTTTAAACCATAAAATGAATTTATACATAATAATTTCCATCAAATAACTATAGAATGGTTATAAATAATTTTTTTATAAAACATCATTCTTTTCATTGAAAATAGTAATTATAGATTTTATAAAAATGAATGTGATATATATATATTAAATTTTTTACATTGATAATTACTTGTTTATATCATCCTAAATTCTATAAATATAACCCCACATGATCATTGAGAGAGACATAAGGATAATATTTTAATGGGTTGTGATTCAGCTAGGAAAGGTAATGAAAACATTTTCATGAGATCCAACTTCTCTTGAAATTTATCTCTCTCAATTTGGAGTTTTTAGATTTTGGATTTCGATAGTTATAAGGAAAACCATATAGAAGTTATATTCCTTCCAATAATATAAAAATTATATTCATAATGAAAAATCCCACTAAATTATTAAAATAATTAAACTTTATATATTGATTTCTTAATATAAGTACATCTATTTACTAACTAATTCAATGACTATTACAATGGTTATATTTTAATTATAACATAGTTCATTTTCATTTATTGTTTCATGTAAAACAATCTATCATAACTAAAATATGTTATAATTTCTGTGTTGTTACATTATTGATTTGGATTCTCATTCCCTTTATCAATTTATTTCAGATTCAGAACTTTTGATGTTAAATTTTTTTATTCTAACTTAGGATATATCACCACAATACCTTGTTTCATTGAGGATTTGATATCATATTCAAGCATATTGACCTTTCATTATTTCTTCTTCATTAAGTAACCCAACTACTTCATCCTTGAGTCTACATACATATATATTCTCTCCTCTATATAAGTTGTGTCTTTAGATGGTGAATTATTTATTTCACTTCATTCTTAATTTCTATTTTTTACACATATCATGTGTATTCTCTTTATGTGGTTCATTTTAATCATTCAATTTTTTCCATCATTTTCACTATATATACATTTAATTACACCATAACTACACTAAAAAATTTATTTTTCATTTATATATCTTCATCGAATTCTATATTAATAAAGAGAGTAATGTCCCATTTATCGTCCTTCTCATATGCAGCATAGAACTTTTTTATCACTATTTGAATATTTACTACATTGATTTCTAGATGTCATTTCTATGTCATCCAATAAGTCTCATACCCGAAATTTATAGGGATTCTAAAATTATATATATTCATACATCTTCAAAAACAATGTTATTATCAGACTCTCTCAATAAGATCTTAATTGGTCAAATTTATTGGATTTTATAGGTTTCTTAATATTATTTTATTTCTTATTTCCATTTTTTCATAAGGAATCCATCACTAGATTTTGAGTACGATTCCTCTAACACATTCACCTTTATTCTTCTACAATAAATAATTTTTATTGTCTTCTGCATCTTAAATATAGTAGCCTAATGATTGGTTTTTTTAAAATTCATTCGAAAATGATATTATTAATATAATATCTATCATGTTATCAACAAATAATTACCTATTCTTATTCAAATTAGCATACCAAATAACATACCCCATAACCTTATTTCCCCAAGATTTTATGAACATAATCATTTCTTTATGTGAACTATCATGGTTATTTCCATTGAAAATATATGTTTTATCCTTGATTCCATATGAACAAAAAACCATATGTATTTATATATATAACAAATATAAAAAAATATTTTTTATTTAATTCTAACTATTAATCAAATTTTAGTTATATCACCCTAAGATAGAGGTTGTGTCAATTTTCTTACTAATCTAAATTTTACCCCTTCTAGTTGGTCTAATTAACTATATGAATATCTTTCTCGTATTATAGAAACATACTCAATTTATCATTCATTCACGAAAAATAATAAAATAGATATAGTATATAAGAATATAAAATATTAGGATTTTACATGGCTAATCAATTGGGTCTAATAAAAGTAGTTTAGACTCTATATTGTGCTAGTCTACTATAAATCCACTATAAAAATGTTTATATGGACTCAAAGTTTTAGAAAGTGACTTCACCAATCCATTATAAATCCCACTTCCTGATTAATCGTACACAACCTTAAGAAAATGCTTGGATATTATATTGACTAATGGTACTTCATCATAGTTTAGGTATTTTATAGTCTATATTGTCCATCTTGATAATCACCTTCCATCATTACTCTTATGTTGAGGAACCTCTATTATTCACAACATTGTGTTATCCTTATTTAATTCATGGTGAGACTAACCCTATAATTTGAGAGTTCAATCATTATCTTCTATGATAAATTTAGAAATTACTTTCTATTTTTTCTTATGAAGATAATACGACACTTGAATTATATTATTGCATCCATTCCATTCAAATGGGATATATTAGTGTAATATTTATTATTCTTCCATTATCATTCACCCATGATTTACACCATATGTAATAACAAAATTATACATCGATACGTTATTATTTTTATAACTAAAAATTATCTGATGGAAAATATACTCTTAGTTTTTCTCTACAAATTCGATGAGAAATTGTATAGGGCTTCATCAACCAAAACATAAACTAAGGATTGGGATCAATTAATATTCATCAAGAACATCATTATTGTTCTCAGTGTATAGTAAAAAATTATTATATCCCTTTGGTATTAATTAGTCCATGAAATATCATTCTGTTACTTGATATTTTCATATAAACTCCAATCATCTATGTAAACTAGAAATCACTTCTTCAAAGAGTAACCTACCACATTTTAGTGTTGTCTTGTAAACTTATTTCATATTGATGAATCATTGTCTTCAATGAGTTGCGGTATATATGAATAATAATATCAGAAAAATACACTATATTATTTCAATTAAAATTTAATGAATTCAGCTTCATGATACATCCCATATCTCCAACCCTCAGACTCGTAATAGTGTGATCTACTACATCATGATTTAAACCTCATCCTTATATTTATCAGTTTTAGATCAATAATCAGTCATGGTGGTATATAGACTTATAGAATCTTCTAATATCATCTGAACCTTCTTCACAGCAAAACCCATCCCTCATGATTTGATCAATGCCAATCATGTTTTATTATTGACCCATTATGGTGCATGATTTTCTCTATGGTTCGATAAACTACAAATCTCTAGAACCCTTGAAATCCACCCTTAAACTAAAATCATCCTTACCATCTATGTGGCAGGGACTCCTATGTTACAGTGTGTAATCAAAAATCAAAAATTTAGAAAATTCAAATATCTTACACACCACAAGTGGTATGGCCATAACATCAATGATGAAACTTATATCTATCCTCAAAATGATACAAGATAAGATTCAACATGTGGAGAAAATAAACATATTCCACCTAAAAAATCTTATATTTTGGGTATTTTTCAATAATACTAACTTATATATCCTTAATAGTGTGAAACTTTTAGTCATGACATGGCCTATTATTTCTAGAATCGACAAAATAAAATTCCATTATATGCCTTTATTTCTTATTTTAACATTTTCTTCTAATTTTAATGTCTCTTTTAATTTCACCATAATTTCATCTTAGTGATTTTTTTTTCTGAATCTTCAATGAAAATTATGACATAAAATGCTCTATAATGTTTTTTCACGAACCATTACCCAACCTCTTTGGCAATTTTTTAAATAAAATCAACCCAAATCCTCTTTAGATGTAACATTATGAAATCTGCATATATTTGGGTGTTGATGGATTTATGATAGTGTTTTCATAAAAAAATATAAAGGGATATAATATTGTAACCAATGAGGCTTTTGTTTAATTTTTTTAATATATAAAGAGTTTCTGTGAATTAGTATGAGATGGAATTGTATAATCAGTTAGGTTAGAATGTTCTTCAACGATTTAGAGAAGTTCACGTGGAAGTACATATATAATAATGAAATATAGAAACAATAATGATGACTTATTAATGAAAAAGTTAATGTTTCATGAGGATTTAAAGGTATATGAAGGAATTTGATTTTTTAGATTTTCAAAATAATTGGTAATGTTATGAGAGTGGTTTGAACCATCCCTATGTTCCTTGATTACAACTTTAGTTCATTCCTACCTTCCATAAAAGAGACTTTCTTACTTGATTCACAGTATCATGGCGTAGAAAATGTCCCTAATTATAGGGAGAACTCCCATATAGTATTTATATAAATCATGTAACTCACCCTATTATGATTTGGGAGGCATGGTAAAACATCATAGTATGACCTCTTAGGTTCATTTAGTAATTCATAATAACCATAAAATAGGGTGGTTAAGACAATGTCACAAACTATGTGGAGAATTAGAAGACTTTATATCCAATAAAAAGTGTATAAACTAAAGTATATTGAATCTATACATGAATGAGAAGGTTCATACATTTTTAGGATGTTCAACCATCGTGAATGTTATTTAACACAACAGTTTATTTTTTTTCCTTGGAAGAATATTTTTTCATATGTATTTCGTAAGGAGGGGTTTTAATAATAATTTTTTAATTCAATGGTTCTAGAGTAAATAAATGTATTTTTAATTTTGTCCAAATACAGGACTGTAAAATATTTTTTCAGATTTCTTTTCATTTTGCTCAATTTTTTTTAGTTATTCGAAATATTTATATCTTTATAGGTAAATAATCAACTTATACTCATGTTTCCCATTGTGTATTTTTATCGTAAGAATAATTATACCATTTTCTATTTTAGGTTTTGGTCTTGTATTCTTGGAAAAAATCATAAATCAAAATATTATACTCATATCTCTTTGACTGATATTATGACTCTTTTAGGGAAGAAACAAAACTACCTTTACATGAATGATAAAAAAACACTATTATAAAAAACATTGATTTATGGAGTTTAGATGTATTTGGAGGCCATGTTTTTTAGAACATATGATATATATTAGTTTAAGTTTATAGATATTTTACCAAAAAGGTTCCTAAAGTTCCAAGTCATTCTACAATGACAAATATGATTCTTAGTTTAAATTTTTTGAGTTTAGGAAAAGTTATTTATAATATGGAAAAGAAAACCAAACATTAATTATTAATAACCCAAACACCATGGTATAATTTTTCAAAAAATGGATAATAAAATCATAACTATCCTATGTTAGGAGATATTGAGAATAAAAATATGTATTGTTTTATTGGAATAAAAAGTCATATTATTCTAAAATGTGATTCATTATAAGGGGACAATGAAATAAAATGGATGTGAATTGGTTGGAACACACACCATAATTATTTCGATTATAAAATATAAATGGGTGTAGGGTTAAGAAAAAACTTTGTGTAGATCTTAATCTTATAATGGTATAGTCATTGAATTTACTAATCTAATTTTGAAAAAAAAAGTCAAGGTGTCACTCAATGTATGTTCATGTGATTATGTTTAAAAAATATAGTTTAACATGATATATAACAAAATAATACAACAAGTAGATTAAATTTTTTTTCCAAGTAGAAATTGGATACTCCATAGTTAAAGATCATAGAACTTTCACATGAATTTTTGTTATAATTTATGTCCATATAACTTGGACTACCACATGGATGATGTTTAATGTAGTATGTATTTATCAAATATGTCCTATAGGTTGAATGAAATATTTATTTGGTAAATTGTAACATAATGTTTATAATCTTAAAACTTTGACCAAGAGGTGAAATATGTTTAAGGTCATAAAACATTGACCAAGAGGTGTAAGTAGTTTACGCTCTTATTACATTGACCAGGAGGGATAATCCAAATTCTTCTTCAATGATCTTAAACAATAATGGTAAATGATTGATCACCCTACTTGTTGATAATTGACTTCATGAGAATGGAGAGTTAGATGTTGGTGTGAGTATTTGTTATTCCCCCAGAATTGGTGCAACTTTGGTGAAAAGGGGGTTTATCAGTGTGGATTGATTAAAATTAATTAAAAACAATTATTTTTACCAATAATATAATTGGTTAATTGTTCTAACTCTCTCATCTCACACCTATAATCATCCATGAAATAAAAAAAGAACATCAAAGATCAAGACACATAGATATAAGAGGTTCAATCACAATGTGTGAGATATTCCTTGGTATATGGTGGTTCTTATCACATATAAATGACTAATACATTATTATTAAAAAAAATAATGGAATGGGGTTGGAAATTTACAATTAGATCTAGTTATAATTGGATTATGTGTATATAACAGACCGAATCAGCAAGAACTGACTCGCTGATCATCCAACACTAGAAGAAACCAATTCATTCTCTCATAACCAAATATGTATGGATCCTATTTGATATAAAATCAACAACAAAAGAACCCGTTTTAAATATATTTTATGATCCTTTTTAGAAATCATAATATTTTGTTCCTATAACTCTTTCTTACAAATATAATAATTTATTCATGGTTATCTCACCTCTTCTTGTATATGTACATCAATACATATAATATTAAACATTAGTAGTGGAAGTCTTATAGAAAAAATTTCCCCATTATTGTCACTAACCAACCCGAGTCGACCCAGAATAGATCACCTCAGTCGATCCATGGCAAGGCCCGAGAGGAGTTCCCAATCCTCTCAGGATGCAGACAAGCACCATGGCATTGATAGAGACGATGGTAATGATTTATCTTGGTATAAATAAATAAAATCTGAAGAAATAATAAGAGAAGAACGAAATAATTAAACCAAAAAAACAACTAAACAGGAATTAAAGAAGATAAAACTAACTGAACTCAATGAACGAACTAACTTAATGTGACCCTACATGTCACTCTCCGAATCAATGATAAATCATCATCCAAAGTTAATGAACCCATGATTGAGCCTGTAAAAGAACTAAAAACATAAAAGAACTATAGGCGTGAGTATTGAAACTCAGTAATCTAGCCCAATATCTACTCCCTAATGCACTTTTTTTAAATAAAAGAAACAACACTTCATGTTTGAACTAAAATTTATAAAAGTGATTTTTTATAAATATTTTACATAAAATCAAAGTATGAACCATTTACCTCTACCATTTTCAAAACATTATTCTTTTCCTCAGTCTCAATGCCATTTTTAAAGGGAAAGTGATCTTTACATTTTTTTATTTGTACAAAGTGGATAAAACACATTAATTTGAAAACCACTTCTAGAGAACTAATCAAAAACAAATCACCACTTTCCAAGAAAAACAATACTAAAAAAATAAACAATATGAATCACACAGAACGTGAAACCTAGGGAAACATACTAGCATCATAATCACTATGACAAGCAGTAAAAGCCAATTAGACAGGAGTGAACCTAGGAGATAAAGAATAATCAAGGAGAAACCAATACATGATACATCGTCCTCATTTACATGTCTCACAAAATGAAATCAAAACCCTCAAACTACCATCCATCATTTCTTAGGCATGCTGAGGGAAAATCCCATAGCAATAACCCCAATACATCCACCTACTATGGGCCACTGGTCAGTACACAACCTACCTGTGTAGCAATCATTCTCAAAATATTCTCTCAACATGCCAGATTACCATGCCCTACGTATTTTGAAAGTGGATGAGCCACCTGATACCATCCAAGCATCCAATCACATTATATATAATAGTAATAATGCACAATAGGTCTCACCCCGAGTCACCCCTGGGACCATTCTCAGGCATTTAATTAGAATAATTAAAAATATTTCCTACTAAAAAACCATAAATATGGATCCTAAGAATTCCCAACAAGGTCCCCCACCCATTACATGCAATTGAGGGATTAGAAACACCATACGAGGGTTTTCATAATAAACATTTTCCACCAATTTCAAGAAATAGCCAAACAAGACCTCAAACATTCACAAAAAAAATCTTATCTCAAAAACAAAACACCTTTTCAAAATTTTTGTCATGCATGATGTTTCCCCTCAAAAAAATTATAATCATTTTTTTAAACATTCCTTTCACACACTCAAAAAAAAATGTTGTACACTAACATGCCAAATGGGCCAAAATTCAACACTTCAAATCAAATATGTTTGAAATTCGTAACTCTTCCTTTAAATGTAAAATAATTCAACACCATTTTCACAAAACCCACATTTACAAACACACACATGCACTTTTTATTAATGGGTGAAAACACATTAAAACACCTTGAAAATTGAAACACATTTCTTTATAAATAGAAATCCATTTTGGAAACCATATAAGTAATACCCAAAAAAACATATCACATGATGCCGACCCATCAATAAATCCAAATCCTCCATTTATTAAATAAATCATAACCCATAAAATCCAAATGGGGATTATATATATATAAAAGAGAGTACACATAATTAAATATTAATAAATATAATTTTTATTTAATACAAAACAAAGTATAAACATCAACTTTGTACCTAAAAATTATTCTTGTTATTGAACCATGTTTAAAATATCAGGATTCTTGTGAATATTGTCAATGAACAATTTATTTGGCAAGCAATGTGTACACTTTTAACAAGACAAAGAAATTGAAAAAAAAACATGGTATATACTATAATTTTTCACACTACATAATTATTCTAGGGATCAAAAAATAAAATTCATAATGTATATAAGGTGAAAATATCATGAAACGTTGAATCTTTAATTAAAAAGGAACGTTCAAGGGGAATCTTACCTCAGAACTATAGCGTGACAAAACAACACACTTTTGAAACCACAAGGTAGGTTCCTACTCCATACACATTAAATATCAAGGACTCAAAACACATAAAAAACCTCAATTTAGAGTATTCCTAACCAAGCACGACAACAACCCAAACCCCACACTTCCTCACAATGTATTCAAATATCCTAAACCTACCAAAATAACCATCCAAAAAATAAAACACACAAACTCACTAAAATATCAACAAGGAAAGAAAAGGATTATAATTTGGGGAGTGAAAAGAACCGAATGGAGGTCGTGCATTGGTGGGACGTCGTGGTATCGGGTGGATAAGTCACCGGAAGGGTTCAAGTTGGATCGAGGAAGGCCATAGAATGCATGGTCAACTGGAGAAAGGTGAACTAGCTAGTAGGGGTTGCACCGGAGGGTGTTTCACAGGCCGGAAAAGGTTGTGATAGAGATATATCGTAGTGAATAAGAAGGTCTTACCAGGGGAAGAGAGTTAGTCAAGGAAGGTGTGCGCACTAGGGGAAAGTCGACTGGGATAGGGGGAGGTTGCGGCAGAAAGTGGTCTGATCAGGGGTTGCAGGATGTAGAAGGGCAGGCTGGAGGTGGATCTCAACTAGGAAATAGGTAGAGTGCACTGGCTATGGAGGGAGCTTAGTGGCGGGCAATACTATACTAGAAGGTGGTGGTGAGGAGAGATGGTTAGGGTAGATCTGTGCTGTCGGAAATAGGCTCTCCAGAGGCCACATGCTATCTGGAAGAACCACCGGAGTTGCAGTGAGGGAGGAGATGACATCCGTGGTTGCGCCTCACAGTGGGGAGGGCCTCTCTAGGGTGGTTCTTAATTGGAGAGAGATGTATCCAAAAAATTGAAACCCTAAAAAAGAGAGTAAAGAATACATAAATAAATAATAATAATAAATCAATAAATACATAATAATAACCAAAAAATTATAATATCGTAAAAATGATAATAATAATAATAATAATAAATAATCATCATCATAGTGAAAAATAATAATAATGTTTTTTATATCATCTTATTAATAATGAATTCATAACACAGTAAAAATTATAAATGAGGAAACAATTATCTTGCATTTTTTTACATGATCTTTTTATTTTAATTTTATTCTGAAGAAAAACAACATGCATAGTTAACTGGGTGGAGCCGCACAGGGTTTCAAAAAATTTCTCTCCTCGTGCACCCAACAATGTCAACTCAAAAGGCGTACTTTTTAACATAAACTCATAATTTTTGATCGGGACTCACCCGAACCCCAACAAAAATTATTTAATGTAGAAAATAATTAAATAAATTAAAAACATGGGTTGGGGTGTGGCAATTCTCCCCACCATAACACTTTCCACCCTCGAAAATCCACAAAACTATCTATCAAATCGATAAATACCTATGTATTTCACATACCCATGATACAACCTTTTAACCAAAGGACATTTAATCCACCACCAACAAGACCCATCCACATTTCCCAAAACAAACCACCAGTAGAGGGGAGGCCCGAACGAACTCTCCACCACAAATATTTAACTATAATCTGGTAATGTTTTGAGATAAAATTCAATGGGACTCATGGTGGGTCTCCCCACCATAAATAACCAACCTACAATCGACCAAATGGAAATCGAACTTGATCTCGAACCGGGCCATACCCCAATAAAAAGGAACACAACAAGAACATTTAAACCACACACTCCCATCTGAAAGGGATAAGAGATGAACCAAAAACTCTACACGAACCAAAGATCATCACCCCTTGGGCGGGTAGGGAGGTCCCAAGGATTGGATCAATGAAACTACGATGGACAACTACTCACGAAATACCACATAGGAATGGACACAAACCAACGTCGTAACTGTTTTACATGGGTGGCCCATGCAAGGCCATTGATCGGAAAATCAAATCCAAAAAGGCATAATTAATGACATTGAAAGTGGGATGATTCCATCACACTCTTTGGGATGAAATGAAATTTACAACGATGGAGAAACAACAATAGAAACACTAAAACCGTCTTTCCACATGATAGAGGCACAACCTTAACCAAACTTATTAAAATTTTCCTTGGGTTCCTGAAAACAAGTCGGCTTCAATCCAAGGCCTTTTGGCTAGAGCCTTGATGGATGAAGCATCTCTTACCTCCTAGTAAGGATTTGATAATCCTCAAAAAAATATATATATTATGATATAACAGATGAAAGGAATGAATTTTGTAATAAAAAACTTGCTGGAATTGAAAACCAGAGTTCATCAAAAGACCCACGACTTTCATATACATTTCGAAACCCAAAACAACATCTATACATGTTCCACAGTAAGAGATCTCTTACACTAGAAGGAAACATAAATAAAAAATTTAAACAAAAACCCTACAACACATCACTTCTGAGAAAATCCTCCTGGTCAATTTCTAGCAATGCCCTGAAAGAATCATTGTAGGTGACCCAAATGTCTGAAAGAATAACAGGGCTTCGGAGTATATGGGAAGGACAATATATTGTGACCCGGCTTTCCACACTAATAACATAAAAGGACATATCTCTCCATAGAGGTTGATGAAATATCTCGATGCTTTTTTATTCCACGACATGCTCCATACAATTTCAATCAATTCCTTATCTCATTTCCAGAGTCTTCGCCACTACTCATATCTATTGAAGAATATAGAACTAGTTTGAGAACTCCTACCATCACGGCTTGAAAATGAAAATATTTCATCACCACATTGGAAAATGAGGTTATGTTGGATACTGAGACCTTTGATTTCATAATAGTACAGTGACACGCCTCCAAACACTGATCCATTAGGGAGTAATCTATGTCATGCACTAAATCATATGGGACTAGCTACACAATGTGCTAGATATATTCTAACACAGATTTGTCACCCTTATAAAGATATCAAACCTACAAACTCTTTCTCTCCCTTTCTTCCTTAGAGAAAAACTGACGAATGAACAAATCCTTGAAAAAGTACCATGTAAGCTCTTGATGGGGCTTTCTGGAGACAGTGACTTCCACCACATCCACGGTGAACCCTCAAGCATAAAGGTTAAAAACATGACCTTTAACGACTCAAGAAAATCAATGAGGTTAAATTCTATTTAAATCTTCCAAATCCAATCCTCCACTATGGAGGGGTCTTCTTGACCATAAAAGAGAGTTGGATATAGCTTCCGAAACACAAGCTTAAAATCCTTAGGTTTTTCAATCGCACTACGATCACCCATCGATGCTCGCTGAACATGAAAAGTAAAGAACCCAATCATGGTCAAACCAGTAAATAAAATCCTAAAAATCAAACACCTCATAGGTTAAAAGATCTAAAGATAGGAAAATAGCAATAATAACATCAAATCATTCCATTCTGAAAATATATTTAATTTAAAACAATCTTGGTTGGTTGAACCCTCGCCATCATTATTCTTTAGAGTATCACACACATGAATGTATATGTTCCACCCTAGGAATCCATCTGCCATACCAGAAATCCATTCATATTCCAAGATACCACTATACATGTGAGACACCGTATGAACACAAAGGCCAAAACAAAGGAACATCATTTTCCAAAAACAAATCATTCATCCCATTTCCATCAAAACAATCCCCAAATTTAACATGTGATTTTAAAGAACCATTTTTTCAAAAGAAATTTTTTTTCGGATTCAAACCACTTTTAGAAGTCACAAGAGACCCAAAATATGTCAAATTGGGAACTAGAGTCAGTTAGTGACTTGAGCATAGGGTTGGAGACCATATGCCAAACATGTCACAGGCATAGAGATCCTTTTAGGACTATTCTCCTAGTTCAACATGGCTTTCCAGGCCGTGTGGGCTCACGAGGACTATTATCCCAACTCCCATTTTCATATCCCAATCAAAAAACATTCCATAGAATCCCAAAGAAACTAATTAAATGAGATATCTCATGGAAACCTGAGGATCATAACGAGAAAGAGTTCATGATGCTCTTCCCACACGAACCCCTCGAGTCTCGACAATACTACTTCATCTACCATGTCATCACAAATAACAAAGGGTACTCTAAAAAGAGAGTTCCCCTATGATCCGACCTCCTCTGATACCATTTTTTCAGGAACCAACCCGGGTCGACCCGAAACTGGTCACCCAGGCCGATCCGCAGAAAGGCTCGAGAGGCATTCCCGGTCCTCTCGGGCTAGCGACATGCTCTAGGGAATTGACATAAACGATGATAATGATTTCTAACAAACAAATAAACAAAAGCAGTATAAAAAATAAAGATAAACATGGAATAATTAAACCAAACCAACAACTAAACAAGAACTGAATAAGATAAAACTAACCGAACTCGACAACCGAACTTACTCTGTGTGACCTTGTGGGTCACTCTTCGACTTAATGATTAAATGTCGCCCAAAGTGAACACCCCCATTATGAAGCATTCACAATAACTGTAAACAAAAAAGAAATATAGGCGTGAGTATGAAAACATTGTAGGCTCTCCCGATATCTAATACCCAATGAACATCCTTTAAAATAAAAGAAAAACCATGTCATGTTTGAACTAAAATTTATAAAAGTATGTTTTTATAAATATTTTACTTAATAAAATATACAAAACATTTCCCTTAACCATATTAAAATCTAGATTCTTTTCATCACTTCCAATGAAATTTTCAAAGAGAAAGTGATGTTAATATTTTTTTATATTTTTAAAAAGGGGATAAAAACATTCTTCAGAAGATTACTTCTAGAAACCCATTCAAAACTACCTCACCACTTTCCAAGAAAAACAATACCAAAAAATGAACAACAGGAATCACATAGAAAGGAAAATGTAGTAATACAAAAATGAATCATAATCACTACTGTAAGAAAGAAAATCCAATATGACATGAGTGAACCTAGGACATCAAAAATTATACAGAAGACACCAATACATGAGACCTCATCCATGATGAAATTTCACACACGATGAAATAAAAACTATCAAATGCTCGACCATCGTTTATGATGTAGGCTGAGGGAAAATCCCATCGAAATAAACCCAATACATCCACCTATTATGGGCCACTGGTCAGTTCCATAACATTCCTGTAGAGAAATCATTCTTAGAATATTCACTCAGTATTCCAGATTCCCATGTCTCAAGTATTTAAAAAGGGGGAGAGACAAACAATGATAGACGAGCATCTAATCACAGTATATGTAATATTAATAATGTATAATAGGTATCACCCTGAATCTCCCATGGGACTATTCTCATTCCTTAAAATAGAACATTTATAAATAGTTCCAACTGAAGAACCATAACAACGGATCCCTAGATTCCCCAACAAGGACCCTCACCCATTTTATGAAAGCGAGGCATGGGAAACACCCAACGAGGTTTTTCATAAAAAAACTTTCCCCATATTTCACGGAATGGCCAAATGGGCCCTCAAACATTAAAAAACAAAACCTTATCTAAAAAAGAAAACACTTTTTCAATAGTGGTGTCAAGCATGTTATTTCCACTCAAAACTTTTATAAACTGTTTTCAAAACATTCCTTTCACACATTCAAACAAAATTGATTAGTCAAATATGCCAACCGGGCCACATTTCAACATTTCATGTCAAACATATTTAAAATCCACAACTATTCCTTTTTATTTAAAGTTATTTAAAACATTTTTCACAAAACCCACATTTACCAACACACACAAGAACTTTTTTAAAGGGGTGCAAACACACTAAAATTCCTTTAAAAGTGAATCACATTTCTTTATAAATATAAAATCATTTTGGAAACCATATATGGAATACCCATAAAACATTTCTCATGATGCCGACACATCAATATATCCAAATCCCCTATTTATTAAATCGTACATGACACATAGAATCCAACTTGGAATTATATATATATATATAAGAAATAAAAACACATTAAATATTTATCAAAACAATTTCTATTTAACAAAAAAAATTATAGACATCAACTGAAATCCTTAACATTATTCCAGTTGTTGATCCATGTTTAAAATATAATGAATCATCTGCGAATTGTAAATGAACAATTTATTAGGAATGAAATTTGTAGAATTTTAACAATACAAATCAATTCAACATAGAAAATAGTATATACTATAATTTTACACACCATATAATTGTTCTAAGGATCAAATGATAATATTCAAAATGGAAAGGGGAAAGTATCATGAAACAATGAATCATAAATTTAACAATGTAACTGAAAGGGGAAACCTACCTCAGACACAAGGCGCGGTGAAACAACGTTCTCCTAAATCCACATGGTAAGGTCCATCTCCATATATATTAAATATCATGGACTCAAAAAAATTACAAAAACCTCAATTTATAGTATGAAAAACCCAGTGTGGAAACAAAGAAAACTCGAAACTGCCTCACTAGGTCTTTAATTGTCCTAAACCTACCAAAATAACCTTACAAAAAATAAATTCCAAAAACTAAATAAAATATCAATGAGGAAAAAAGTATTATACCAAGGGGGTGAAACATGCCAAAAGGAGGCAGTGCACTGGAAGGGGGTCGCGGTACCAGCTGGATAAGTCACCGGAAGGGTGCCAACTGGCCGGAGGAAGGCCAAAGAAGGAACAGTCGAACAGAGAAAGGTTTTCCGGTCAGTAGGGGATGCACCGAAGATATATCTCCCAGGTAGAAGAAGGTTTCTTTGGGGGAAAAGAGTCATCCATATAAGGGGAGCGCACAAAGGGAAATTTGGTCATGATGGGGGGAGGGGTTTGCGGCCGGAAGCGGGCCAACTGGGAGTTGTAGGATACAATAGGGAAGGACATAGGCAGATCTCAACCAGGACAGAGGGAGGGTACACCGGCTGGGGAGGGAGGCGGGAGCTGGGTGGTGCTACAGGAAAAGGAGGCATTAGGGAGGGATGGCCGAGGGAGGAGATGATGTACATGGTTTCCCTTTACACGGGCAAGTCGTAAGAACCGTTGGAGTTGTAGCAAGGTAGGAGACGGTGTACGGGGTTTCCCATCACATAGGGGAGGGTCGTGCCAGGGAGGCTTAATTAGATAGAGATGGATCGAAAAAAATTATTGAAAACCTAAAAAAAGGAAAAGAGAAAATATAAATAATAATAATAATTAAATTTAAAATATTAACGAATATTATAATATCATAATAATGATAAAAATAATAATAATAATAAATAATAATCATTGTGATAAAATAAAAAATAAAGGTGTTTATATCATTTTAATAATAATTAATTCATAACACAATAAGAATTGTAAACGATGTATCAATTATTGCGAATTTTAATTAAAAGATATTTTAATTTTAATTTCTCTCAATAGATGAATAGGATATGGAGTTTCCCAGGCGGAGCCACGCGGGTTTTCCAAAATGTGTTTTGTCGTGCGCCCAATGATGTCAACTCAAAAGGCACACTTTTTAACATAAACTTAAAAGATTCATCCGAGACACACCCTAGACCCAGAAAAAAAATTTTATGGCAGAAAATAATTATATAAACTAAACACATGGTTTGAGGTGTACCAATTATTATTTTTTGATATATTAAATATATTTCAATAGATAATACACATGTTGGTATCATATTTTTCTTAAACTCTTAATCTATTCTTATTCGTATTATTTAATGCACAATATATTCTAAAATAGATGTGTTGGATATTATTATCTCTCTTTTATTTAAAAAATAATCACAACATTACCAATTATTTTTTTTATTATTTCATAAGATGCACCACCATCAATTTATTCAATACAAATAGAACATTAATATGTAAAATATTCTAAAATTTAATGTTTTTGATGTCCTATAATTTGAATATTGTGATTTAAATAATAAAAATATATCAAAAAAATCTCTAAAAAACTTCCATATTTTAATCATAAATAGATTTAATGAATCATATTATTTAAACATTCTTCTATATAATTAAAATATATTTTCTTTTAATTATTCTAATGATCTCAGTTTTATAATTCCATCGAATTCCCAAAAATCCACAATCTTTTTTCCAAGTATGTATATTCATATTCAATGATACTATTTCGGTATGAAGGTTTATATTGTAGAAAAATCTCATTATTCAATTATAAAAAAATTATATTGAATTTTGGGTTATATCAAAATTAATAGTGATGTTAATACATTGAAGAAAATAAAATCATAATAAAATTTCAAATTGTCTTTTTTCATGAGAACAGATTTTATTCTTATGTAACATTTGGAATCATATTACATCACCTATTAAAAATATTGGTTATTCTTATAAAACATCATATATACTATTATATAATAATAGTTTACTCTTATATATCATTTGGAACCTCATATTTATTCTCACGTAACCAAAAACTACCATGATATAGCTCTGAGTTCCTCTTATATTGCTTAGTTCAGACTCAGTTTACTCTTATAAATCGTTACATTACTCTTAAACAAAAAATTATTATTATTAATCCTTATATAACACTTATTTACAGTTAAAAATTTATAATTTAGTATTATGAACTCAAATTTAGGCATGAATTATCTTTTTGAAGTCACTGTGATATAGAAATAGTGCACGAAATGTATTTCCATGGGAGATTGACCTCGAACCTAATAAAGATGAGTCATGTGGAAAAGTGAACTTAAATGGATGGTAAGTTCATAAATATACCCATTATGTAATGTAAACCCCCTTAAACCATTGAGAAAACAACAACATAACTGAATATGGTGATAAAGATAAAACTCTTTCATGGATGATGAGAATTCCCCAATGTGAAAATGAGCTCAGTATCACTATGGGATGAATGAAAAAAAGACAAAAACCTTACCTAGTATGTTCTAAACATTATGATTAATGATAAAAGAATCAATAATTTTGAGAGACTGATTTTGGGTTTCAATGCATGAAACACATCGTAAAACGATAGGAGATACTATATTAAATGCATAATGACATTAAACATGATGTGTGAATGTGTTGAAAATGCCTCATAAAATGCTTCATGAAATTTATTGAATCCATATTTGAGTCATCTAATTGAATGTAGGGATGATTTGAATTATTAAAAAATGATGAAATTTATTAAAAGGAGAGGGATTTTCATGGTTTACAAGGAAATTAAAAACATGATACAGTGATAACATTGGTGTAGGGATCAATGTGGCAAAATATTTTTCATGATGAAAAATAGTTATAATGGGAGGTTCTATATAGTGGTGTGAATATGATAACTAGGTTTTAATGTGATGAAATATTATCGATATATATGAGAAGATACATGGGTATAAGATACTCTACAGATTTATATATTACAGTGTTGAGGATATGAAAATTAGCATAGTGAAGAAAAAGTTAAACATGAAATGGGATTCTCCATGGTGTACTAGAAAAGAAAATATAATTTTAAATATTATTTAAATAATTGGATAGTATTTTTATATCCTATAATTTAGGTATTTAAAATATTTTTTCAAGGGATCCTATTTAATTTTTTATTAGATTATTTTTAAAACATTATTGTGTAAGTAAAACATGTACTTAAATCAGGAGGAGATTTACATGGACTATGATTGAAAAAATGAAAAGTATCTGTCATGTATCATCCCAAGGATGTTATAGGTAAGGTTTTTTGTTTTAGTATTTTTTTTATCATTTTATTATATAATTTCGGATTTTATAGTTTTGATTCATTCAGTAAAGTTCTTAAATTTTTTCACTATTGTTAAGAAATTAATTTTTTTATTTATTCTCGGTTAAGTGGTGGATAGTTAATTTGTTTTTATATGAACAATTGGTGATGATTGTATGATCTCATAATAGAGAGATTGAGATCGATGAGGTATGGTGTACATGATTTTTTTATTCTTATTCACTCAATGGATAATCATATTCTTTAGTATTTTCTTTCAAACATAATTATTCACTATATTCATTATCGAATCATTTTCGAAGTTAATTTGGTTTTGGATTAAACAAAACATTTTAGAGGTAATTGATTCTTGAAAAGTGAATTGCATTAATATTTCACTTCTACAATTAGGTTTTAGTTCATTTTAGTTATTTTTGTTCTTCTATTAATGTGGGTTTGGTATACTAAATTAGTATATATTGAAGTTTTCCTTATATATTGTAATTTAATTTATAATCATGTAACTACTATGTTTGTTTATTTTTTAAGTGATACCAATATTTTATTTTTAGATAATGTATCAATTGATATCAATTCCACGCTATGTATCCTTTTTATATATTTCATCTATAATTTAATGGATAACTTGTTAATTCATCTAGTCTAGTTTATTTAATAGTAATTAAGTGAACATGAATATCTAAAATTTGGTTTGGAGTTGTCATGTATACACCTAGTTCTTCATGGGATTAACATTGTGTTTTCAATGTGCTACACCTTAGTAGTTACTGTTAGTTTTAACTTTATAAATTTCTAAATTTTTCATACATGTGTAATTAGTGGTGCCTCATAGATGGTGTTTTTTTGGGACCATTATTAGGGAATGAAAAAAACTAGTGAACAAATAATTTTTTTTATTTAATCAATAAAAACATTCTTATCTAGTTTATATTCTCTAATTTTAGTTTAGGTGTTCTATTCAATTTACATTCATTGTTTTTTCATGGTTGTTAGTGAATGATGGATTATATGATTAAAGGTAAATATGATACATCGTTGAAGTACGCATTCTATCAAGATGATTCAACGTTGTGGGAAATCAAAATTCATGAATGGTGGACACAACAATTAAATGGATTGAACGATTTATACTCTAATGATATTGATAAATTAGAAAATCAAAAATGAATTGTCCCATACTATATAACATGTAATGGAGTTATTGAATTTTTTATATTTAAAGGTGAGTGATTTTTGGGGAATTACTATCAAAGAGACTATTGATTTTAATTACCTCATGATAATAATTTAGAATTTTATTAAATGGAAGAACTATAGATGTATGCTAAAATCTATGACATTCTGGTCTATAAACATTAGTCACTAGTAAAAGATCCATATAAATTGGCACAAAATATTACATAAACTATTAATAATTTATAATCCCTTATTAATAACATATATTCATGTCTAAATATACATAATTGGGAAGATGAATATAAAATGAAGGTTAAATATGTAAAGGTGTTTATGTGAATAAATAGGTGTATGATGATGATTTTTTATCATTTGATTAATGTTCTTAATACAAAAGAACATTTATTAATTCAAGATAAAAAAACACCACTAAAATTAATATTTACATCATAAACTATATAAAGTAGAATATGGAAGAAGTATATGTGGGTGAGAGAAATCAATTTTGAACACTTTTCAATCTAATTTTTCATTAACAAAAATTCCCAAAACATTTACCTCACCATAAGGAATTGTTAATTAACTAAATTTTAAAAAATGATGACTAGAGCTAAACATATCCAAAATTCACATCAATTCTATATTTTAAACATTACAACTAAAAATATCCAAATATAGATCAGAGTGAATTTTGTTTTAGTGTCTTTGAGGTTCTACAACATATGATCCTTATTTTATAAAACATGAGAACATTTCTCAATTATTAATCATTTCTAGAAAACCTTCTAGAATTAACATAAGATAAAATTATCTTAATAACCCATGGAAGGGAAACATAATAATGGTTTGATCTCAAAATCTTAGTATGGAAAAACATATCAACATTTAATTAATGGTTATATCATAAAAATATTATAAAACAGGAGCATGTAGAAATTTATTATTTAAATAAGTTGGTAAAATATGAGTTATCCATAAATCAAATAGGAATGAATTTTAATCACTAAAGGAAAAACATTTAACATATAATAAGACTTTGAGATAAGTATGTAAGCATAGTTTCAATAATAGTGATTATAATATCATGGATTCATATTATATATGAAATGAAAAAATCTATGATATCCCAAAAATAATTCAAGGTTCACTCGAAAGGCCACCATTATTGAGTGGAAAACGTATCATGGTATATTAGGTTCACTCCCTATTCCAATAAACACAGTAGATAAAGTCCCATAGTAGATTAGGTTTAATCCCTAATCCATTACATAACATCTCAAGAGATACAAATATTTACAAAATGCATTATAGGGATATATAATTCCAGCGCCACCCATCATATTATATAGTGTTCTTAGGTTAAATGATTGTGCACCATACACAGTGGAAAAATTCCCATAATTTATTAGGTCTACTACCTAATCACATACATAACATATAACGAGATATATATCTATACCCAATCCAATATATAGATATATAATTTTATTCTTAACCATTACATAAATTAAAATCATTCATATGTGTTCTATTTGAGGAAACTAAACCTTGCATAAATCATAAACATGATCAAAACCATGAGAGGGAAGTGGGTTTCATTATTCTTTTTCAATTAATTACCCAGGTATAAATCATATTGATTCCTAAAAGAAGAAATAATTTAATTTTTAGACATTTATAATCATAAATGAGATATAGGTCTTGAAATTGGAGTTCAATTGTATAAAATTCATGAGAAATATATGAGATGATAGAATAAAAATAAACCACTTGGGTGGAGAATTTTTGAATGACTAAATAATAGTTTAAATAAGTAAAGGCCATGTTATTTTATATAAAACCATAATTAAACCAACATGGTTTTCCATATAATAAATATGGTCTTAAAAATCAATTCACGGTTTAAAAAGTTCTATGTGGGTGATGCATGACATGAAATATGAAATATGAAAATTCCCTTGAATAAGTGTTAAATTAAAATTTTAATTTCAATGTTAAAATGAAATAGAACCTTTAACTAAAATATAACGATACTGGTATAGAATATCTAACAAATGACCATATAAGTAAATCCATTTTAATATATTAAAATAGATTTACTTAAAATACCATGTCAGAAAAGTGATAATAAACATTCATTTTTGAAATTGGAATAAGGAAAACTGAAAGTCATATGTGATAGTATATAACTAGGTATCTAATTTAATGTTTAACATTAGGAGGCATGGAAATCATTGATAAGAATGAGATACAGTCATTTATGAGGATGAGAATTACTATTATCACATTCCTATTTTAAAGAGGTAAATGAATAATAAATAAGGAATATCTAATTCAAAATTAATCTCCAAATATATAAATCGTTTCTAACATATATAATAAAATATTATGCTCAAGGAGAAACATTATAACTAATAAAACTAGATTAGGTTATGAAAATCCCTTTATTTTAGGCAAGACATCAATCATATCTCAAATTAAGGAGGATAATGAATGGAAATTAAGCTTCCAAGTCAAAAAAATAATTTATGATAATATAATTATATGGATAGTAGTTACACCATACAAATGGAGAATCATTTATAATATTAAATCATGCCTCAATGAAGGTTGATTGAGAAATAAACCATTTCTATTCTCTAGATTCATTCTTCGCATTCAGCTAAATTCAAGAATAATAAAATTGTTTCTATTATATAACATATTTTTAAACTTATTATTATATTTTTTTAAATAATAAAAATTTATTAACATAATATATTTATTTTATTAAATATTTCTCCCACTTAAATCATCTATATGAGGTAGTTTTGTTAATTTTTTCAAAACTCATTCTGTATCTTAACTACGGTATAAAAAATCATAAAATATTTTCATTCAATACAGAATATTAATAATTTAGGTAAATATTTTTTTTAATTTAATATACTTTTATATCCATCTTGTATGGGTGGTGAGGAAAAAAATTTGATTTCCCATTGAGGGGATAGTCTGCACAAACACACAATTTACAATTCCATTTCTCAGTGATTGAGAGGGAAAAAGTATATGGTAATTTAAAATTTCCAAACAATAATTATATAATAAATATCATTTTTATATATCAATACCAAAATTTAAACTAACAATTATTGTTGTTTATAAATAATAGAATATTTCATTTTTTGTAGGTAGTAGTCCATGCACACACACTAATGACACTTTTTTTTCCTTAGTGTATTGTGAGGAACAAATTTTTTTCATTACGTTATTATAATAACAAATAATTATAATAATTATATTGATTTCATTATATTTTAATGGATATATTTTGTTTTTCATAATAGAATTAATAAGAAATTATTAAAAACAATAGGTAACACTTGCATTTGTTACTCCATTTTCTCATAGAGATATCACTATTAATGAGGGATTTAGGCTAATATATAGTGATCAAGGATTTAATGATCAAAATATATATTCTAGGAGAGGAAGTTTTGGAATATTTTCATGTGAAATTTTAATGTTAATATTGTAAATGAATGTGTGTATGTGAAACCCTTTTAGAAAAGAGAAAAATCGATCTTTTGGGGATACCCTTTACCATTCCAGGATATCATTAAACTATTCCTTGTTTAATGAATAAAAAACTTCAAAATAATGGAATTTTAGTTTATATTGGGTCGAAACTAGAAAAAAAGTATTTACAAAAAAATTTCATTCAAGTTTCTTGTATTTTACTATAGCTTCATCTTTTTAACCTTTTTGACCATGGTTACTAATTTTTAACTATTTAATTTATATTTTATTCCAAAATATATGCTAAACCTTATTTCAAAATTTTTATGTTTTGAAATTAAATGTTATCTCAATTTAGTATAATTCAATATATTAATAATATAAAAATTACTTTTAAATTAAAACATTTAATATATATTATATATATAATGCTTAAAAAAATTAAGTCATTCTTATATTATAATAATTTCATAAAAGTGGTCATTTTAGAATAATCCCAATTTATCACTATTTACATGTAAATAATATATATTCAAAAAATCCTAAAAAATATTCTTAATATTATATTTATATTATAAATCAATAAATGGTGTTAATGTTTTTTAATTGAAATTATAAAATTTTATAATTTAACATTAAAATAAAAATAAAAAATATAATGCAAAAAAAATTATTCAAAAATAATATTTTAGTGTACAAAAAATTATTATTATTTCTTTTATCAGTTATGAATCAAATTAGTGTTTATATATTTTTCATATTGAAATTTATATTAATCATATCAACTTTATAAATTTTCTATAATAATCAAATACTTATGATAAATCACATAAAATGAATTTTATAAAAATGAATTATTAACTATAATTTGATCTTATCAGTTATAAAACATTATAAAAATAATAATAATTATTTATATATATATATTTCAAAAGGTTTTTACTGGAATTTTTATCCTAAAAACAAAATTCTACACAATAATAATTATATAATGATCCATGGCCTACATTGGTTCATTTTTGTGTATAGAACAAACTATTTACATAATAATTTTTTAGTAAAAATACACAGTGGAATTTCAGGTCATTACATTATACCCACATAAAAAAAAATTCCTCTCAGTTTTGAAAATCAAATAGTGGGGGTAATATCCATACAGAGATCCTAATTAACTATACACTGTTAGTTGATCGTAGTGTTACATAGGATATGAGTTGATATTTCCCAATACATAACTTGATATGAGCCATAGGTAAGGGGTGTTAATCCATTCTTAATACGTTCGTAGTAAATGAAAAAGATATAATTCTATAAGGTTTAATTTACCTAAAACCATGATGGAGTTTAATATACCATGGATATAAAACATTTACGGGAAAAAAAATTTATAGAACAATGTATAAAAAGTGAAATGTTGTATTACATAATATACTGAAAAAGCTGGATTGAAAATTAACTATCTACCTTAACAAAAATTTTCATAGGATTTTCCTAATTTGTGCGATCTAGAGGGTAGTTGGTTTCATTTTTCAACTTTAACCCTTGGATTGGCGTATTGAGTTTCATAGTTCCAAGATTACTCATATCTAAAACATCATATAATTAGTGGATCCTTAGGAATACAATTATCTTCTGTCGTTGTATCCTACTTTTTCCCATTATATCTGTTTTCTCAATCCCCACCATTCCCACAAATAAAGAATATTCCAATCCCTTTGAGAAAATTCCCTTGGTTATTCACCCTACATTATTAAAATTTAGGATGTTGAATATTCTTTCCATCATTTTATTTATCAATCGATTTTTATGATACTCTAGACGTCTCATATTTAGTATGTTTAGAATTTCAACTATTCTCGCATGGTTATTTATATTTGATGATTTTTGGTTTCTAATAATCATCATACTTCTAATTACATCTCCCAATTCAACGACAAAAACATTTAGACAATCAAAATATTTTCCCTCACACCTATTGTTAACTTGGTTCCTTCTAATCTCATCCATTACTAAAACCAAAAGTGGTTCACTTGAGTGATGTAAAATTATTATCATGTGATAAGTATGCAAGATAAAGAATTGAAATTTAACTTAAAGATGTCTCACTTTAAAATAACATCATGTTAGTCTATAATTTTTTAGTTCATGTTTTATCACTCTTTATTTAATCTACATCTTTCACAATTTAACATATATCATTCTATTATCATGTTATAACATCCTTAGTTAAAACTATATATTTTTTCATACATCATATGTTATATTATTTTAAGTTCCCCTATAATTATCATCCTAATCCCTCATAGTAACTTTGAAATCATTCCCTCATAGTACTCTTTGAACATCATAGGATTAACCAAATAATATCTCATTGGAGTGTTCATCAAGGTGTGTAGTCTTAGGCCTGCACATCATGCACAATAGTGATGATTGAGCCAATTCTCTAGCAGAACATTATGGTGTGATTAACCCATGTCGAGTTTTTTCCACATCCATATCCACATTCTAGTATCTAAAAAGTGATGAAATTCCTAAGAAAACCACATACTCAAATATTTGGAAAATTCTAAAAAAATTATCTTATACTTAGGATAACCCATTAGACACACACCTTGTGTTTTAACTAATGTTATATAATTTGAATTCACAAAAAAAAACTATAGTAATCATCAATAATAACTAAACACTCCTATGTTTCCAACATTGAGGAATTGAGATAAATGTATCATTATTTTACATAATTTATATAATTTAAACATTAAATCTCATAATGTTATCACATATATTTTAGAACCTTTTGGTTCAGTTTCCTTGAGGATCATTTGCATAGGGAACATATTTTACAAAACATAAGACCATTTCTCTGTAATCAAACTCTTCTAGTCCCCCTTATATTATTATTATATCTTATAGATATCTTAATAACATGGATAATCGAAACATAAGAAAGTGTTTAGCTCAAATTCCATGAAAAGAAAAGGCAATCAAAATTTCAACTTTGGTTATATCATAATCATTTGAGAAAACAAGATCATGGAAGAATCTAATACTAAATAAACGTGAAAAAATAATTTTTATCCCTAAAGAATATCGTAAGGACATGTAATCATAAAAGAACCATCATGTACCATAAAATACGAGTGTGAGATAAGCATCGAAACATATTATAAGTAAATTTTATCATAAGATCATAGATTCACATAATGTGTGTCATCAACATAATTTATTTAATCATAAACATAATTCATGTTTCACTCCAAAAACCATCATAATAATGTTGGAAAATTCCCATGGTGGATTGCGTTGTCTCCCCATTCTCATAAATATAGTGGCCGAAGTCCAATGGATGATTTTATTCACTCACTAATCCATTAGATAAATATCCTGAGATAAAAAAATATACCCTATTCATTGGAGGGCTATATTATTCATGACCCATACATCACCTAACATAGTGTGTATAGAGTAACCACTTGTGCACTACGGATAAATTCACATAGTGGATTATTTCACTCCATAATCCAAAATACAAAGAATTGTGAGATATAAATATTTATTCAATGCAATTAAAGGAAATATAAATCCTTCCCCACTGATAAAATAAATTAAAATCATACATAAGAATTCCATATGTGAAAAATAAACCATTTTTAAACCATAAAATTGATCAAATCCAAGAGAATAAATAGGGTTTCTAATATATATCTAATTCATAACCAAAAGAATTATTCATTTGGATTACTAATAGAATACAGAATTCAATAGTTATTACATTCATAATTTAAAAATAAACATATGTATTGATCATGGTGTTCAATTTTATAAAATTCATGATAAATTTCCAAAAAAAAAAGAAATAAAATGAACCACAGGGGTGGAATATTTAGGAAATAACTAACAGTTATTTAAAATAAGGAAACACCCTTTTGTTTTAAATAAAACCATTGTTTAACCTAAAGAATTATCTTTAAAATAAAGAGGTATTTTATAATCTTTTCATGTTTTAAAAATATTTTATTATGGATATACTTGACATGATACAAGAAATCGGAAATTTCCCCAAAAATGGGATTACATAAAAGTAGTAATTTCAATAGGATATAAAAAAATTTATAACCCCATAAATCAAAAATATATTAAATTAGATATATTTGTAAGGAATATATATATATAATAATATAAGACCAGGAAACTAATATTGGAAAAAATGATACAAGGAAATGAATGTGTAACATAAAAAACAATGAAGGTGGTATAGAAGATTGAACAGAGGATCATGGAAGTTAAAATCTTTTAAAAAATTTAAATTTCATGAACTGACATAGATAACGATCTAGATTGTAACCTTAGCTGATCATAACATGACATAAATAGTATTTTTGATCCCCATGGGATAGATTCTAGAACCATTGCATCAATAAAAACACAAGTGAAAGATTTCACCATTATAGTAACTCAATAAAACAATAGATAATAATTTATAAAACATTCATTTATAAAAACACTACATAGGCGAAAAGGTTCCATAAACATCTAGGTAAAAGTCTCAAAAATTGTAAGTAAAAATTTTCACAAAATCCATCAGTTTCTATCAACTCCCTAATATCACTTAAGATAGGTTCATCTACAACCTCCATGTAGTGCCCTCCCTTTCCATGTACCTCATATAAAAATATCTACAAATTCATGAAGAAAAGGGTAGGGTTTGAGAAACAAAATACTAGTACGATCTTACTAATCATTTTATAACAATTCATAAAAATAATAAAACAAATATTCAAAAGATTAGGTCCAAAATAGCATGGTATATTTTTAGAAAAACAAAAAAAATCCTACAAAGCATTAGAGAGGAAAAAATAATAATTCATTAACGTCCACATCTATAAAACCATGTAGATGTATGAATATTTAACAAAAAAAATTATGAATGAATAATTTTCTAAAAATTACATGAGAAAACCAATTCTTTAAATTATTTCCATGTAATATTTTTCAAATATTTCACCCTAGATATAATCCTTAACGATTAGTTACTAAATTCAAGTTATGAGATTTTTACAACATTAGTGGGTTATGGTTCTGTGTGTGAACAGACATCCCTAGGATCATGCTTATGGGGAATAGGAATCCCCTCCGAAGAAGGATTCCATCCCATGGATAGTTTAATGTTGTATTCATCGTCAAATAGTCTATATTTTCCATAATCCCATTCTAACTGGCCAATATCTCATGTGAATCATATTAATCTTAAAATGATTTGGGATATCATTTCTTTTTAATCCTTTATATATCATTCCAAATAATAATTTTTATTAGACCAAAGCATTAGTTTCTAAAACCAACATTCAATGGTTTTTATCAAAAAAAATTTCATCAAATCAAAAAACACACTTCAAAACAAAAAAAATCACATCATTTATTATTTCGAAAAATTCATTCTTCAAATCATACATTTCATGTTTGGATTTTCTATTCATAAATCACACTCTATTTCGAAAACCATTGTTAATCAAATTATATGACACACAATACATGATATTTGAAATCGTTTTCATGCGTAACAATTTAAGATTCATAAATTAGTTTGGAAAAAAATTCTAAACACTCAAGTATCAATAGATTAAATTAGATATAGTCTACGTTACAAAATCTCCCAAATCAAGAGCATAAAATTATAATTTTCAACTAGGTACCCAAAACTAGTGAGGAGGTATAATCATACATTAGAAAAAGAAGTCTTGAATCAATTGTAAACCTTCTAAAATCTAATAAAGATGGAATATTGTACATAAAACCAAGATTCCTAAAAATTTAACAAGGAAAATTATACGCTAATATACCTTAACTGGTCTCCCGTAAATAATAATCATCGATTAAAAGGAATATGATGTATTCCCCAAAATTTATCAATTAGACATCAAAAATCCAATAAAACAAATAATTGGGATATTTTTAAAAATAGATGAGGCATTTTGTTTTAGAGAAAGAAACCCCAAGATAAAAAATTATTTAATTTTCCTATTTCAACTAAATATTAAATGATAAAGGTTCAGAATCTTTTAAAATATGATTTACAACCATTAAAATACATAAATAAATTATGCCTACCATTTTCCATCATTAAAGTTATTGAATCTTGTTACAGGGGATATTTATTGAAGAAGAAATAAAAGAAAATGATTTTATCCAAAAGGGACCAGCTTAATGGAAACATGGAATAAAATTACATAGGATATTCTCCAAGACTACCCCCTATAGTGATCTATGATTACCCATATACATCCTTTCAAAATTCGGAGTTACACTTAAGCAACACAAAGGTAGGCTTACATAGTTATTGATTTACCTTTACAAAACCATTCAATATCTATGATTACACTTAATCAAACCTTATATAAATAAATATACCCATATATAGACTATATATACGGTTCTATACCTTTAAAAAAATGTATAAATATAGGGATCTACCTGTGCATATTGTATAGGATTTAACCTATACCCATGTGAATTTGTAGTTTTTACCCTTATGTAACTCTTAAAAATCATCTGTTACCTTTATGAAACTCATGTCATGCATGTGTTATTGTTTCATACCATTACATAGACTCCATGCCCTATGTAAGGGTAAAAATTACAATAAAAATTATTATAATTGACTATATAAATGTATTATAAACTAAATCAAAAAATGGTTATAAAGAGAATCCAATGTGCCAAGAACATCTAAAATCGAAAGTGTACATCACAAACCACATAACATAACTGTAATTAAAGTTCATGATGTCACAATTCATGCAACTATAAATTTTTTTGTACCTCCAAAAACGCTATCAAGAATGATTCATATCAAAGAGATGAGGCCATGTTTTCTTATCGGTGCCTTATTCTACCATGTCTCGTGTGAATCAATACCATGTTTTCATAACACCCAAAACAAGGCTATGGACATTCTATGAAGAACATTTTTTTTTTGAGTCAACAGTCTCAAACAACTACAATGTAAAGGATAAATCAGGTTCCACGTCAATATCATAATATGTCAAGAAATGATATGTATGAGAGAGATACTTTCTGATCATTGACAAAGTGAAACTGACATGGATCAATGTAATTTGTCCAAAAAATAAAATCGGTAAGACACCTTAATAATTTTATAAACTACCTAAAATGTTCTCATGTATATTGGTCCTAACATTCCCAATTATCTAATATGGTATTGACCTAAACGAGGTGAAAATATAATAAACACTTGTTCCAAAAATCTAAATTACATAGGTCATCGACAAAGATCAACATAGGATATATAAAAACAATGTTTCATTACCATTACATGATGACTGAATGGTATTTTTGATATAGTCACGTAGACCATCATGGTCCAACAAGGGATTATTTACTATCCTTTGACTAAAAAAATAGATTTATAAATTCAGCCAAACAAAACCACAAAGGGTGACATCTTGATAGAAAATTGATAAACATTATTATAAGAAAACACACTAAGTCCAAAATTGTTTTCCCGTGATTCCCCAATATAATGGACCAAAACTCATTCAATATGCTTTGGAATATGAATAAATTTTTGCATCATAACATCTATTTGAGGATGGTATATCAGGCTTAACATTACATGGGATCTCATTCCCTCCTATTTGCCTCTACAAATATATAATGTAAGTTGGGATCCCTATCTAGAATGATAGGAAGTAGATATCCATACAACCTAATGTTCTTCTATATATATTGATTTCCCACATCATTATCTTTGTTCTTATCATGAATCAGAATAATGTGACACGATTTGTTCAATCAGTCAATAACCACCTATATCAAAATCATTCCTTAATTGTTATATGAAAATCGTACCACGAAGTACATTGATATCTCATCAAACATCCATGTCAATATTATAAAGGGATAAAACAAACATGAAGGATTCTAGTTTATGACCATAACCTACCGGAAAGTATAAAAATTGAAAAGAAATTCAAAAAATTCTCATTTCATTTCGGGAAACCAGAATAATCACCTCACATCCAAAATCTTTTTTTGTGTCCCAGGGTGTACTTCCCACTTTGAATATGGAAATCTCCCATCATGACCTTACTTAAATGGAATAGAATGACATACTAACTCTAAAATCAAAATATACTCTCTGAATATAGAGATCATTTTTCAATGGACTCACCCATTGTATAAAGAATATCTGATTCCAAAAAATTCAGTATCGAGTAGATGTTCCAAAATAATAATCAGGATATGTGTGGATTTCAACTTAACACTCTATAAGAAAACATTATTCTCTTCTTCCAAGAATTCAAAATTCATATGAGCAATGATGTAAATCAACTTCCTTTATTCATAGGATTCACCTTTTGCGTGGTATGGAAGATTCCTACTAAATGAATCTAAAACCGCATTCCTCTTACTTGGAGTGTTGGAAATGATAAAATCAATGGATTTCAGGTACACCTCCCATCCCCTCTAGAAATTATTAAAATATTTTTAAGAGAAGGTATGAATCATGATTTTATACTTGGACTATTTGGTGACACATTCACAAAAATGTAATTTTTACCACTCATAAAATCATGAATCAAAATGGATTTTATGAGATCATCTGCAGGATACTACTTCTCATGAGGATTATATAAGTACCTAGACTAAAACATTACATATTAAAGTTAATTCTACTATAATATGCTTATTACATTCCCAATGATCTTTTTTTATAGTTTTATAATGTTAGGACATGGCTCATACAAATATACCCACAGGCATCAAATGTGGGTACCACTAAAATAATATTAAATTATTCCAAAATATAAAACTTTTAAAAAAAATTCAACATCATGATTTCATTGAAAAGCATTTATAACATTTAACATAAGTTTCTTCTTTCTCCTAATAATCCTTAAAACCTTTGTAAAACATTTAAAAATAAGCAATGATCACAAAATATAAGTAAGTGATATAAAAAGAAGGAAATGAAACATTAGTCCATTGAAACATGTAAGCATATGAATTCATTTTTACAAATACATAATTCTAACCCTTATATTGATACATTGTGAATCATGAGATCTCCATAAAACATTTTAGAACATATATAAAACCAAAAAGAAATGTTTTTTAATTACCTACTTATATTGTAACCATCGTGACTACCTTATGATTTCTAACCCTCATGACTACCGTAAAATTAAACCCTCAGGTATACCTTACTGTGTAACCATTGTAGTTACACATTGAGTAACCACATGGCCAACCTCCAAAATATACATACCCAATGTATTGGATTGAGATATAGGTCCCAACCTTCATCATAAAAAATTCCAAAGAACTAGAAAAAAAATTAAAACATAAATAATGGAATAAAAATATTTCTTTCATATTTTGTAAAATAGAAATTTAAAATAGTATTTTTAATAGAATGCATCATACAAATATCATATAATAGAAGTGAAAATTAATTTAAATAATTGATTATTATTATACACCAAAAATACACATAATAAATCATTATATAAATGAAATTCATTACACAAAAAGTCTCAGTAGAACATAATTAATGAAGTAGAAGGTGAACCCAAGGTATGGATATTGGGTTAAGAATTCCCTTACCTCATGTTCGCCATAATTAAAACTTGTTTAAACCACTTGAATAATGGTTAAAATAGTGTTGTTAATATTTTACTGAAATATATTTATTTTTATAACACCATATATGATTATTTTATATCATAATTCGATACATTTATAAATATTATTTTTTTTATTTTCATTATTTCGGGTACATGCTTCACATGACTTCCATTGCCAGTTCGTAAAGGATTTTAAATTAAAATGGAATCTGAACTCCAGAAGTGGAACGAAATTTTTTCAATATGATTATATATTATTAAATGATTCTATATGTCATGTTGGTTATATGGTATGATGATGAATCATTAAATAAATCATTTGTGATATTTTTTAGTTCATTTTAGCGGTTTTTCGATAATCATGAACTTATTTCATCATATACCTTTAATATTATGCATATAAGTTAATTATAGAAAATAAGATAGGTAATATCATACACATTAAAAATATTATTTAACCATTAAAATGGATTTACATCCATATTTGACCATATTAATGGAAATTTAAGACACATCGTCCACAATATCAGTAAATCGACACATAACAGAAATTGACTATTATTTTTCGAATAAGAGTACGAGGAGAGGAAGAATGTTGATGTATTTTTTCATAAAAATTATAAAATTATAGAATATATACAATAATATATATTTTCGGCATCATGGATAATTACAGGAGAAGAGAGTGTAAGAAAATAAAATAATTGAAAATAAAACACAATAAAATGAAAGAGGATCACTAGTTCTTGATCTCTTCCCCTTGAGATCCTCCTTATGACATTTGGTTTTAGTGTTTTGGTGAGACCAACAGGTCTTAGACATGGTCAAGTTCTTTTGTAAGAGTATTTAGAAGAATTTAGACAATGATAAAATATTTAGAGGAGAGAGAGGAAGAGGGGGTGAGGGTGGTATTTATTATGGAGGAGAGTAGGGGTTTTCAATTATAGTATTCATTAGTTTAATATTTTTCTCATGATTATGAATTGTATCGATTCATGTAACAAAAATAGTAATTTGATCCTTTGAGTTTCGAAACAAGGGTTCTTTCATTATCTATGACTCTCGGAATAGTTTATTTTACTGATAATGTATATATACAGTATATTACCGTATTTTACTATTCCTAAATAATTCAGGAATTTCAGAAAAATCACAAAACATCAGACTAACCATTTTTTGAAGTGTATAATTCAAAAATGAACATTTTTTAAAAATAATTATCTAAATATGAGAAAAATTAATTTTTATGTAAAATAATATTTTATTCAAAAAATAATAATTTTAGATCTATAACTAATTTTATATCACCATGAAAAATTAATTAAGATCTCATTATCTTATAACCTTAAGAAAATAAAATTTTAATATGAATAACTATTTATAAATGTCATATTACTATTCATGTCACTACTCATAAGGCTATATAACTATAAAAAATAAATCATGTTGGTTATATTAAACTCCAAATAACTTGTTGATCACAATTGTAGATGTCAGTTTTTTGAAATTAAAATCATCGAATTGAAAAAATTATGTTTAATGGCCAGTTTATAACTATCTCTATTTCAAGTGTTCTTTCACAGTCTTATCGTTTCCTGAATTTCAGTTTATTTTTTTAATTATTTGGGTGTTACAATCTCCCAAAATTCTATAAATTGTATCCTCATAGTTTTATTTACTTATTAAACAATTGAGGGTACATTTTCCCCCTATCATTTTCAAATTATCATGTTTCTTCATCAACTATGTGGTTTCTCAACAAAGCCTTCAACTAGTGGACTACCTTATTCTAAAATACTTGTTCTCTCTGATCAAGAACTTGAATAGGTTTCTCTTTGTAAGAATGGTTCCCTTCCAACTAAACTACTCTTCATCTCAAAACATGAGATGAATCTTTCACACACCTTCCAAATATCAATACATAAAAAACATTGTTTATATGAGATAAACAAAGAGGAAAATCTACATGGTAGGTGACTTGTCCAACTATATCTAGGATTTCATATGGTTTAATGAACGATGGACAAAACATTCCTTCATTACCAAAATGCATAACATTTTTAGACTGTGAGATTTTAATAAAAACATGATCACATTCCTAAAAATAAAAAACATTCCTCATATTATCTACATAACTTTTATGTCTTCTCTCCAATTTCCTAATGTGTTGATGTATAATCTTCTCTTTCTCATACACATACTCTACTAATTCTATTCCCATCAACTTCCTTTCCCTGACTTCATCCCAAAATACTGGAGTTCGAAACCACTTCCCATATAAATCCTAAAAGGTTCCATCTATATACAGAAATAAAAATTGTTATTATAACAAAATTAAACTAAATAAATTTTACTATCCCAACTTATCTAGTATTCCTTTGAACAAGCTCAATGCATATCATCCAAAGTCTGAATTTTCCATTTTGATTCCCCATTTGATTAAGGATAAAAGGTTTAAATAAACAATAATTCTATTCCCAGGGACTTTTGAAGGCCTTTCCATAATCTTTAAGTGAACATTGGATCAAGGTCAGCTACAATTGAAAGAGGAACTCCATGTATCCTAACAATCACTTTGAGGAACAGTCGATAAAGTTGATCTAAATACATAATATCTAAAATAGGAATTAAATATGTTGATTTAGTTAGTCAATCAACAATAACATAGATTGCATTATTACCCCGATAAGTCAGTGGTAGTCCCACAACAATATCCACGGATATATTTTCCCGTTTCTACTCTGGCACTAGTTAAGGCTGATGCATCCACTATGGTACATGTCACTCTACTTTAACATGTAGACCTGGAAAACATTTCTTGGAGAAAACCACAATATCTCATTTCATTCCATCCCACCAATAATATTCCTAAAGGTATTTGTACATCTTTATACTTCTGGGATGAACTAAAAATGGAGAACTATGATCTCTGCACAAAAACTCTTTCTTTAACTGACAATCACAGTGAACACATAATCTTTTTCGAAATCCAAAAACACAATCATTATCAATGTAACATTTTGTAAACATACCCATTTTAACCAATTCCACCTTTTTCTATATCTCCCCATATTTCTTGTATACTTTCGTAATTATTTTTGACATAGATGACTACACTAAAACCTAAACCAAAACTGAAGAATTTCATGTACCAACAACATCCAAGCCAAAATTCAACAAATAATTAATCAAATGGTCTTCTTCCATCCCTAACAAAGTTAATGATGAATGATGTTTTCTGTACAAGAATTCCACTATAACATCCAAGACTTTTATGAGAAATAATTTGATTTTATGTTATATAATTCATCAAATGAATCTTTCACTACACACAACACTAGCTTGGCTTGCTTTACAAGCAACTGCGGCCTTCCTCGATAGCTTGCATCGTACACAATACTGAGTTTCACTAAACAACGATATGCTATTAAAATATTATTAAAACTAGCCGTTATGAATATTATTAACTGAATTTTTAATTTTATAACATTTTAATTCAACTTATACATTTTCTAGAATGAGTTATAAAAGAAAAATTAGTTTTTTTGGATAAAAGAAGTATTTTTCAAAAAATACAGTTTTGCCAACATTTGATGGCGCACCCACATTAAAGATAGTTTTTGACATGTTTATAAGTTAAATTTGACAAAATAAAATTCTTCTTTTGAATCAGGATACAAAAATTTACTTTGGATAAATTTTTGATATTTTTCTGATAACTTTCATATTTTGATTAATAGTAAAAATACGCTAATTTTTAATTAAAAACCACTTTTTCATTGAGATAATTTATATGGATAAATTATAATATTTAATGGTTTTAAATTATAAATAGAATATATTTTTACCATTTAATATAATGTATGTCATTATCATTAATTTCACATTGAATTCATAGGTAAAAACATTTCAATCTTTGGCAATGTTTTACCTTCTAAAACCCGTTTTCTTAACAACGGGATTTATTTTAAATTAATTACTACAACTTATATGTTTTGAATTTTGAAAAAAGGACTCAATATTCAGAATCAGTGGGTCTAAATTATGTTAATAGGCTACTTTTTATTTTTGGGCATTATGAATAGTAACTATGGTAAATTTTATTTATCATAGTTAAAGGTAAATCGGGTAATTAAGGGTAAATATAAGAATATAAAATTACCCTAACACCTGAAAAAATCCTATTGGATGACTAAAAGTAGACCCATATAACCTAAGGGTCGGATTGGATTCATTTAATGTACTTTGTTCCATGAAAATAATTTAATTATTATTAAAACCAAAGAATGTGACAACATGTCACTTTCTTAAATCTTATAAGTATAATAATTTTAATTTAGTGATAAACTTCATGAAACTTCGAACATGAATAGTCTCCAGAAATCTGATACAATTATCTACATCATAAGAATTTATTTAGAATTTTTAGGGATTAAATAATTATCATTTATTATGACACAACAGTGATGTTGAAATTATTTTATTATTTAAAATATCAAATAAATGGTTTTAAAAATAATAAAAAAAATATTATATGAACTATTTAATGTTATCCACTGATTTTATAGATACATATGACAATTTATGGATCTATGAAATCTTTTAGTTAGAAAATATCTTAGGTATATATTTTAATTAAATTCAAACAAATGAATACTGTCAAAATTGATACTATTGTTATTTTATAAAAATAACATATTATAAAATTGTTTAAAAATAACAAAAATATTTAAAATTTATAAATTAAAGTTTATATGGTCGAAAATGTCATAAAGTGTTAAATTATGGAAAATTCACAACACATAAGTAATTATTTATAATAATTTAAAATTTAGAATATTATTACCACAAATAAAATTAAATTGATAAATAAGGATAAATCAAGTTGATAATGTTTAAAATAAATTACTAACATGTCTAAATTTTATTTGTTGATGATATTACAACCCTATCTCATATAATATTCGGATATGATTAATTTTGGAAGTATTGATGAGGTGTTGGGATTTAATATAAACTAATATTTTTATAATTCCAAAGGTGCCTCTCTCCTCCCTTATAAAAGGGCACCTCCTCCCTCTCCTCCTCACACCTATTAGAGCATTCAAGATCGGGAAAACCTTGAAACTTTCTCTTCTCCACTTTCCTAGAGACATACTAGAGGTCCTGGTATTCTTCAAAGACCAATTTTAGTGCCTTAAATGAAGGGCTCAAAAAAGCGCCTCAAAGAAGAGGTAATGCCCATTACCGATTCATTCAACTTTATTTCTTCTTCCACTTCTTCTTCTTAGGTTGTTTCATTATGAAGTAATAACATCAGTATCACTCATATACTGAAATGTTATTAAAAGTATGAAACAACCCTATTTCACCATCTATCCATCCTACGGAAAACGAAATCACCGCGCGTGCGTACGTACGGAATACCGTCTCCACGCCATGGTGTAATCTATTTTCCCCCACCACCTTACATGGATGGGTATAATGGTGTAAATAATATCTATATATGATTATTTTAAGGTGATATTGATTCTGAAATAGTATACATACAATCCAATACAATTCCATGATCATGGGAACGATATCATCGCTTGTGCATACGTACGGAATACCGTCTCCACGATGTGATGTGACTCGTTCTACATGATCTTCATTTAATAATGATTATATAAATGAATTTAATTAATTAATATGATATATATTACAATAATAACATTATGTAAATGAGGTATCTATAACCTAAAGAGAGGAATAAGAATTTATTCGACAAAACACGCATAAGAACAAAAAGTAATAAACACCCAAATAACAAGTAGTAATGAAATATTAATTATAAGAAGCTAATAATATGACCATATATGATATCATAAAAATATGTATGATTCTGGAATAAGTCAATAACACTATTTAAATCATTATACGGGAGGTTCGGACACTTACGAAGCAAATCGGATCTAAGGTAAGGGAAATATCACAATCTCATTTTTATCCGAGATTGTTTATACTTTGGAATTTACTGGGTGTGCATTTTATCATCCACATCCATTTTTCTTCAATATGTAATATTTACATCATTCTACAATAGTTTATATCCAATTTTACCCTTCGGTGAGTTTTTAGTAAAAGATATAGAAGGAATCTTTTATCGTTTTTCATACGAGGTACTTTTTGACTTTTCTGACAAAAGTACGAGAAGAATGTTTTATTTTAACTTATACGGAATGAATGGATTTTTAAAACATTATTTCCAAGAATATTCCCTTACAAGTTTTCAAGTTTATTTTTAATCAACTTCTTTTAGTTTAGAATTGTATGACATGTTAAGAAAGGAAAAGTGTTTTTGAAGTACAAAGGATATTTTCCTCAAGAATGGAGTTCAAGCGTTTTATCAAAATTATTTTCCATATAAGATAATAAAGGGTTTTGTTTCTATCCCTTTTATTAAATTGATTTCATTATTTTGTGATGGAATTATTTTTATGAATTCTTTTATCTTATATGAGTTGTTTTATGATGTCACGATGTTTAAGATTACCATTTTTATTACATGGGTTATGCTATGATGTATGGTTTATTATTTTTGTGGCACACATAAGAATGGTATAATTATGAGATGGGTGGGACCTATATCTCCCTCCAATACATTGGGTAAAGATTTTATATCTCATGAGATAGACATGGCTGTAACAGCAGGTTATACCGGTTCATTGAAACAGGACTGAAACGAGGAGTGAACTCGGTTCAAAAATGGACTTTGTCCACTAAGATTGTCTTGGAAATGAGTCTTGAATAATGAGAATTTATTCACAATGATTATGTGTTTATGCCACAAAGTATCATGTTTTATGTTATGATTATTGGGATTACATTTCACTACTATGATTTATCCCATGTTATTAAATTATGATCTCTTTTGCAGGTTAATATTTCCAAATGTTATGTTCTTATGTATATGATGTGATTGATATTTCTTTTGTTTACCCTTACTGAGAATTTGAGCTCACCCTTTTTTTATGTTTTATTTCCCCAGGTCAGGAAGAAGGTTATTAAGTAGGATATGCCAAAAAGGGACTCTAGATATGATGAAATAAATGGGAGGCAACGTAGATAGTTTATGAACTAGTTGTTTATGCTTTCCAGTTTCTAAAAACACTATACCTATATGGTCCTTTCATGGTTTTGTTATATGTTGTAATAAGTGTGCTTCAATTTTGAAGTAATAACAATGTATGTAAATCATGGGTGATTATAGTTGGTATCAGAGGAAAGGTATAGTCAACCTTTGGAAACTAGGATGTGAAAGCCTTAGTATGAACCCTAAGGATAATTCTAAGCACAGAACACAATATTAGTGTTTTATAAATGACCACGAATAACCTAGGATAAGACCTTAAGTGTGAAATTTTATTATTGATTATGTGGTTTTCCTATTATAATTAGTGTTGCTCACACTATTCATCTTGGTTTTTGTCAATGGCTGGAACCGAAGGAACCATGTTAATGCGGAATGCGACGGGCAATGTAATGATTGTCCCCCTGAGCAACCAAACGTTATGGGAGCTGGAATGCAAAATCTTGTAGCCATGATCACACAACTTTCTCAAGATATGAATCATGCTGGACTTCCAAACGAGCAAAAGAAGGAGCAACATTCTGTTGAATCCTTCATGAGTCAGCGTCCACCTTCATTTAGTGGGTCTACTGATCCATTAGTTGCTGAACAATGGATCATTACTAATGAAAAGATATTTTCAGTTCTTCAATGTTCTGAATATGATAAAGTCATCCTAGTAGTGTATCGTTTAGAAGGAGATGCTGATCAATGGTGGAATCTTATTAAGAATACGAGGCAAAAAGATGAAATTGAGTCCTTGTAATGGGACGAGTTCAAGAACTTATTTTTCAATAAGTACTTCTCTCGTATTCTCTGAACAAAGATGGAGAAAGAGTTTCTTGAACTGAAGCAAACGAATGATGAATCTACTGGTATCTATGATGCAAATTTTACAAGACTTGCAAGGTACGCTTCTGGTATTATTATCCAAACAGAGAGTAAGATCGATCGATTCTTTAGTGGCTTAAATCCAAGTCTTCGAAGGGCCTTAGCCATAAGTGACTTCAATAGCTACAAGGAAATCGTTCGATGTGCTCTCAAAGTTGAGATGGAGATTGGAGTAACCCATCAGTCATATGGGTTTGATAAGAAGAAGAAAATGGAATTCAAAGGAAAATCTAAAGAGCACACTGAAAATAAGATGAGCTTTCCCTTATGCTCACTGTTTGGAAAGAAACATGGAGGGATTTGTCTTAAAGGGACAAGTAAATGTTTCAAATGTGGAAAGGAATGTCATCGGGCATTTCAATGCCGCAATGATGGGATGAAGATGTCTAATGATGCAAACAAAGGAAGGGACACACAGAATGAACCTACTACACTTCAATGTTTCAAGTTCAAGGAGATGGGGCATTATTCCAATAAATTCCCTAATCCAAGGGTTGTTGATGATGATCGACATCAACAAAATATTAAGGCTAAAGACAAAGGAATGTCACATGCAATTTCTATCAATGATGTGGAGTATGATAACGATGTGGTGAAAGGTACACTTACCATCCTCTCTAAAGTAGAAAATGTTTTATTTGATTCTGGATCCACCCAATATTTTTTTTCTGAATATTTTTCTAAGAGTATCACTGTATTACCTCAACAATTAGATGTTGAGTTAGCTGTCACAACCCCTAATGGCACAACAGTCGCATCAAAAGTTTATAATTCTTCCCAGATTGAAGTTTGTGATAAAGTTCTTCCTACAAATCTTGTGATCCTTCCTATATTGGAACTTTATGTGATTCTTGGAATGGTTTGGCTTTCTTTATATGGAGCTCATATCAATTGCCAAAGAAGGGAAGTCATATTTCACATTCCAGATCAATCTATGATCATCTATCGATGCAAGGATGAACATAACCTTCTTGTGGAAATTTCTTCCATCATATGGGTCTTGATTCCACTAAATGAGGGTTATATATCTCAAATGGTTGGTGAAAAACTCACGATTAAGAATATGCCTATTGTACGGGATTTTGATGAAGTCTTTCCAGAATAATTGCTGTGTCTTCCACCAAATAGTGAAGTTGAGGTTTCAATAGAACTCGTACCGGGTGCTTTTCCTATTTCAAAGAAACCTTATAGAATGGCCCCAATTGAGTTGCATGAATTGAAGAAGCAACTCCAAGAGAATCTTGATAAGGGATTCATACGCCCTAGTGCGTCACCTTGGGGAGCACCTGTTCTATTTGTTAAGAAGAAAGATGGAACATGAGACTCTGCATTGATTATCGAGAACTTAACAAGTTCACTATCAAGAACAAATATCTTCTCCCATGCATTGATGAATTATTTGACCAACTACGCAGAGCTCAATACTTTTCCAAGATTGATCTTCGTTCAGGGTATCATCAATTAAGGGTAAAAAGTGATGATATACCAAAGACGACTTTCCGTACAAGGTATGGACACTATGAATTTATAGTGATGCCATTTGGTCTTACTAATGCCCCTGCTATCTTCATGGATCTGATGAATAGAGTCTTTAGAGACTATCTTGATCAATTTTTGGTAGTCTTTATAGACGATATTCTTGTCTATTCAAAGAGAAAGGAAGAACATGAAGATCACTTGATAATTATATTGAAGACCCTGAAAAAGGAGAATCATTATGCCAAATTTACCAAGTGTGAATTTTGGCTTCAAAAAGTTGCATTTTTGGGTCACATAATCTAAAAGGAGGGGATATCTGTGGATCCAGCAAAAACAGAGGTTATCGAAAGATGGTCGAGACCAAAAACAGTAACTGAGATCCGAAGTTTTCTTGGTTTGGCTGGATATTATCGACGTTTCGTGATAGATTTTTCATGATTATCTAATCCACTCACCAGGTTGACTCGGAAAGGAGTTAAGTTTGTTTGGATGGTGGAATGTGAAGAGAATTTCAAGGAGTTGAAAAGAAGGTTATCCAGTGCACCTGTGCTCACACTACCTTGTAGTGGAGAATGGTTTGTGTTCTACAGTGATGCATCCAAGAAGGGGCTGGGGTGTGTTCTTATGCAAAATGATATGGTGATAGCTTATGCCTCATGACAGTTGAAAATCCATGAGACAAATTACCCAACACAAGATTTGGAGTTAGTTGCAGTAATATGTGCATTAAAGATTTGGAGGCATTATCTTTATGGAGAAAGGTGTGACATTAATACTGATCATAAAAGTTTAAAGTATATTTTCACACAAAAGGAGAAGAATATAAGCCAAATAAGATGGTTGGAACTGATTAAGGATTACGACTGCTCAATTCATTACCACACTGGGAACGAAAACAAGGCGGCAGATGCATTAAGTCGACAAGACCATGCTAGTTTATCCATGATGAGGATCACAAAAGATACAATATTTATGGATTTACAAAGGATGGATCTTTGAATTTTAATGGAAGGGGGAAAATCGTATCTTTCTCAAATGAATTTTCAACCATCCATACATGTGAAGATTATAGAGGCACAGAAAGAAGATGTAGAGTTACAAAAGAAGGTGAGAAATATTCTTTAATTCAACCTTGATTGTGATGGGATGATAAAATTCAGGAATCGGATTTGTGTTCCTCCCATCCCAGAATTAAAGAAGGAGCTACTAGATGAGGCTCATAGTTCTTCATTCTCTATTCATCCTAGAAGAAAAAAGATGTATAGGGACCTAAAAGAGTACTTTTGGTGGGATGGCATGAAAAGAGATGTTGTTGAATATATCTCTCGATGTTTGGTTTGTCAGTAAGTTAAAGCTGAGAGACAGAAGTCTAAGGGGATGTTACAACCATTACCCATACCCGAATGGAAATGGGAAAACATCACTATGGACTTTGTCAGAGGACTTCCTAAAACATCCAAAGGCAATAATGATATTTGGGTCGTCGTTGATCGTCTTACAAAATCTGGACACTTCATTGCTATTAGAGAGGATTTCTTTCTGGATCAACTTGCCAGGATATATGTAAAGTAGGTGGTAAGATTGCATAGAGTACCACTTTCTATTATATCTGATCGGGATCCAAGATTTACCTCGATGTTCTGGCGAAGTCTTCAGCATACTCTGGATACAGAGTTAAGTTTCAGAACTGCTTATCATCCTCTGACAGACGGCCAGTCTGAGAGAACAATTCAAACTCTAGAAGATATGTTGAGAGCTTGCTCAATGGATTTCAAAGGTGGTTGGGATCAACACCTACCATTGGTGGAATTTTCTTATAATAATAGCTTTCACTCCAGTATTCAGATTTCTCCTTATGAATCTCTCTATGGAAAGAAATGCAGGACTCCAACTTGCTGGGATGAAGTTGGGGAAAGAAAGCTATTAGGACCATATCTTTTTGATGAGATGGTAGAAAAGGTCTGATCTATTCAACAACACATAAGAGAATCTCATAGTCGACAGAAAAGTTAATCAAACAACTGAAGAAAAGACCTAGAGTTTTAAGTGGGTGATAAAGTGTTCTTACGAATATCTCCCTAGAAGAGGGTCATGAGATTTGGAAAGAAGGGAAAGTTGAGCCCTAGATATATCGGTCCTTTCGAAATACTGGATCATGTTGGAATGGTAGCTTACCGATTGGCACTTCCACCGAATCTCTCTCAAGTTCACAATGTGTTCCATGTATCTCTCCTGAGAAAGTACATACCTGATCCTTTACATGTACTCAGCTCAGAAGTTGTACCGCTGGAACAAGATCTTTCTTATAAAGAACAGCTGATAGAGATTCTAGATCGTAGTGAAAAAGTCCTACTAAATAAGACCACTCGCTTGGTGATAGTTTTATGGAGGAACCACCAACTAGAAGAAGCTACATGGGAGCTTGAGGATATGATGAGGGAGAGGTATCCTCATCTATTTGTTACAAAGTGACGAATTTTTAGGGAAAAATTCATTTTAAGGGGGGTAAAATGTAACACCCGAGACATTTATGATAAATATTTTGTTTTTATGTTATATAAATCAACAATGGAATCTTTAACTACACACAACACTAGCTTGGCTTGCTTTACATGAAACTGCGGCCTTCCTTAATAGCTTGCGTCGTACGCAATATCGAGTTTCACTAAACAATGATATGCTATTAAAATATTATTAAAACTAGCCGTTATGAACAGTTTTAACTGAATTTTGAATTTTATAACATTTTAATTCATCTTATACATTTTCTAGAATGAGGTATAAAAGCAAAATCAGTTTTTTTGGATAAAAGAATTATTTTTCAAAAAATACAGTTTTGCCGCCTTTTGATGGAGCACCCACATTAAAGATAGTTTTTGACATGTTTATAAGTTCAATTTGACAAAATAAAATTCTTATTTTGAATCAGGGTATAAAAATTTACTTTGGATAAATTTTTGATATTTTTCTGATAACATTCATATTTTAATGAATAGTAAAAATACGCTAATTTTTAATTAGAAACAACGTTTTTCATTGAGATAATTTATATGGATAAATTATAATATTGAATGTTTTTAAAGAATAAAAAGAATATATTATTACCATTTAATATAATTTATGTCATTAGCATTAATTTCACATTGAATTCATAGGTAAAACCATTTCAATCTTTGGCAATGTTTTAACTTCTAAAACCTGTTTTCTTAACAACGGGATTTATTTTAAATTAATTACTGCAACTTATATGTTTTTAATTTTGAAAAATGGATTCCATATTCATAATCAGTGTGTCCAAATTATGTTAATAGGATACTTTTTATTTTTGGTCATTATGAATAGTAACTACGGTAAATTTTATTTACCATAGTTAAAGATTAATATGGTAATTAATGGTAGATATAAGAATATAAAATTATCCTAACACCTGCCAAAATCCTATTGGATGACTAAAAGTCGACCCATATCACCTAAGGGTTATATTATATTCATTTAATGGACTTTTTCCATGAAAATAATGTAATTATTATTAAAACCAAAGAATGTGACCACATGTCACTTTCTTAAATCTTATAAGTATAATAATTTTAATTTAGTGATAAACTTCATGAAACTTCGAACATGAATAGTATCCAGAAATCTAATACAATTATCTACATCATAGGAATTTATTTAGAATTTTTAGGGATTAAATAATTATCATTTATTATGACAAAATAGTGATGTTGAAATTATTTTATTAATTAAAATATAAAATAAATGGTTTTAAAGATAATAAAATAAATATTATATGAACTATTTAATGTTCTCCACTAATTTTCTAGATACATATGACATTTTATGGATATATTAAAGCTTTTAGTTTGAACATATCTTATGTATATATTTTATTTAAATTAAAATAAATGAATAGTGTCAAAATTGACACTATTGTTATTTTATAAAAATAACATATTATAAAATTGTTTAAAAATAACAACAATATTTAAAATTTATAAATTAAAATTTATAAGTTCTAAAATGTCATAAAGTGTCAAATTATGGAAAAGTCACAACACATATGTAATTATTTATAATAATTTAAAATTTATAATATTATTACAACAAATAAAATTAAATTGATAAATAAGGATAAATCAAGTTGATAATGTTTAAAATAAATTACTAACATGTCTAAATTTTATTTTTTGATGATATTACAACCCTATCTCATCTATTCTTTGAATATGAGTCATTTTGGAAGTTTTTAAGTGGGGTTGGGATTTAATATAAACTAATATTTTTATATTTCCAAAGGTGCCCCTCTCCTCCCTTTTAAAAGGGCACCTCCTCCCTCTCCTCCTCACATCAATTTGAGCCTTAAAGCTCGGCCAACCCCAGGCACATTCTCCTCTACAATTTCCTAGAGACATCATAGAGGTCCTGGTCTTCTTCAAAGACCAATCTTAGTGCCCTAAAAGGAGGTCTCAAAGAAGCGCCTCAAAGAAGAGGTAATGCCCGTTACCGATTCTTTCAAATTTATTTCTTCTTCCACTTCTTCTTATTAGGTTGTATCATTATGAAGTAATAACATCAGTATCACTCATATACTGATATGTTATTATAAGTATGAAACAACCCTATTTCACCATCTATCCATCCTACGGAAAACGAAATCATCGCGCGTGCGTACGTACGGAATACCGTCTCCACGTCGTGGTGTAATCTATTTTCCCCCACCACCTTACATGGATGGGTATAATGGTGTAAATAATAACTATATATGATTATTTTAAGGTGATATTGATTCTGAAATAGTATACATACACTCTAATACAATTCCACGATCATTGGAACGATATCAGCACTCGTGCGTACGTACGGAATACCGTCTCCATGATGTGATGCGACTCGTTCTACATGATCTTCATTTAATAATGATTATATAAATTAATTGAATGAATGAATATGATATATATTACACTAATAACATTCTGGAAATGAGGTATCTATAACCTAAAGAGAAGAATAAGAATTTATTCGACAAAACACGCATAAGAACAAAAAGTAATAAACACCCGAAGAACAAGTAGTAATGAAATATTATTAATAAGATGCTACGAATATGACCATATGTGATATCATAAAAATATTTATGATTATGTAACAAGTCAATAACATTATTTAAATCATTATACAGGAGGTTCGGACACTTACGAAGCAAATCAGATCTAAGGTAAGGGAAATATCACAATCTCAATTTTATCCGAGATTGTTTATACTTTGGAATTTACTGGGGGTGAATTTTATCATCCACATACATGTTTCCTCAATATGTAATATTTACCTCATTATACAATAGTTTATATCCAATTTTACCCTTCGGTTTGTTTTTAGTAAAAGATATGGAATAAATCTTTTGTCATTTTTCGTACGAGGTACTTTTTGACTTTTCCGAAAAAAGTACGAGAAGAATGTTTTATTTTAACTTATACGGAATGAATGGATTTTTAAAACATTATTTCCAAGAATATTCCCTTACAAGTTTTCAAGTTTATTTTTAATCAACTTCTTTTAGTTTAGAATTGTATGACATGTTAAGAAAGGAAAAGTGTTTTTGAAGTAGAAAGGATATTTTCCTTAAGAATGGACTTCAAGCGTTTTATCAAAATTATTTTCCATCTAAGATAATAAAGGGTTATGTTTCTATCCCTATTATTAAATTGATTTGATTATTTTGTGATGGAATTATTTTTATGAATTCCTTTATCTTATATGAGTTTTTTATGATGTCACGATGTTTAAGATTCCCATTTTTATTACATGGGTTATGCTATGATGTATGGTTTATGATTTTTGTGGCACACATAAGAATGGTATAATTATGAGATGGGTGGGACCTATATCTCCCTCCAATGCATTGGGTAAATATTTTATATCTCATGAGATAGACATGGCTAGAATGGCAGGTTATACCTGTTCAGTGAAACAGGACTGAAACGAGGAATGAACTTGGTTCTGAAATGGACTTTGTCCACTAAGATAGTCTTGGCAATGAGTCTTGACAAATAAGAAATTATTTTCAATGATTATGTGTGTATTCCACAAAGTTTCATGTTTTATGTTATTATTATTGGGATTACATTTCACTACTATGATTTATCCCATGTTATGAAATTATGATCTCTTTTGCAGGTTAAGATTTCAAAAAGTTATGTTCCTATGTATATGATGTGATTGATATTTCTTTTATTTACCCTTACTGAGCATTTGAGCTCACCCTTTTGTATGTTTTATTTCCCCAGGCCAGGAATAAGTTTATTAAGTAGGATATTCCAAAAAGGGACTCTAGATATGATGAAATAAATGGGAGGCAATGTAGATGCTTTATGAACCTGTTGTTTATGCTTTCCAGTTTCTAAAGACACTATACCTATACGGTCCTTTCATGGTTTGGTTATATGTTGTAATAACTGTGATTCAATTTTGAAGTAATTACAATGTATGTAAAGTATGGGTCGTTATAGTTGGTATTAGAGGAAAGGTATAGTCAACCTTTGGAAACTAGGATGTGAAAGCCTTAGTAAGAACCCTAAGGATAATTCTAAGCATAGAACAAAATCTTAGTGTTTTATAAATGACCATGAATAACTGAGGATAAGACCTTAAGTGTGAAATTTTATTCTTGATTATGTGGTTTTCCTATTATAATTAGTGTTGCTCACACTATTCTTCTTGGTTTTAGTCAATGGATGGAACCCAAAGGAACCGTGTTAATGCGGAATGTGAAGGGCAATGCAATGATTGTCCCCCTGAGCAACCAAACGTTATGGGAGCTAGAATGAAAAATCTTGTAGCCATGCTCACTAAACTTTCTCAAGCTATAAATCATTCTAGACTTCTAAATTAGAAAAGGAAGGAGCAACATTCTGTTGAATCCTTCATGAGGCAGCATCCGCCTTCATTCAGCGGGTCTACTGATCTATTAGTTGCTGAACAATGGATCAGTACTACTGAAAAGATATTTTCAGTTCTTCAATGTTCTGAACATGATAAATTCATCCTAGCAGTGTATCGTTTGGAAGGAGATACTAATCAATGGTGGAATCTTATTAAGAATACGAGGCAAAGAGGTGAAATTGAGTCCATGGAATGGGACGAGTTCAAGAACTTATTTTTAAATAAGTACTTCCCTCATATTCTCCGTAAAAATATGGGGAAAGAGTTTCTTGAATGGAAGAAAAATGGATGATGAATCTGTTGGTACCTATGAAGAAAATTTTACAAGACTTGCAAGGTACGCTTCTGGTATTATTTTCCAACCTGAGATTAAGATCTATCGATTCTTTAGTGGCTTAAAACCAAGTCTTCTAAGGGCCTTAACCATAAGAGACTTCAATAGCTACGAGGAAATCATTCGATGTGCACTCAAAGTTGAGATGGAGATTGGAGTTACCCATCAGTCATATGGGTTTGATAAGAAGAAGAAAATGGAATTCAAATGAAAATTTAAAGAGCACACTGAAAAGAAGATGAGCTTTACCTTATGCTCAATGTGTGGAAAGAAACATAGAGGGATTTGTCTTACAGGGACGACTAAATGTTTCAAATGTGGAAAGGAAGGTCATCGGGCATTTGAATGCTGCAATGATGGGAAGAAGATGTCTAATGATGCAAACAAAGTAATGGACACACAGAAAGAACCTACAACACTTCAATGTTTCAAGTGCAAGGAGAATGGGGAATTATTCCAATAAATTCCCTAATCCAAGGGTTATTGATGATGATCGACATCAACAAAATCTTAAGGCTAAAGACAAAGGAAAGTCACATGCAATTTCTATCAGCGATGTGGAGTACGATAACGATGTCGTGAAAGGAACACTTACCATCCACTCTAAAGTAGAAAATGTTTTCTTTGATTCTGGATCCACCCACTCTTTTATTTCTGGAGCTTTTCCTAAGAGTATCATCATATTACCTCAACAATTAGATGTTGAGTTAGCTGTGACAACCCCTAATGGAACAACAGTCGCATCGAAAGTTTATAATTCTTCCCCGATTGAAGTTTGTCGGAAAGTGCTTCCTAAAAATCTTGTGATCCTTCCTATAGTGGAATTTAATGTGATTCTTGGCATGGATTGGATTTCTTTATATGGAGATCATATCAATTGGCAAAGAAGGGAAGTCACATTTCATATTCCATATCAATCTATGATCGTCTATCGATGCAAGGATGAACATAACCTTCCAGTGGAAATTTCTTCCATCTTATGGGTCTTGATTCCACTAAATGTGGGTAATTTATCTCAAATGGTTGGTGAGAAAATCACGATTAAGAATATATGTGTTGTATGGGATTTTGATAATGTCTTTCTGGCAGAATTTCCGGGTCTTCCACCAAATCGTGAAGTTGAGTTTTCAACAGAACTCGTACCGGGTGCTCTTCCTATTTCAAAGAAACCTTATAGAATGGCCCCAATTTAGTTGCAGGAATTGAAGAAACAACTCCAAGAGAATTTTGATAAGGGATTCATACTCCCAAGTCCATCACCTTGGGGAGCACCTGTTCTATTTGTTAAGAAGAAAGATGGATCAATGAGACTCTGCATTGATTATCGAGAACTTAACAATCTCACTATCAAGAACAAATATCCTCTCCCATGCATTGATGACTTATTTGACCAACTACGCGGAGCTCAACACTTTTACAAGATTGATCTTCGATCAGGGTATCATCAATTAAGTGTCAAAAGAGAGGATATACCAAAGACGGCTTTCCATACAAGGTATGGACACTATGAATTTATAGTGATGCCATTTGGTCTTACTAATGCACCTGCTATCTTCATGGATCTGATGAATAGAGTCTTTAGAGACTATCTTGATCAATTTGTGGTAGTCTTTATAGAAGATATTCTTGTCTTTTCAAAGAGCAAGGAAGAACATGAAGATCACTTGAGAATTATATTGAAGACCCTGAGAAAGGAGAAACATTATGCCAAATTTACCAAGTGTGAATTTTGGCTTCAAAAAAGTTTCATTTTTGGGTCACATAATCTCAAAAGAGGGGATATCTGTGGATCCAGCAAAAATATAGGTTATCGAAAGATGGTCGAGACCAAAAAAAGTAACTGAGGTCCGATGTTTTCTTGGTTTGTCTAGATATTATCGACATTTCGTGAAATATTTTTCACAATTATCTAATCCACTCACCAGGTTGACTCGGAAAGGAGTTAAGTTTGTTTGGATGGAGGAATGTGAAGATAATTTCAAGGAGTTGAAAAGAAGGTTATCCAGTGCACCTATGCTCACACTGCCTTGTAGTGGAGAAGGGCCTGTGATCTACAGTGATGCATCCAAAAAGGGGCTGGGGTGTGTTCTTATGCAAAATGATATGGTGATAGCTTATGCCTCACGACAGTTGAAAATACATAAGAAAAATTACCCAACACATGATTTGGAGTTAGCTTTGGTAATCATTGCATTAAATAATTGTAGGCATTATCTTTATGGAGAAAGGTGTGACATTTATACTGATCATAAAAGATTAAATTATGTTTTCACACAAAAGGAGCTGAATATGCGCCATAGAAGATGGTTGGAACTGATTAAGGATTACGAATGCTCAATTCATTACCACCCTGGGAAAGCAAAAAAGGTGGCAGATGCATTAAGTCGGTAAGACCATGCTAGCTTATCCATGATGAGGATCACAAAAGATCCAATATTTATGGATTTATAAAGGATGGATCTTGGAATTTTAATGGAAGGGGAAAATCGTATCTTTCTCAAATAAATGTTCAACAATCTATAAATGTGAAGATTATAGAGGCACAGAAAGAAGATGTAGAGTTACAAAAGAAGGTGAGAAATATTCCTGAATTCAACCTTGATTGTGATGGGATGATAAAATTCAGGAATCAGGTTTGTGTTCCTCCCATCCCAGAATTAGAAAAGGATCTACTGGATGAGGCTCATAGTTCTTCATTATCTATTCATCCTAGAAGCACGAAGATGTATAGGGACCTAAAAGAGTACTTATGGTGGGATGGAATGAAAAGAGATGTTGCTGAATATGTCTATCGATGATTGGTTTGTTAGCAAGTTAAAGCTGAGAAGGGGTTGTTACAACCATTACCCATACCCGAATGGAAATGGGAAAACATCACTATGGACTTTGTCACAGGACTTCCTAAATCATCCAAAGGAAATAATGCTAACTGGGTCATAGTTGATCGTCTTACAAAGTCTGAAAACTTCATTGCTATTAGAGAGGATTTCTCTCTGGATCAGCTTGCCAGGATATATGTAAAGGAAGTGGTAAGATTGCATGGAGTACCACTTTCTATTATTTCTGATCGGGATCCGAGATTTACCTCATTGTTCTGGCGAAGTCTTCAGCATACTTTGGATACATAGTTGAGTTTCAGCACTGGTTATCATCCTCAGACAGACTGTCAGTCTGAGAGAACAATTAAAACTATAGAAGATATGTTGAGAGCTTCTCTATGGATTTCAAAGGTGGTTGGGATCAACACCTACCTTTGGTGGAAATTTTCTTATAATAATAGATTTCACTCCAGTATTCAGATGGCGCCTTATGAATCTCTCTCTGGAAAGAAATGCAGGACTCCAACTTGCTGGGATGAGGTTGCGGAAAGAAAGATATTAGGACCTGATCTTGTTTATGAGATGGCAGAAAAGGTCCGATCTATTCAACAACACATAAGAGTAGCTCAGAGTCGACAGAAAAGTTATGCCGAAAAATGAAGAAAAGACCTAGAGTTTGAAGTGGGTGATAAAGTGTTCTTATGAATATCTCCCTGGAAGAGGGTCATGAAATTTGGAAAGAAGGGGAAGTTGAGCCCTAGATATATAGGTCCTTTTGAAACACTGGATCGTGTTGGAAAGGTAGCTTACCGATTGGTTCTTCGACCGAATCTCTCTCAAGTTCACGATGTGTTCCATGTATCTCTCCTGAGAAAGTACATACCTGATCCTTCACATGAACTCAGCTCAGAAGTTGTACTGCTGGAGCAAGATCTTTCTTATGAAGAACAACCGATAGACATTCTAGATCATAGTGAAAAAGTCCTACGGAATAAGACCACTCGCTTGGTGAACGTTTTATGGAGGAACCACCAACTAGAAGAAGCTACATGGGAGCTTGAGGATATGATGAGGGAGAGGAATCCCCATCTGTTTGTTACAAAGTGACGAATTTCGAGGTCGAAATTCATTTTAAGGGGGGTAGAATGTAACACCCAAGAATTTTATGAGAAATATTTTGTTTTTATGCTATATAAATCATCAAAGGAATCTTTCAATACACACAACACTAGCTTGGCTTACTTTACACGCAACCTCGTCCTTCCTCGATATCTTGCATCGTACGTAATACCGAGTTTTACTAAACAACGATATGCTATTAAAATATTATTAAAAATAGACATTATGAATAGTATTAACTGAATTTTTAATTTGATAACATTTTAATTCAACTTATACATTTTCTAGAATGAGGTATAAAAGAAAAATCTGTTTTTTGGATAAAAGAAGTATTTTTCAAAAAATAAACAGTTTTGCTGCTTTTTGGGGGCGCACCCACATTAAAGCTAGTTTTTGACATCTTTATAAGTTCAATTTGACAAAATAAAATTCTTCTTTTGAATTAGGGTATAAAAATTTACTTTGGATAAATTTTTTATATTTTTCTGATAACATTCATATTTTGATGAATAGTAAAAATACGGTAATTTTTAATTAAAAACAACTTTATTCATTGAGATAATTTATATGGATAAATTATAATATTGAATGGTTTTAAAGTATAAATAGAGTATATTTTTACCATTTAATATAATTTATGTCATTAGCATTAATTTCACATTGAATTCATAGGTAAAAACATTTCAATCTTTTGCAATGTTTTAACTTCTAAAACCTGTTTTCTTAACAACGAGATTTATTTTAAATTAATTACTGAAAATTATATGTTTTGAATTTTGAAAAATGTATTCCATATTCAGAATCAGTGGGTCAAAATTATGTTAATAGGCTACTTTTTATTTTTGGGCATTATGAATAGTAACAATGGTAAATTTTATTTACCATAGTTAAAGGTAAATCGGGTAATTAAGGGTAAATATAAGATTTTAAGATTACACTAAAACCTGCCAAAATTTTATTGGATTATTAAATGTAGGCCCATATCACATAATGGTCGGATTAGATTCATTTAATGGACTTTTTTCCATGAAAATAATTTAATTATTATTAAAACCAAAGAATGTGACAACATGTCACTTTCTTAAATCTTATAAGTATTATAATTTTAATTTAGTTATAAAATTCATGAAAATTCAAACATGAATAGTATCCAGAAATATAATACAATTATCTACATCATAGGAATTTATTTATAATTTTTAGGGATTAAAAAATATCATTAATTAGGACACAATATTGATGTTGGAATTATTTTATTAATTAAAATATCAAATAAATGGTTTTAAAAATAATAAAATAAATACTATATGAACTATTTAATGTGCTCCACTACTTTTCTAGATACATATGACATTTTATGGATCTATTAAAGCTTTTATTTCGAACATATCTTCTGTATATATTTTATTTAAATTCAAATAAATGAATAGTGTCAAAATTGACACTATTGTTATTTTATAAAAATAACATTTTATAAAATTGTTTAAAAATAACAAAAATATTTAAAATTTAAAAATTAAAATTTACCTGGTCTAAAATGTCATAAAGTGTCAAATTATGGAAAATTCACAACACATATGTAATTATTTATAATAATTTAAAATTTAGAATATTATTACCACAAATAAAATTAAATTGATAAATAAGGATAAATCATGTTGATAATGTTTAAAATAAATTACTAACATGCCTAAATTTTATTGGTTGATGACATTACAACCCTATCTCATCTAGTCTTCGGATATGAGTCATTTTGGAAGTTTTTATGTGGGGTTGGGATTTAATATAAACTAATAATTTTATATTTCCAAAGGTGCCCCTCTCCTCCCTTATAAAAGGGCACCTCCTCCCTCTCCTCCCCGCACCAATTTGAGCCTTCAAACTCGGCCAACCCCTACCACTTTCTCCTATCCACTTCCCTAGAGACATCCTAGAGGTCCTGGTCTTCTTCAAAGACCAATTTTAGTGCCTTAAAAGGAGGTCTCAAAGAAGCGCCTCAAAGAAGAGGTAATGCCCGTTACCGATTCTTTCATCTTTATTTCATCTTCCACTTCTTCTAATTAGGTTGTTTAATTATGATGTAATACCATAAGTATCACTCATATACTGATATGTCATTAAAAGTTTGAAACAACCCTATTTCACCATCTATTTATCCTACGGAAAACGAAATCACTGTGCGTGCGTACGTACGGAATACCGTCTCCACGCCATGGTGTAATCTATTTCCCCCCACCACCTTACTTGGATGGGTATAATGGTGTAAATAATAACTATATATTATTATTTTAAGGTGATATTGATTCTGAAATATTATACATACACACTAATATAATTCCACGATCATGGGAACGAAATCATCGGTCGTGCGTACGTACGAAATACCGTCTCCACGATGTGATGTGACTCATTCTACATGATCTTAATTTAATAATGACTATATAAATGAATTGAATGAATTAATATGATATATATTACACTAATAACATTATTTAAATGATGTGTCTATAACCTAAAGAGAATAATAAGAATTTATTCGACAAAACACGCATAAGAACAAAAAGTAATAAACACTCGAATAATGAGTAGTAATGAAATATTACTAATAAGAAGCTAAGAATATGACCGTATATGATATCATAAAAATATGTATGATTCTGTAATAAGTCAATAACATTATTTAAATCATTATACAGGAGGTTCAGACACTTACGAAGCAAATCAGATCTAAGGTAAGGGAAATATCACAATCTCATTTTTATCCGAGATTGTTTATACTTTGGAATTTACTGGGGTGAATTTTATCATCCACATCCATGTTTCATCAATATGTAATATTTACATCATTCTACAATAGTTTATATCCAATTTAACCATTCAGTGAGTTTTTAGTAAAAGATATGGAAGGAATCATTGGTCGTTTTTCGTACGAGGTACTTTTTGACTTTTCTGACAAAAGTACAAGAAGAATGTTTTCTTTTAACTTATACGACATGAATGGATTTTTAAAACATTATTTCCAAGAAGATTCCCTTACAAGGTATCAAGCTTATTTTTAATCAACTTCTTTTAGTTTATTATTGTATGACATGTTAAGAAAGGAAAAGTGTTTTTGAAGTAGAAATGATATTTTCCTCAAGAATGGAGTTCAAGCGTTTTATCAAAATTATTTTCCTTCTAAGATAATAAAGGATTCTATTTATATCCCTATTATTACATTGATTTGATTATTTTGTGATCAAATTATTTTTATGAATTCATTTATCTTATATGATTTGTTTTATGATGTCAGGATGTTTAAGATTCCCATTTTTATTACATGGGTTATGCTATGATGTATGGTTTATGTTTTTTGTGGCACACATAAGAATGGTATCATTATGAGATAGGTGGGACCTATATCTCCCTCAAATGAATTGGGTAAAGATTTTATATCTCATGAGATATACATGGCTAGAACGGCAGGTTATACCAGTTCAGTGAAACAGGACTGAAACGAGGAGTGAGCTCGGTTCAGAAATGGGCTTTGTCCACTAATATAGTCTTGGTAATGAGTCTTGACTAATAAGAAATGATTCTCAATGATTATGTGTGTATTCTAAAAGTTTCATGTTTTAAGTTATGATTATTGGGATTACATTTCACTACTATGATTTATCCCATGTAATGAAATTATGATCTCTTTTGCAGGTTAAGATTTCCAAAAGTTATGTTCTTATGTATATGATGTGATTGATATTTCTTTTCTTTACCCTTACTTAGCATTTGAGATCACCCTTTTGTATGTTTTATTTCCCCATGTCAGGATGAAGGTTATTAAGTAGGATATTCCAAAAAGGGACTCTAGATATGATGAAATAAATTGGAGGCAAATTAGATTCTTTATGAACTAGTTGTTTATGCTTTACAGTTTCTAAAGACACTATACCTATATGGTCCTTTCATGGTTTTGTTATATGTTGTAATAATTGTGATTCAATTTTGAAGTAATAAAAATGTATGTAAAGTATGGGTCGTTATATCCACCACATTGTTCTCTTTTCCAGGATGGTAATTTATTGTAAAATCATAAGTCTTTATCAATTCAATCTATCTTCTATACCTCATTTTTAATTCGTTTTGAGTGAATATATAATTCTGACTTTTATGATTGGTATATATTTCACATTTGGATCTGTACAAATTATTCCATTAAATTTTCAAAGAAAAAACCATAGCTGGTAATTCCAGATCATGGGTGTGATAATTAAACTTAGGAGGATTTAGTTGTCTTGAATCATAAGAAATTACATGATCGTTATGCATCAGAATACAACCATTTTTCTTTAGTGAATCATCACTATAGATGAAAATCACTCCATTTTTGGAAGGTATAGTCATAACTAGAGAATTCACCAATAATTTTTTCAATTCATGAAAACAATCATCACGTTAATTTTTCCAAATAAAATTAACTCCATTCTGAGTTAAGATAGTGAGTAGCCTAGATAATCATGCAATATTTTCAACAAACCTCCAATAATAACATTCCAAACCAAGAAAACTATGAATCTCATTTATATTTTTGGGTCATGGAAAATCTTCAATAACATTCATTCTAGCAGTATAAACAGTTATTCCATATTTATAAAAAATGTGACCAAGAAAGGATATTTGTTGCTACCACAATTCACACTTTCTGAATTTTACATATAGTTTCTTTTATTTTATGGTTAAAAAAAATATAATTTTCATTCAACTCTTTACTTCTATAATATACCATAATGTCATCAACAAACACAAACATAAACTTATCCAATATCTCATGAAGTTCTATTTTAATAAGATCCCTATATGTAGTAGTTACATCAGTTAACCCGAATGACATAATAATAAATTCATAATGACCATATATAGTCCAAAAGGTTGTCTTGGGAATGTCAACCTCCTTCTCCTTCAGCAGATGGAAAACAGATCTCAAGTTAATCTTGGTAAAAGAATGAGATCCCTCATGCTGAACAAACAGGTCATTGATGTGAGGAAAATGATACATATTCATAATAGTAATGTTTTTCAATGCTCTATAATTAATGAAAAGTCTAATGGAACCATCTTTCTTTTTGACAAAAAAAATAAGAACTCCCCATGGTGATATACTATGATTAATGAATCCTTTATCCGGAAACTCCTACAACTTATTTTTCAATTCAGGAAGTTATATTTGAACCATTCGATAAGGGTGTTTGAAATTCCATTAGCATCATGAAGAAATTCAATTGTGAATTCAGCTTCCTGGTTAGGTATAACACCAGGAAACTCAATAAGAAAATCATCAAGGTATTAATTTACCAATAGAACATCATTAATAGGAACTATTCCCTTATTTTTATCAATATGAGAAAGACAACTTTCATTTCCATCTTTCAGAAAAATTTCAGATTCCCGATATGTTATCAATTACATGGGTTTGTTATTTTATAAAACTAAAACTCATTCTGAAAAGCAACATCATTAGATCCACAATCAATCTTATCATGATAAATATAAATCTACTTCATACACATAATGACATAAACTCTACTAAGGTTAATAAAAAATGTTTTTTATGTTATTAATTTCCACAGATAATAATAGAACAATTATTATAATGCATTTTTGTAACATTTCCCCTGATGTATTAACAATAAGTTCTCATCTCATTTGTTGATGTGATATTTATGATTTACCATAACATTTATAAAAAATGAATGTGTAGACCCCGTATCAAACTATACATTAACAAAACTTTAGTAGATAAACAAAGTACCTGATACCACTTAATTGGATGGCCCGAAATATATGGACGTAGTTGTAAAGGATATCACTACACCTTTCTACTTATAGCCTGGCTACTTTCTATCACATAGATCTTTCTTGGGTAGTCATTTTCATAATGACCCATCTCACCACATTGGAAACACATTAATGCTTTATTATTCAAATTGAACATAAGATCATTTTCATCATAGTATCGGGCCATATGTCCAAACTTACCTCATCGAAAACACATCCCAGGTTTGGAAATTAATTCCCCAAGGCTGTTTTTACCACACTTTTCACAAACTGGAAACTGAACATTCTTTCCATAATATTTCATTTATTGATTTTTATCCAGTGATTTTCATCTAGAACTCTTCATATTTTCTTCTTAATAGTACATTTGGTCATTATAAAACTCCATCTTTACCCTCTCAGCACATTGGACAATTTTCTCCAAAAATTTGAACTCACGGGATGCCAATGTCTTTCAATATCTTAGCAGTAATCTAGAGTAAGAATAACTGATTTTTCAATCAAGATCTCGAATATGATTTGAAACAAACCGTTATAGTTGGGTGAAGTTTTCTTCATACACAACCATTGATTCTTCCTTATTCTACATCAATTAAAGTAATTTATTCTTCATCCTATGTTAGACCACCTTAGAAAAAAATTAACAAAAAGAATTTTAAATTGATCCCACTATAAGGCTTCAATATCCTATATATGCCTTGTATTATTGACCGTGGACCACCAATAATTAGAATCACCTTAAAAATGATAAATGGTAAGACTAACATTTTGAAAATATAAACATCCGATAACATCGTATAACTTTTCAAGGGATTTGTTCCATCCTTAAACAGCTATTGGGTAAAAAATACACTCAAAGGAGGGTGTTGCCTTATAAATTTTTTGACTATTATCATGTTACTTTTTGGTAGCTCTGGTTGTTCCCTTGCATGGATTCGACCACAATTTATTTCTTTCATATTATGATCCATTACTTTAACAAACTAATCAGTTCCAATTTCCACCATTCCCAATTACAGATTTTGAATGATATTAGCCTCTTAGTTTCTTCCAGCTTCATTTCCCTATTTTTTCTAGGGAAAACCATTCTGAATAGACATATCATAGATTACAAAAAAGGTAATTTCTAAAAGCTATACCATTTTAACATATACATAATATAAAATTAATTATAGTATTCTATTCACATCATACTAACTCTAAAATTCATCTAAAATGTGCTCTGATAACAATTATAAGGACCTGGCCTTAAATATAAAAAATTCCAGCTAATTCAACAAGAATACGATTATTAAATTACCAAAGAAATTTTTTGGATTAAAAATTTATAAATTTAGGAAATTACTCATAGAAATAAACTAATAAAAATCAAAATTGGGTTTCACTAAAACTATATTCAATTATTCCAAAGCATAAAACTTTTTAAAAAACAACAAGATGATTTCTTTAACATATCTTCATAACATTAAACTTGAATTTTTTATTTACATGAAAAATCCATAAAACTTGTGGAAAAAATTTAAAAACATGGGATGAGCAAAAAATCTCTGTAATGAATACAAAAATAATGGACGAACCAATTAGTGTATGAAAACTAATTAGCATTTGAATTCATTTTCACAAAGTCATAATTCTCACCCGTATATTCATACTATGTTAAACATGATATTTCCCGAAAACATTAGTGAACATATATTAAACCATAAAAGTATATTTGGGAATTAATTACTTATATTATAACACTTATAGCTACATTATGATATATAATCCTCATGGATACTTTATAATGTGACCGTCATGGATACCTTATGGGGTAACCATCACCGTTACACATGGATCAATCATACTGCCTACCACCAACATACACATACCTAATGAATTATTGGAAGATATAGGTCCCAACCTTTATCATAAATAATTCCCATGAACTGGAAAATCATCATAATATATGAATAATTTCATTAAAAATTTCTTTTATATATTGTAAAATAAAATTTTAAAAGATGATTTTTAAGGGAATGTCTTTTAAAAATATCGTATAATTGAAGTGAGAATTAATATAATGGAAGTATTATTTGTATAAACTCTAAATACACATAATATATCACAACAAAAAAAGAAATTCTATACCCAAATAATAATAGTAGCACATAATTTATTAAGTAGAGGGTTAACCCAAAAATGGAAATTGTGCAAATAATTGCCTTACCTCGAGTTCGTCTTACGTAAAACATGTTTAACCCTATTGTGTAATGGTTTAACGAGTGTTATTAATATTTTAAAGAAATATATTCATATTTATATTACTTTATATGATCCTTTTATAACATCATTTTACCCATTTATAAATATTATTTAGTTATTTCCAGTGTTTGAGGTGTATGCTTCACATGATTTCCATGGTCGGTAGTAAATTATTTTCTTGTCGAATAGAAGAAAAAATCCCGAAGTCGAAAGAATTGGATTTAATATTTTTCCAAATTTTTAAATGATTCCCAAATCATGTTGGTTATATGGTATAAAGAATAATCATTAGATAAATCATTAGTGATATTTTTTTAAATAAATATGGTGGTTCTTCGATTATCACAAGCTTGTTCCATCATATAATTTTTAATATTATGATTATAATTTAATTACAGAACATAAGAGTGGTCATATAATAAACGTTAAAAACTATTTTAACAATTAATATTTTTTTATAAATATATTTTAAGGATGTAAAAAAATTGAAAACACATCATCCATTATATCGGTTAATCGACACATCACAGACGGTGTTTTTATTTTTACAATAAGCGGAATATGAGAGAAAGAATGGTAATGAACATTTTGATAAACTAGGTAAAAATACAGAATATATATAATACTTGAGATTTTGTTCCTCTTGGATAAGGGGATTATAGGATAGTATAAGAAACGAAAAATTGAAATGAAAACAGAAGAAAGTGAATGTGGATCTTTCCCTCTTGATCTCTTCTCCTTGAGATCCTCCTTAGGGCCCTTGGTTTTGGCCTTTTAGTGAGAATAGAAAGTCTTGAAAGTGGGGAAGAGAATTGGGAGGGAGTTTGAATATAATTTAGACAATTATAAATGCTTTAGAGGTTTTAGAGGAATAGGGGGGTGAGGGTGGTATTTATAGTGGAGGAGAGGAGGGTTTTCCATTATTTTAATTGTTAGTTTAATATTTTCTTTTCAAGACCATGAATAGTATTGATACATGTTTAAACATGTAGTAATTAGAGCATGTTAGTTTGAACCAAGGACGTTTATATTATCCATGATCCTAGGAATTGTTTATTACATGGTTAATATATATATATATGGTATATTAATTTATTTTATTATTCGTCAAAAATTCCAAAATTTCATAAAAATTCCAAAAATTCACCCTAAAATTATTTGACATGTAGAATTAAAAAATGAACTCATTTTTTTGAAAATAAAATTAAAATTATTAGAAAATTAATTTTTAAATAAAATCATATTTTATTCCAAAAATAATAATTTTAAAATTTTAACTAATTTTATATCTCCTTGAAACATCAATCAATATCTCATTATATTATAACCATAAAAAATAAAATTATTATATTATTTATTATTAATATGTGTAATATTACTATTAATACTACTATTTATAAGGGTGTGTTACTATTTAGAAAAGAAAATCAAGTTGGTTATATGAGACTCCAAATAACATACTAATCGCAAATGTTGATGCTCATTTTTCAAAATTCAGATCATAGTAGCAACAAATTTATGCTTAACTACAGGTTTAAAACTATATCCTTAAAAAATTCATATATTCATAGTGTTTCATGAATTTCAAGTTATTTTATAAATTATTGGTGTGTTATAGATAAAGTTAAGAAGAACCATTATCCACAATGTCATCATGTTTCATAAGAACACCACCCAAATATTAACATGATACTTCACAAAATACCACGTATCCCTATCGATCTTCTAGGAGATTCAAAATAGAATATAATGTTCAAATATTCTTCAAATCATTGGAAAATTCTGGAAATTTAAAATCTAAAATAATATTTACTTCTTGAGTATGAAAAGTCATCAGAGAATCCACCTTAGATTAATCCTTCACATAAAAATGATTATCCCGTACCTAAAACAAGAAGCATAAAATATAAATGTAACTTTGTGGATCCTCCTAAGTATTAACTAAATTCGCCTTCTTGTGATCAACTAATATATCATGTTTGGAAACCATGAGTCCAAAAAAATTACTTCCCTTATTAAAAATAATAATTTAGAAATATTGTAAAAAAAATTGATTTCTCAAGATATCCTAAATTTCTCACATGAAAAACAAATTCCTCATTTATCTAAGATTAAACCAAGATTTGATAAACAAAATACAATAAAAATCATTTCACTCGTGGAAAATCATGTTCATCAATTCCATGAACATTGTTTGAGCATTATAAAGACATATCAGAATAACAACGTACTCATCATGGCTATACATTCCTTTGAATATTAAATTATAGATATCATAATCCATGATCCTATGTTAGTGATAGCCCGACTACATATCAATCAATGTGAACCACTTCTCCCCTTTCAATTGTTCAAAAAAATCAATAATTTAGGGTAAAGGATATTTTTTATTTTTGGTGACTTAGTTGAGGTTTAAGTTTTCAAGTCAATGTTGAAGGGTCACATCATATTTCTTAGTTAAAATAATTGGTTTTTCTAAAGGTGATACTATATTTTGATGAATCCTTTGGAAAATAAATAATCTTGCTGAGTATTAAACTTCTTTAATTCATCTAGTGTTATATGGTAATAGGAAATAGAAATAGGTTAGGTACATGGTACAAAGTCTATAAAAATTTCATCTTCTATAGCTAGTGTAACACCAAAAAAATCAAATGGAAACACATAGAAAAACTAAAAAATCACTAGAGGGAGTTCATCATCCTACGGTTATTCCTCCAGTTTGAAGGATACCATGGATATCATCTTACCCATCTATAAAAGAGGACGTCCAAATCCATTAAACTTCAGGTCCCATTCTCCCTAAAGGAAACAAAACAACCCATTAGGGCCAATAAAGGAAAATAATAAATGATAAAAATTTATATGATATTTAAGAGCATTCATCAAATCCCTCATAATAATGAAATTGATAGATTTCATATTATGAACCAAAATGTACCAGGAAATCCTAACTTCCAATGATGAAAAATAGAATAAGGGATCAAAGATCTTTATATCTATTCATCTTAAGTAGCGGGTGAATATCCATAACAGAAGGAATTGTATCCATAGGAAGATTAAATTATTACACTATAATGGAAGATATAAATACATTAGAGGAACTAAAATAAAATAAATGAGACACTAAAGATGAATTAAAAGTAATGTTACATCTCACCATTATAGGATCTGTATTAGATTCCACAAGAGACTCACCCACTACATGAAGAAACTTCACCCTAGATTCCATTGGTTGGTACCAATTTGTTATTAAATAATTTGACTTCACCATATAGCCTCTCATTATTGATGCTCCCATACCACTATACAGAGTATAAAAACAAGATAAAACCATTGTATATGTCCATAGCATGCACATGAGTTATATTTCCTTGACTCTTCCAGGAAAGAAATATTCAAGATATAATCCTTTCCACATAGAACCAAATTTAGTAGGACATCTGTAATCATTTCTGATGAATTAGTGGAGTTTCCCTACTGAGATCCACTACCACGGTTTATACCACCAAACATAGTCAACATCATATTTACCAAAGAGGGACTAGTAAAACATCCACTAAGAGTATGAGAGACTTCTACAAAACTTGCATTTCTAGACAAGTCATGTTCCACCATCAAATCTATTTCCAATATATCTGAATTTGAGTTGATATTTATTAGGAAAACCAGAGATTAAAAAGCAAGTCAAACACCCATAAAAAATATCCAGAATTTTTTATTCTCATTCTGGGTTATCTCAGGTGATAATTGAATATGCCTGGTATTGTTGATATTATAGTTAATCACAATTATATCACCTTTCTCATTTAATAGAAACATTTCCAAGTTAGCTAATACCCTTGATTCAGAATATAAATGTTTAGTGAAAATATCCATATAGTCATTCCATTCCAAATCCACATTCTTCCATGTCTGAACTATTGAGTACCACCATCTTATCATATCCCCATCAAGTTTGAGGGTTTTTCATTTTACCTTCAACGAACCAGAAATATTTAAGAACACAAAAAGTTTAATAATGTTATTTACCCAACCCTACACCTCATAAGGATCATTGGTACCCATAAAATATGGTGGATTTTTAATAATAATAATGTCTTGGGAATGATATAAACTATTATCCCTTTACGGTGCTAACTGTACTTCATGAAAATTAACTGGTCAATTTACCTAGACTAATTCTAATACCACTCAGATGAAAACATCAACATAGATTTGATCAATTTTTTGTTTAAATTATAGTGGTTTATCAATATCTCCCTCGTGAATTATATTGAAATTCCTTCTTTGGATAATTATATTACACAAAATGTGTAGATAATAATGAATGTTTTTGTGAAGAGACAAACTATTAACAAATCTATCAAGTATAATCCAATAGGGATACACAAAACTCAGATCAAATCATGGTAAAATTATATAATTATATCAAAAAATCCTCTAAGAAACATTTCCCAAACAAACAATGAAATGTTAAGTCTCACAATGAATGGAACTAATGGGAAATCACTTGTTTCATGGCCCTTATGTCCCCAAAATCCATTCAAAACCTACATTCTAGCAAAAAAGAAGAGTCTCAAACTAATTTGATATATGATTTCATGAACTGGCCCAGTTAACCTATCTAAATAGCAACAAAATCAATCCTAACAATACCTGAAGGGAATTATAAATTACCATGGTCTTAAGACAAGCATAATGTAATTAATACACCAAGAGGGAATTATATAACCATATGAGTTAATTAGAAAATCACGAATCAAAAGAAAATCCATTACAGAAAAAAACTCTTTATGAGGAAATGTTCCACAAAAACCCAAGAACAAGTCTGAAAAACCGTAATTCAATATTTTGATAAACTCCATTGGTTTAAACAAAATCTCCAGGATCACACAAGTTAGGTACACTAGAAACCTCTAAATGGTTTATTCCATTTCCCTAGACCAAGAATAAAAAAAATAAAAAAATAGGTAGAATGTGAGAAAAAATCTTTGTATAATATCAACAATCACTTTATAATAATTCTAATAAATGGTAAACCAAATATGAAAAACATAAGATAAACAACAACTTGAAATATTTAAACATAATCAAAAAATAATGTTTCATTATATCATTTAAGATTATAAAAAAAACAAGTTTGAATTTTCATTTCTATGAAATCATGCAGACAAAAGAATCATTAACAAAACATGCATGAATGAATAATTTTAACAAACAGACATGAGTTAACCAATTCATTTAATCATTATCATGTTATTATTTTCAAACACTATAACATGGTGGTTTATATTTTTGATTGTTTTAGTAAATTAAAGTTATAAATTTCACACAATATCATTGAGTTATAGCTCCAGGTTTTAACCCATAACCCAATGATCAACCCTAGGGGGAATAGGAATCCATTACCAATGAATGACCCCCTTACCTTAGATATTTAATGTTGCAGTAACTGTAATTGTTTTTCGTGAATGCATAATCAATTCCTAACTTACCAGAATCTCATATGAATCGGATTAACCATAAAATTCTTGTGAATATATATTCATTTCAATCATTCTTAATCATCCTTTTAATTGAATCCAATTTTTGGTTTCAAAAAGATACCACTTTTTTCAAAAACCATCATAAAAAAATATTTATCAAAAACTCAGGATTTAAAATCCAACCATTATACTTCATACCATAAAATATTTAATTCAATTTTAATTACTCTAAATGATGATTCAAATAACAAATTTTAATTTGAGAACATTTTTCTATAAATCAAACATCATTTTGGAAACCATTTACAAACATAAATAACCACACACATTATATTCCAATTCAAATATTTTTGTAAGAGTATCAATTCATTATTTAGAATTTATTTTACAGAACCAATTCAATATAGCGAAGCAACAAATATTTCAATTGTGTAAGGACTATATTATAAAATCCCCCACATCAAGAGTGGAAGAGTCCACACCCACTGAGGGAACTACTACTAGTAAATAGGAGGAATACTATAGTATAAAAAGAATGATATAATGTGAAGGAAAAAATCCTAAAATATGAATAATACCTAAGATATTACATACCAAAAAGACTCCTTCAATGTGAAAAAGGGAAATGACACTCTATTGTCACGTCACTAGTCTCAGAGAATGAGTGAACATAGTTTAAAAAATGTAATATTATTCCCTTAAACTCCTCAATTATCCATCCAAAATGGAATGAAACAATGCATGATGTAATTTTAAAAACAAAGGAGGTGTTTTGGTTCAGATATTGAAAAACCCAATTTAAAATACTACTTAATTTTTCTTTTCAACTCAATATTGAATGAAGAAGGATCAGAATCATTTAAAAAAGGTTTTTAAGGAATTAGAAGTGTTAAAGAAACAATTATAGAGAATTTTAGATCATTAATGTCAACAAATGATGTTATAGGGGAGGGATGGGGAATATCAAATGGAAAAATCCATTTTATCCAAAAATTTCACTACTTATTGGTGACATGGTTTACCCTTACATAGCTCTTGGTTGTTACATAATGGTATTGAAATTTACTATAACGTAGGTCATTCACTAGGACTACCCTCATTAAGCTCTTGGATAACACTTAAGCATCATTTTGAAATTAAGAGTTTCCCTTATGAAACATTAATGTATCCTTATATAACAACTAAGTTATCTTTACACATCCTTTAAAAACCCATGGTTACCCTTACACAACCTATATATATGGTCATCCATGCTTACCCGGACGATATGAAAGGTTTTCTATATTTGAAAAACATATAGAGAAGGTACTATACACTTAAATAGAATATATGGTTTCACCCTTAATCCAACATAGAGGGTATTTTTACTATTTTGTAACCCCTAATATTTTATGTTTACCTTCATGAAACACTACTTATATATGAGGAGATGGTATTTACACATATGAAGACCCCATACCCTTCTTAATGGAAAAATTTAATATAAAAATTATTATATTTTATTTCAAAAAAATAATAAATTTATTGAAAAAGGGTTCTGAAGAGCACAGAGCATCCCATGTGTATTTGAACCGAAAAGAAAACATCATAGACCAATGAACATACATAAAATAAATTTTTAGTATGTTACATTAAAATACATTTTTCCAAATGTATCATCCTAAATAGTGATAATAAAACATTCTTTTGAAACTGGTAAAGTGATAAAATAAGGTCACATGAGGTAATATATAGTTAGGAATCCAATTAAAAGGGATAACATTAACCGGAAGGGAATTGATGGAAAATAAGAAGAAACTTTCATTTATGAGTATGGGAATTATTCTCAACAAATTTTAATTTTAAATAAAGAAGAGAAATATTTGATATAATGATTTTAATCGAAATTTATCTCTTTAAGATATAAATTAGGTATACTTTATGAAATTAATGATTAATCTCAAGGAAAAACATTATAACTCAGAAAGAAATGTTGGGATTGGAAAACCCCTTATATTTTAGGGTAGATATCAATCATCACACATAGTAAGGTGGAAAATTAATGGAAGTGAATTTTCAAAGTTGTTATAAATTATGATATTATTAGTCAATGTTAATGTAGTTACATAATAAAAATGAATATTGATATATAATATGAAATCATGCCTCAATGATGTGTGATTGAGATGGAAACCCTTCCCTTATTCTATATTTATTATTGTGTGTTCATCTAACATCCTGAATAATAAAATTATATTTATTATAAAACAAAATAAGAGAATGATTATTCTATATTTAATTTAATATTTACAGTTTATTATCATATTCTATATATTTATTATATTGTTTAATTTCCTACGTTGGTTACTCGAGGTTGTTTAGAAAATTGTTTCATTACTCTTAGGTATGTTGACCATGATAGGAAGAATCATAAAATAATTCTATATAATAAATAATATTAATATATTTATATAAATTTTTTTATTACTTGTATTTTTAAATCCATCCATGATGGGTGGTGATGACAAATGAGACTCATGGCTTGTGGAGGCAATAATACACACATACACACAACTAATGTTTCCATTTCTAAATGAATTAAAATGAAATATGGTATATGATAATTTAAAATATAAAAACCATTATTATATTATATATATAATATTTAATCATCAATAAAATCATTAAAAGAAACCATGAGAGATTGTTATGATAAATAGAATATGTTTCATCATGGAGGCATCAATCCATCCACAAACAGTAATGACACTTGGTTTCCTTAGTGGATGAAAGGGAATAAATAATGGATATTCAACTAAAATAATTAAATCTATGTATAATAATAAAACTAATTTAAAAATATTTATTTGGATATAGTATTTTTTTAAGAGTATTGATATGAATAAAAGATTAAATTTAGGTAACACTAATATTGGAGAATCTTAGATATCTACTTGGAAATAAAGTCCTTTGGCTAAATTATATATATCTTATTCTTAATAATTAGATAAGGAATTATATAATTGGAATCATTTTCAGGTTTATATTAAAATTTGAATTGGAATAGTATAATTGAAAGGGTGTTAGTGATCCCATTTTATGTGTGAATAAAATAGAACATTGGGAATTCCATATTCCATTCAATGATATAATTACACTATTCATAAGTCAATGACTCAAAAGTTTCTTAATAATGTATCATTGGGTGATTAGGGATATATAAATCCTCAAAAAAAAACTTTTATTTTTTTAAATATATATCTTATCTTTATTATATGTTTTCACATTTTACTTTTTTGAATTTTATCTTATTGAGTCTTTTTTACAATGTAATTTGTATTTTATTATCAACTATAAGGTAACCCCTAAGACAAAATATTGATTTTTTAAATTAAAATATAATCTCTATATAATCTAATTCAGTTTCTACATAATATATAATTTATTTTTAGATTAAAATATTTAATACATAGATTGTTTTTTCAGAAATGATGTTTTGACATCTATGCATTACTAATCATATTTAGTATTGATTACATAATTAATGAGTATTATTATATTAATATATAATTTTACAACTTTCCAAAAAATATTATTTTTTTGGATTTATTATTTTATTTATTAGATATAAATTATACAATGATAAAAAAAATATTTGAAAATAATAGTTTTACATTTTCATGGTCCTTATCTTTATTCTTAGTGGTTATAATTTTTTTCGAATAAAATAAATTAAACATATTATAAAATATGATCATGAGGATATAAAATATGAAATAATTTTTTTTAAATTTATAAATGTGATGGAAACTAATTTTTAAAACAGGCAAACAGAATAGTTTTTAGGGTGAAATATTATTTAAGTTTCCAAAAGAGTAAATATCCTTTGTATAATTTTAATATAATATTTTTGAATGATATATTTTAAATGATAAATGTATTATATATATATATATATATATATATATTTTGGAACATTTAAGTCATTTTTTTACATTAAGGTAACAAATGTGACGGTTCTAGCAAAATCGTTATTTTTCATTATTCACCTAAAAATCATCTATTTTTAAACAATTTCCCAAAATTTAATCTTAACTAATATTGATATGATAAATCAAAATTTTGGGTCATTTTTTTCAAATTAAAATTCTTAAAATATATAATTTATGTCACTACCCCCCCCCCCCCACTAGAGATTTTGTAATGAATGGTGATATATAATTACCCCGCGAGTCCCACCTATATAGGCCATGGGATGGCGGCTAACACCGAGGGTATAAAAATATAATGAAATTGGAGGCATTATCCTTTATCATTAAATAGGATGTGATATTTTATGATTAATCCATAAAAATTCAAAACAATAAAATAAAATGAAATTCAAAAACCATCCCACAATGTCTGTATAAAACATATTGGTATATATAAAAGTTTCCAAAGTAAATACCCTAATGAAATAAAAAAGTAGTTATTGAACACCTTTCCAAATCTCCATGATAGTAATATACATAATTGTAAACATATTCCTTTTGGAAACCTGAAAATTATTTTATATATATAGGTTAAATGTATAAGTATACTCAGTGGGAAAACTGAAGTCTCTCGTGAACATGTTAAAGAAGAATACTAAGGCGCATGTGAGAAAATAGAAGAAAAAACAAATAATGTAAAAAAACTATCCAACATTAACGTCACCAAATAATGATTTTCAAAGGAAATAATCCATGTTTAATAAAATAATAAGATGAATATCGATAAATTGTACCATGAACCTCATTCCCAATGATTTACCTTTCTAAAACACCAATGTTGTACTTTTTGGTGCTTCCATCCTGTCAATATAACTTCTACCACCTTCCCATACTATGGTAACATCAAATAATACCCACAGACACCATAGTAACTACCCCCAAAACCATAAAAAAAGTAGTAGGGTATCACGAACATGATGGACATCAGGCTTGTTTCATCTTCTTCCACGAAATACCCCCACCATAATCCACCCCAATTCTTACTGATTTCACTTCTCTCTAGGAGAGATTTGGTCCATCACACCACACCACCCCATAACATGGTTACATCATATATTTAGTACAAAACCTAGGTCATCCCCTAACCCTCTAACAGATCTTCAACCATCATAGTTGATTCATATCTACTCTCCATTAAGAGAGGGGGAAAGAGTAGGTAGCCATCCATCCATCCTCCTTATTGAGATGTTGAGAAAAACACCCCCATGTTAATATATGGTATGAACCACATAGTGCTCAATGTGGGTGTTGTTCATATAGAAATTACATGAAATATAAATGTATATATATATATGTCCACACACAATCCCAATTCATGGGTTCAAAAAATCAATAACCAATACACCAAATCCCCAATTTTTTTGCCACCTCTAAATACAGAGCACCACATAAAAAACACAAGCCACAAACCATATTTCACATTACCAACCAAATTTCATTTAAAAATAACATTCCATTAATTATTCATCAACACTTATATTTAACAATAAAGTCAATTATTTATTCCTTCATTAAATAATTCTATCCCATTAACCAAAACCAAACCCCAGCCTTTTCATTTAGTATTTACAAATTCAATTAATACATATTAATTTATCACAACACAACAATTCTTATATGATCTTCCATGTAAAACAACCACACATCAATTCCCCACAACATGACTTGACATAACCATCTCCTTGATTCCCACATCATGAATAAACAAAAAATCACATCATCTCGCCATATCACCATCAAACAAACTATCAATTCACTACCCCACAATTGGACCAAACATACCCATCAGCCCCACTTTCCCAACCACACATCACAACATATATAAAAAATTAATATTCATAAATGTAAAATTTTATCGCATTCCAATTATAAATACGGTTAGATTTTCCCAAAATCCATATGTCCAGGTGAAACTATTTTATTAACCAAGTATACATGGTTATCCAATTTATATTTTAGGGTGATCCCAAAAAATCGAAACAACATACCATAAATAAAAAAAACACTGTTAAAAAAAATCCCCCAACAACCATGACTTTTAGTCGAGCATTTATCCAATACTATTAAAATATCATGATAGAATATAAGATGTATAAAGTATGTGAATAATTCTTCTTACCTATCAATTTGAATTAATCTAGTTCATTATCATTATTAGGTTAGGGAAAACCATTTTCCAATGGATAAAAAATATTATACCCCTCCATTAAGTTACATAAAAGTCGTAAATGAAGGATTTCCTTCCTCGAAAGATATTCCAGATCTATTGTGAGCTATTGGAATATGGATGAAGATCCCAAAAACCACAACTAACTTAAACCCCCAATAATCTACCTACACTGAATTAGGTCTAAATCAAAATGTTTCCCACATAAACATTAAACCAAACCAAACTACCATAGGCGTTCTCCAAAAAATATCCAAAGGAAACAGATGGGATGGGAGGATATATCAACCTGGTCTGTTAGCAGGCATCCATCGAAACCAATAACTCAGAGAAAGAGAATGCGGGTATGAAAATACTATTATGTTTCCTAGGGATCTGAAAAAATTATGAAGGGAGGGTTGATGAATGAACAAAAATTAACTGAACAAAAGAATTTAAAACCTAGAACCCACCACTCTCATGCCATGAATTTCATTTAAGATTTCAATTAAAAAACAATTCATATATTTTTTACTTCAATTAAAAATACTATCACCTGAACTTTGATTTAATACACATCAAGAATTCATTCCACTATATGAATTTGTTTCTTGGAATCCCTCCACCACCACACACAATCCATGAATATTCATGCCTCACATTTTATGAATCTACAAATCGTGATGTATGTTTGTTCTATTACATGAACAACCCCACCTATAATACACTTATATCCCGGATTTATAGATCCCTATAATTCTCATATAAATATCTCCAACTACCCATTAACAATGTAATGGTCTAAGAAGTTATATTCCATTAAATCAGATACCTCTAAAACAATTATCATTATCGAGAACCAATGTAATTCATTGAAACATTAATGGGTTTGAACAGCCACATCGTAAGATACCACTCAAGTATCCCTTCATACCTCAAAAGCATCAACTAGTAAAACAATCAACCCAAAATGCCCACATCCAACCAAATAGACTACATCACTACACAACCACATCACAACCTCTTACTAGGCACACCACAACATCATCTTGAACCAACTATGACCTTCCAATTTCTTATGTAACCAATGCATGACCATATTAACCTCCACACACCCCTAACCAATGAACACTTTAACAAATAAACTATACTTCCTTATGCACATGAATATAGAAATCTCATCATCCATGTTAAGATAATGTCAGCTTTTGGTGGTATAGACTCACCCTCAAGGGTTCAATCATATATTAGTAAAATGAGAATCAAATAGAAATTAGGCCCTCCCCTTTTCATATATCCAATTTTTCCATATCTAATTTCATGGAAATATTTCTTCTTATATAAAAAAATGTTCTAAATATCATATCACAAAACAAGGAAGGTAGAAACTTAATACAAATCTATATATTGTGTACACATTTTTACCTCTTTCACCTATGTACTCTCCTCCAGGCCACATAGAATCCTCAAAACACAAAACAAAGTATTGTTCCTCCATCGCAACACCTACTATAAATGATCTTGGATCTCTACTTGTTTCTCACCAAACATATCATTATCCTCAATATCCGAATCTCCTCAATAAATTACATGGGATTTAATGTCGAGATACATAATGAGTTGAGACATGTGTAATGAATTATGAATCCTCTCCTACCAAAATGTACAAACCAACTGATATTACAAATCATCAACTCAACTCAAAACCTTAATGAGACTAAAAACCCTGGGGGAAACTTCCCTAACCAAACCACCACTTCCCATGTCGAGGGGAGACTCTAAGAAACACATATTCTCCAACCTAAAACATCACGGGAATCCTAAAATAATTTGTATAGTATTTCTTCCAGTCTCGCACTCTTTCATCTTATTACAATAAAGAAAAACCTTTTTATTTCATGATACTCACCACATCAATACCATGAACTACAAACACCCCAAACTCTATCAACCATAACTGATAATGAAATTTTCTCCTAAGAAAATTATTAAATGGGAATTTGTCGATGGATGGGTGTTAGTAGTTATTATAAAAAACTGAAAAAGTAATGTTTCAGGCCCATATTCCTTTGATTTCTATGATTAATTCCCAAAATGTATCCTTCATAATTTTGATATTATGTTCCCTCTACACATCCATCTATGGGTTGGATATTGTGAAGAGGCATAACTGAGTTCCAAAAGAATAATGTAATCCCATAAAAACTCATGATTAAAAAACGTGCATACTGATCTAAGAAAATTACCATCTTAACAAAATAAAATGCAAAACCTCATCCACATACCATATAGATAAAAAATCTGTTGCGCTTGACTCCTTGATCATTAGGAAATGGGATAATTTCATCTAACGTTCTATGATTTAATAGATTGAATCAACATCTCCCTAATCATGGGATAAACCTATAGGTAAATACATCACTATTTTATCCCATTTACACTTATGAACCTAAAAATGCTACAAAAAATTACTCGGTACGTTATTCTTATCCTTTACCAATTGGATAACCAAGGGTCAAGCCACAAACCCTTCCGCTACCTGATTCACCTAGGCCCCCAAATATGTAGCCTAAATCCATGATTCAATGTGGAAAATTTGATGTGTACTGTCAAAGGGAAGAGATTAATCTCATGACGAAATCTTAGGTGCATAGCTACCAAATGAGAAAATATATGCTAAAACAAAACCTGATTTTTACCATCCTCTAACCATTTCGCTAAATAATTACCATGGAATTATCAATCATGCATCCCCACTTATTTTGAGAATCACCACTAAGACTCATCCACCATCTACATAAAATAATACTACACCATCATATTATACATGAAACCCACACCATCAACAGTACTTGATTCCAATTGTAAGGATTCCAACTCCTCCATCTCTCTCTAAGAATTTATAAGCTCTTTGAAAACATCCATCTACAATATACTAGTCAAAGTGTCGACCAAAATATTTCTCTTTCCTAAAGTGTAAGAGATCTAAAAATCATAATTATTAATAAACTCCATCCACCTCTAATACCATTGATTCTGATCATGCTATAAAAGATGTACCTCGAGCTATTTTGTTCCATAAAGACCACAAATCACACCATTGTCTGATATTATCACCACAGAATCAGTCCAAACACAACTGTTGTAATCTCTATAACATGGGTTGTATATTTAAGCTCATGGGGTGGTATTATCTTAGGGCCATACAATATTATTTCCCTCTATTGAATCCATATGAATCCCAATTCCATAAGGGATGCATCATAAACCACCTCAAACAACACACCCTCCTTAGAAAAACAATGAACCGGAGCACTAACTAACTTCTCATCTAGGTAATCGAATTCTACATAGAACTATTCATTCCAAAAATAATCTTGTTCCTTCCTTCCAAAATAATTTATTGGGGATGTAACTCGTAAATAAAATGGGTACAAACCTCTGATAATAGCCCACGAAACCAAGGAATCAACAAACATTTTCCACGTTCTTAGGTTCTACCTAAGAAACAACTAACTATAACTTCAACTAGTCAACTTACACATCCTAATGATATGCCACATGCCCGAGGAAATTCACCTTCATTTATCTAAAATCACACTAATAAAACATCCCATTGAGATACAATAATTGAATAACCTATAAGATATCTAGGAGATGATTGTAATTATCCCCCTCCAATTTTGAGTTGATTAATATTTCATCGATGAAAATGACTACTAATTGGTCAAAGAATTAATGGATAATTATGCTAATGATCATCATGAACATAGCTAGTTTGTTCACGACCCCAAATGTCCTGAATTAAAACCTGAAGTTTCCATACTTCTATATAAAGGTAATCTTTTTGATATCCCCCTCCTTCACCCACATAATGAAATACCTAGGCAACTGATTGGTCCTAGAAAACAAACTAAACTCTCTCAACTTCTTGAAAAGATAATACATCAGCCGAATAGAGTAATGATTCTAGAGTGTTACCATGGTCAAACACTAATAGAATATACATAGCCTTATAGTATTATCCTCATTGTATAATGACATTAGAGAGCCTCATAGTGATAGACTATGCTGGATAAAACCATTCAATGTCAGGTCGTCTTTTTTGAATTCATAACTCTAGTAAATTAGGAGAATCTTTATGAAAAGGGTCCATAACAATCAGAGAATCGTCAGGTTAAATGTCTTTCCAAAACTCAACATAAAATTGAGGTGTATGTGTCACAACAGCTTTTAAAAAAAAGTCATAACTCTACAATAAACATGGGAACCTCCACCATTCCAATGACCAATAACTCTAAAGACAACTCTTACATCAAAGAAATAAGGGACTCCATATATCTACTTACAACATAACAACCCCACTCTCCTATGATAAAACCACACTATCTATAAAAATTTGAGGAAAAAATAGTATTCAAAAGTTATTAAATTACATCACACAGATAATTCACCAATTTGGTGTATTGGATTATATTTTATGACTTCAGCTCAAGTAAAAAAGTCTATCATTGGGCCCGATGTGGCCCCATCATCAATATACAACCCAAATCTATATAAAAAAGATTTTGTGGCTTAAGAATATTGTATTTAACACCATATGAATATCAAGACTCTATATATTTAGTCCCATAGAATAGACTAGAGTAGGTGCAACAATGTAGTATGAATTTCATGAATCAAACAATGCACAAACATGGGTAGAAGATAAGTTGATCATACCTTGAATGATCTACTGACCATATGGTAATACTACCTCCACAATATGAAACTAGACATGGCCAGATCCTCTACCAATATACTAACAACCAACTTCATGACTATGCTTTGGTCATGGTCCTTAGACTCGAGGAACATCCTGAGGTTAGCCTCTACCTTCTATATCTCCCCTCACTATATCATAATAAAGCTACTTTTGTTACAAAAATGGCCTCACTTGAAACTGCTACTGAGGCTAGTGTTGAAAATTGTCTCCTCTGCTAAACTAAGTTGGATGATTGACTAGGAACTATTTTAGGATATTTCAATGAAACTTTTATGAAAAATGTGGTACTGGGGTCCCCAGTAAAGGAATGAAAACCACTTTACATAGAAGGTGAAAAATAAGTCTTCTAATATCAACTCCAAGATGGTTAAAACCTTTGAGGCCATTGTTCATGAGACCTAACACTAGAAAATATACTCCTAAAAAAACATAGATATATCCCCTCTCATGGAATACCTCCTCATGAGTTCACCCACCTGGTCATTTTAAACATTTTCTAAACCCAAATATAGATTAACAATGTAAATGGAGTTACTGCATATTGTATAGAAGGACATAGCACCCCCTGAAGACATCTCACATGAGTCTCCTCATCTAAAAAATAAATTGGGGAAGAACAAATATGGCCCTTGAACATAATTTCCAAATCATACACTAACATACTCCCTAGATAATGAGAAATATGACCCTTCCCTTTCACTACCTACATGGTCAATGAATGAAAATCTTCCTAAAACTCCTTATGAATGATATCCCATGAAATATACGCCTCACTTTGATCACCCATATATTGTTTCCACCCCTGATGCACAGCTCCAAACTTTTCGATAACAATATAAGGGACCTAATACTCTAATATGGCTCATATCAAATTGAGGGCTATCTCAATATCCTCGATAAAACTATCTTTTTACATTCCAAAAACACTATTATGGTACTTTAAAAACTCCAAATGCTAAAATGTTCACGCAATCCTCATACTTTGATTATCCTCCCTAACTGGATCACCATATGACAATAAACCAAGTCTGTATGTTGAACTTCTACTTCCCGAACCACACATGGATGATGTTCTGGAGCCTTATATGAAATGATAATATAATTTTCCTAATACCAGGTAGTGTGGAATTTTTATTTATATTAATTTAATTAATTTTAACATATTTTCACATTCTCAATATGACGAACTCCAGATTAAAATGATAACACAATTAATCCGAATGTAAGTACCAATCTATGGTCTCTTCACTAGAAATAGTACCAAATCACTTGTTCATTAAAGAATCTTAGATTCAATGCACTGGATTATGGGGGTCCCTAAAATATTAATTCCTATAGTGTCTCCCTATACTATGTCACATACCATGGTCAACTGGAACTATTTCTATACCAACCAATTAAATCTTCATTATGTATAACTCTAAACCTAATCACATCTCCCAACAATCACTTTTTATACCACTTTTCCATGAACACCTCCCAGAAAAGATTCCACAATGAAGGAAGAGAGATAATGACCACTGATTCCCACCATCAGTAGTCCAAGGGTTATTGAATATACTGAAGTGTATAAAAATCTATTAAAATTTGAAGCATTAACTAATATAATAAATTGAATTGATATATTTGATGAATGAGCCACAAGAAAATACAAGAAAAAATATAAAATAATTCCAAAAACCATTCCATAAATCATGTATAAATAAAAAAACATATATAAATGTCTCTAAGGTAAATACCCAATATAAAAAAGTTAAACCGATAATGAAACAAATTTTTTATGGTCTGAGATAACGATGTCCATCACAATCCACATAGTCCTTCTATATTCGTAAAAATCATTTCATACATGTACGGTGAACATACATGTTTACGTAGTTGGAAACCCTAGGTCTATCAAGCACATTTGCAGGAAGCATACTAATGAACCCATAAGAAAATATATATACCAAATGTACCTAAAACATTCAATTGTCTTACCCAAATATCACCCAAGAACTCTCACCAAATAACACGACCCATGTATAATAACATAATATGAACAGTATAGAGAATGTTTACATCGTACCACTTTCCCAATAATTTTTTGATCCTAAGATCCAAGGTCATTTTTCATGGATCTTCTATGTCATACATATAACATGTACCCCATCCCCAGAGAACATTTACATCACGACCTCGTGTCCTCCTTTTACGTTGCATAATCCCCACCAAAGGATTCCCCAAAATAGGGTTAAATCACATCTCTCTCATAGACACTTGGGCCATTACCCCATAACTCCCCAAAGCAGAGTCACATAACATCTATCCCATAGTCAGATAATCCATCACCTAGTGCACAACAAGAACTTTGACCATCATACCATCTTCATATCTACACATTTATAAGAGTGTCTGGGAATGATAGGGTATCCATCAACACATCCTCATCATTGGTATTTTATAAAAACTGCCCCCATGTGAATATAAATGTGTCTGTAAGTGGTTCTTGATGTGGGTTGGAAAATATAGAAATCAAAACCCCACAACACAACCTTGAAAACACATCTCCATGTCTCCCCATAGAACAACCAAAAAAATAATCACATCACCACACCACAACATGTCCAAAAATACAACCACATCGCTAACGCATATCATGGATAAATTATCCCATAAAATCTACATTCCCAACCACACATCATAACACATCATAAAATATTTTATAGATTTATCAAGGGGCCTTATGATCGCATTTCACTAAATTATTTATGGTTTTTATCACAGAATCCCTCATTCCCGGGGAAACCATTTTGTAATGCAAGTATATGTTGTAATTCAATTTAATTTTAGGGTATTTCCAAAAAAATCACAACAAGGTTCCATAATAAAAAAACATTGTAAAAATATCCCCAACTTGTTATTCATTTCAGTAGGGAATTTATCCCATACAATAAGAATAAAATAATAAAATAAAATCTATAAAAAACTATATGAATAAGTCTCCTTCCACATAAATTTTAATTAAACTAGTAAATTATCTTTATTAGGGTGATGAAAAATATATTCACATAAAAAAATGAATAAACCCCACAAGAACGATACAAAGAATTGATAAATAATGATTCCCTACAAAGTTATGGATTTCTCGTCTCATTGTACACCAAAATGTGAAGGAAGAAGTTCTCTTATACCCCATTTAGATGAAAATACCATGTATCAACCTAAATATTATTAGGTTTCCATAAAAACATATCACACACACATAACCTAAACCAAACTTCACCACAATAAAGGATCTTCAAACAAGAATGGAAGGAGACCCACAATGAATGGGGGAGAAATCACCATGGATCATTAATAAGCATCCAACTGAACGAATGAATTAATGTGAGGGAACCAAGGCTGTAAAATCATCCCAACGAACCTATGATCGTCCAAAAATAGAAGGATAGTTGGGTATAAAAATGAACACAAAGAATCCTAAATAATGATTTCAATCCTGGAACCGGCCAATTTAATGTCATGAGTCTTGTTTTTGTTGTTCATTGCATTGTAATTAATATATTTCTAGATTATTATTAAAATTTAGTCTCATTGTATTAAATTTTATATACTTTTTGAATTTATTTCAGGACATGAATTCATATAGCAGACTCCCTCCACCAATGCACATAATTTTTGAGTCTTCCATCCTTATATACTGTGTATCAACAACTCACAATGTGAGTCTTGTCCACATTTTGAATAACCACCTACAATATTCTTATAAAACCATCCCCACTGATCCCTCTAAGCCTCCTTTTAATACCTCCATCTTCGCAATAAAAATGTAACATGTTATGAATGTATAGAATGTTACAATTTAAATTTCAAGTAAAATCATAAAATATAATTGAAAACTATTTGTATATTAAAATAACATTTCATCACATTAACTGTTATCATTCAAATTTTATATCAGTTGTTAATAAAATTATTGTCAGTATATAATTCATATCAAAATATATTTTTTTCATCAACAATATACCTTCAAAATAATATATTAATTTTTTAAAATAAATCACATAAAAATTTAATTTAATCGGAAAATATTTTTTACCATAAGGTGATCTTCTAGTTATAGAACTACACTAGAAATAATTCTCTTTATTTATCAATTTATTTAATAAAGTTGTTACAACTATTTAAACCGACCAACATAAAGGATACATTATAATGGTTGTATTATGTGTTGTAGTTTTCTTCAATGTTCTATGTAGATTAAGATATTAAAATATTAGTTAAATGATGAAAATACATAGTGGAATTCTTGGTCATTATTTGGAAAAAGAATAATTATTTCACTATATATGTATAATTTTTAATCCATTTGGAATTCAAACTTGATAATTTTTTTCGCTCTCATATAACAATACACATGATGTATGTTCATGAAAACAACCGTAAAATTCACTTTCTATTGAAAACTACTGTTTTATATTTATTTCTCATCAATTAGTTTCATGATTTATTTTAAGAACTCCCTTAATGGTAAATGCCAATTCTTTTATATTTTTTTACTTAAATAGATAGAAAATTAATATTTAAATGGTTTTTGTTTGACCTTATAGGTTCAGAGAAAGAATAGTCATAAATGAAGAAGAATAATAATGGATGAAATTTCAAGAATATGGAATTATTATTCTAACCTTCATATATTTTTCATTCTATATTACCATCAAAATATTTTATAAAAATAAATAATTTATATTTTTTTCCATGGAATAGATTAATTAAATTCCCCAACCAAATTCTTTGAATAATTCTTGGTCTCACTATTGTGAGAGAGAAAAATACTTTGGAAATAAATTTTATACTTGTTATTAAAATTTAATTAGTCATTTCCTAAATGATAAATACATTTGTGGAAATATTTAGAAGTTACACAATTTTTTATTTTTATAAAAAAATACTTTTGATGTGATTTCAATTCATGATTTTTATTCTAGATATTTTTAGTTTAAATTACTCATTTTTTCCCAATCCATTACATGATTGAAAAATATATTTATTATTCCAATTATTGAAAGATAAACTAATATATTATGAAATATTATTTTTTGTATCATTTTTCATGAGATATTAACTAGGGGTGAATTTATACTATAACTTGATTTATTTTCTTATAAAATAATTATTAATATGAAATGAATTATGAATATTGGGGCCATCGATTGATTTTAATTCAACCCATTTGATCTTGAAAACTACCTTATGTCTATTCCTTTTACATTCCATAGATACCATGGATTTCTTTTTAGGAATATACATTGGAAGCCTAATTATGGTTCCTACCCAAATTATTTATGTATAGTGGCATGATTAATCTATTGATTTTTAAAGAGGGTGTTTATTGTTTCATGATTCTAATAGGTGATGGTGTCTTAAATAATTTCTGGGAAAAACTCACTTTTTTATTTTGGATGAATGGTTAGAAAGATTTCATTTATCATGATTACGTGGTCCCTTAATTTTTTGATGAAATGAAATTTGGAATTTTATTTAAAATTGAATATATTTGAATATGGGAGAAAAATATTTCATTATATTCAATGTTGATTTAGAAAATATACTATTGAAGGGGATAAGGAAGTGGATATGGTGTCATTTTTTGGGATGTTAAATGTGGAAGATTAATTCATTGATCATTATATATAATTTCATGAATTTTGATTTAAGATGTAGCCTCGTTTTTCCAATCCTCTATGTATAATTCCTTATATCATTATCTACCATCAATTATCCTTACATTCATTAGAAATGTAATGAAATTACTCATGATATTTTTAGCACATTTTTTAAGTAGAGATGTAGATTACTTGAAATACTATAGGTAGAGTTCATATATTTCATTTTGAGAATAACTCAAATTAAATAATATTGAGTGGTGACGGAAATTAATTATGGGAATGGTAGATCCTAGGTGGTAATGGTATTAAAAAAAGGTTGAATAATGATTTTTTTAATAGGGAAACGGTTGGGAATATAAATTACACATCAAGAATGATTTCACACACTTTATTAGGAATGTTTTTCATTTTATAGTATTCAGTTACTACTTTATTCTTATCATAAGGATGAATAAAATATTTCCCTTATTGAATATACATTTCTTTTTTTACAATTTTGATATTTTTCTCATAGACAAGAATATGTTTAAGTGTGGGGGAGTTTAATATTTTGGATATATATATAGATTCCTATTTTATTATTGGTACAATAATATATTTTTATATATTTTTATTTTTTATTATTTGTATATCATGAAATTGAATTATATTGGATTTGAAAATTTTATGTTGGTTTTTATGGATTTTTATGTTTGTTCCTTCCAAGGGAATTTCAATTTGGCCAGTGGTTCATGCTCTTATGGAGGAGAGTCTTTCAAGTGTTTCTACTTCTCCATCAGCTAATGTTTCTCACTCTAATTCTTTGGATTAAACTAATTATATATTGATGTAATATCCAACAAAATTATCTATGCAATTCATGAGTATTTCGAATTTCCATTTGTGTAGTTTCTACAAACAATGGTGGTTGAAGAAACTGGTGAGGGGACTTTTCTTTATGTGCCAGTCATTGAATACGAAGGTTGTTACAGATCATTAAATGGTGCTTTGGTTGGAGGGTTTCCAATATTCATAATTTCTGGATCTCCATTGAAACTAATTCTCTCTTCTTGGAAACATATATGAATACCTCACAATGGATCCATCTCCATTCAAAAAATCCCTAATGGGAATAAAATATAGGGTTATGTCGAGAAATTTCAAAATGAGATCTAGATCAAGATCAACATCTTCCTTCAAACCCATTTACCCAAATAATTCAATGGTTTTAGACCTAAATTCCATGAACCTAAAATTTCAATTATATGTTTTATTATATTGAATTCTATGGTTTGGGGTTATTTGGTAAAATGATACTTCATATCCAATGAGATCCCATAAAATTAGACATCTTTGAACACTATCCTAGAGATAAAGCATAAGGTATACCACATTCCGAACATCATGAGAATATTGGTAATTTGAGAATTTGTGTATGATAGCCTTATGAACAATTGTTTTTTTTATTTAGAAAATTCATGATTACGCAAGAAAATGTGGAGTTTGTAACCCATCATATTATGATCATGTTCTGAAACAATAATTTTCCATTGATTACCTCGATTATATATTCCACGTGATATGAGAAGGAAAGGGGGGCCATATGGATAAAACTCTCTACCATTAACTCAGCTGGACCAGCGTGATTATTTGGGTGGGATTCAACAATATCATTAAATACTTATAGATGAAGTGGTTTTTTATTAAGGAAATAAATGGATGATTTCAAAAACATCATTTCACATAAGAATCATCTAGGTGTGGGTTTAATATGATATAAATATACATGGTGAAGTTATATCAAACCATATAATTGAATGTCATAGTTGATATCTATGTGAACTTATTCTCCCATACATTTTTACAAAGAATTACACATCCCAATTGGAATTCAATTACACCTAAGATTCACTCATTCAAGAGAATGAATAGACTCTTATTCACATCATGCTATGTTGGTATAAAGGGGGACTCAGAGAATAGAATAATAAACATCTTATTGTTTAAAATATATTGAAGTGATAAAAATGAGATTAAATATATTTATGAAAAATTAATAGAGATATGGGAATAAGAGGTCTTTAATAACATCACTATTTTATAAAACCATTTTTCTAAAAATATCTTATTATTCAAAGGAATATAAGGGATAGATCAATATATTAGTGGTTTAAGGGAGGGGATAAAATAAATATTTTATACACATGAATTATTTATTGACATAATATGCATGGGTAGGTTGAAACTGTTATAGGATGATGTAACATACACTAGTGAAATATAAAATGTTGGTAAGCTCGATTTTTCACATTTCAGTTGAATTTTAACTATAACTATGAAGGAAATCCACACTAGTTACTCAAGGGAGTTTGGTGTTGATACTTTCTTCAGTTACATTCACATGTTAGAGTATGGAATAAGAAATATAATCATTAAAAGGATACAATGATAAGAAGATATCAAATAGGTTGTATATGAGATTATCACTGAAAAACAACCCGATGTTATGGTTTCACTATCCCCTTTTATTATACATCTTGGGGGAGTGTAAAATGAAGCTATATTTTATTATTCATTCCATTGTGCATTTTTAGCATTTGGGTCGACCCTCTACAATTTGGTGAAATTCCCAAAGAAAATTCATTCCTAAATTAAAGAAGTAGAATGGTTGTGAAGGCAATTTTCCAAGGGAATACATAAAAAATAAAACATATTTATTTAGAATATTCATTACAAATAAATCCCAATGGATATTGACGTGAAAATGAATATGTTTAATCTTTCCTCTAATTGTGTGTGATGCGTGGCCTCTAAAAAGGAAACTATTTCTCTGTTATTCTTCTATGAAGAATAGAGGGTGATGATCATGAATCTATTTAGGAATTTTATGCGAAATGAGGAAAGTAAACCCCCAATTGAAAACATCATTACTGATTTTTATTACTATTGTGAGGTCTTAATGATGTAGTCTAATGGTTGTAGTTGGGTTTTTTATTAGTTTCTAGGTTATATATGGGGAACATAAAGATTCAAGAAGTAAGGGTTAGTGATGTTCGCTTACTTACCTAAGGATCAAAGTACAATATCTCATTTCTAATCTTCATGTCCTCTTAGATAGAAGAATTTGTTTTATACTGTCTATAATATATGATAAGTGATTTTTTAAGGGTCATAGAGCAATAATAAAATATCATAAGGTCACTAGGATTACTAAATAACCCCTCATAGGGTTTGAAACATAACATTAATTGATTTCATGAGAAACATATCCTGAATGGTGGTGAAATTATAAATGAAAAGTGGTGGCTAGTGCTAATGGATTTGAGATCATACTTCAAGTTAGTAAATAATTTGATAGGAAAACCAAATTCCGTGATCACTAGACTCTCGCTATGTATGTTATAACCATATTCAACATTGGTGCACAAATATACTCAGGGTCATTTATAAAAAACCTTTTTTGCAACTATTAGTTCCAATCATTAATGAGTCTACTCAAATAATATGTCTTCGTATCTTAAACCTTATAGTAGGGAAACATGGTAGTTGATATCCCTAATATAATAGGGTGTTTAGATAACTCTTTCATTATTTAGGACAAAACATTCTTCATACCCTTGGGTTGTTCTAAAATTTTAAGAGATTATGATTTGGGGATCTATCATCTTATACGACTTTGATTTTTGGTTACTGAGGTGTTTCCTTAATAAAATTATAATTTTTTATGATGAAGTTGTGGTTGGAATTATTTTCCTAGGGGGATAGTGCATGAGGGGTGAACATTGGAGCATAGCCTATGTGTGGGATAGTGTTATGGGAGAAGTGGAGGTCCTCGAATAGGTATGAAATCAGAGAGATTCTTGGTGGTGGTGTTCCAAATTCATATATTAATAAGTTCTTGTAAAAAATAGAGAAATGGTTTTTATCATTTATAGGGAATGGTTTTTCTTATTAACATATTACAATGATATAGAGAGAGATAAAAAGTGATAAGTTATTGTAAAAATGAGGCAAGTGGGAGAGGATTTGAAAAAATGTATATTTTCATTATATTTGGGAGGGGTGGATTCACATATAAAAATCAAACACATAGGTGATGAAAGTGATGTAGAGGGGCCAACATGTTGTAGATGCTTTCATATGGAATGAATGGGGTTATTAATTTTCAGTGACCCAACTATATATAAAGGAATAAAAAGAATGGTAAAGTGATGGTGTGAGACAAAGAAAAGATAATTTTCTATATCATATATTGAAGAGATCTATGCAAGAGATCCATGTCTCAAAGGTCCTCATTACTATGGAGATCAATTGGAATGGTCCGATTTAAATAATTGGAAATAAAACAAAATTGTATATCCTTGTGTGTTTAAAAAATGTATTAAGGTGATAGAAATTTTACTCTGGCTATTGAGAGAAAAATCTATTTGATGCATTGTAAAATTTCATCGGGTACTGTGTCAAATTCATTATAGTGGAAAAATAATTCAAATGAATTTTATCATTTTTTGAGATAGATTCTTCTATGAAATCAGGATCCAACCCAAAAACTATTATCAGATGAGGTTAATGGTGTTTTATCTAGTTCAGATATCAATGATTCGCAACATTTTATTTCTGAACACATCAAAATGTTAAATGAGAAAATTAATTTTACTCTATGGAAGCAATGAGATAAAAATATTTTAGGTCTATTAGATGATAGTGAAGTTGATGTAGAAAAAATTAGAGAAGCTAGTTAGGATAAGAGATGATCATTATAAGTATTTTATACAGTTAGTGACAAGTAAGATTGGAATGTATTTGGATAATAACTCTCTATAGAAATTGATAAATATAATAGATCCAAAGGACATCTAGTTGAATATTTGAATTAGGTATAAATAAAAATCCCTAAATATTAACTTGTTTCTAGAAAATTATTTATCCATTTCCACGTTCCAAAGAATAGATATTTAGGTGACCATCTTGAAGAGTTCACAAAACATTTTATGGATCTATGTTTTGTAGTGGTCAAGAAAAATGATTAATAAAACTCAGTAATTATTAAAATAGAAGAATAATAAAATTCTTTACGTATATTGATTTTTTTCTACCTTCTTCATATAATAATCATGTCACCACATTGATTCTATGTAAAGACACACTAATGTTAGATGATGTGATTTCATCGTTGTTGATGAATGAGACTTAGAAAGAGACAGATAATGGTGAATATATGGGTAGTAGTGGTATTATGGCTTTGAAATATGGACATGGTAATAAAATAATCTGCTCATAGAAAATAATAAAGGTCATGGGATTATTGTTTTTGATAAATAGTTTCATGTGTTGAGAAACTATTATGCACTTAAAACACGAGGAAGAAAAAAGATTCATGACACTAATTATGAGGATACTAGTAGAAGTATTATATAGATTGACATTGATATATGTTTAGTTGGAATTTATTGTCACATTTTATATATATACAATGAATGGGTGTTTAATTCAAAAAATTTATACCATATTTCACCAAAGAGGGAGCTATTTTCATCATATGAAGAAGGTGATTTTGGTAGATTCAAGATAGGAAACAGATATTATTATTATGTTATTGGTGTTGATGATATTTTTATCTCTATGAATAATGGTTGTACACTGACGTTGAGGGATGTGTGACATATCCTTGACATATTCTATAACTTTTATATTCTTTTTCTCTTGATAATGATGGATTTATGAGTTTTTTTAGAAATGAAATATGGAAACTGTCTAGAGGATCAATGATATATTCACATGGAAGAATGGATGACCTGATTTACCTTATGCATGTAAAGGTGAGTGTGGATATGACAATTTTAGTTTTAAATATTACTTAATTATATTTGTGGCATAAGATAACATCATGCGTGTGTCGAAAATCATCAACTAAGATGGAGAAGGTTTGGAAGTTGAAGCGGTACAAGTTGGGTGGTTTTTGTCTAACACCTAATTCATTTTCTTCAGATATTATCACTGGTGAATAAATAATTAAAATCATAGATCAAATTTATATTCTTACAGTTTTTTACTTATTATAGGATGTTGACCGAAGGGGGAAATTATTTCCAGAAGTTACTCCATATTATATGGAAATCATAATTTTTAGAGAGCCACATATTCTTGAATCCGGTATTGGTAGTGTAGACATATGTATGTTGAGGACTTAATTGTTTATATTTCCATTGTAGGGGGAAATATCAGCCTTATATTAAGTTTGTAAAATAGTGTCATCTAATTTTGTATAGAGTTTATTTCATGTGATACAAACCAGTTGTCATTCAAACTGAGTTTGTTGATGTTTATCTCTTTTTTTAGGTTCACGGGGGTCATTACTATGGTTCAACCATTTTTTTCTGATAAGAAGATAATTTTAAATTTTAAAATTTGAATTTTTGTCCTTACATTGTTTTATTCAGGTGGGAAGGGATATATTTTTAATATATCATTTGTTGAATAGGGTTGGGTTTTATATGAGGTTCTAAAAGGGAAAGATGTGCACTTCAATTTCAGTGTAGATATCAGAGAAAACAGTCATGTATCATTCATATATATAGAAATTAGTGGTTTTTAGCATGCTTAGTAACAAGTAGTGTACAATATGGTGGTTCAATGAGGTTTTTCAAACATGTTCCATGTATGGCTTTGATCTATAATGGGTTACTTCTAGTCAAGGTATATTATCATAGAGGCGACATGGCCATATTAGGGTATGCATTTAAATATAGGTTTTATATGTTGTATTTTCAATTCATATTTCGAATATTACTTGAGTTTTTGTAATCTTTAATTATTATTTTATTTTCACATATTTTACTCATGGTTTATTAATCCCCTTCATTAAAGGGTTTTTACAAATTAAAATTTATGTATACCCATTTTTTAATTTTTTTCACTATGTTTTTATTGATGACGCGCACAATATATTTGATGCAACTGATTTTTTACTTTTAAATGATCCCCTTCCCAAAAACTTATTTTTTGGATTTTTTCATTCATAAAAAGGTCATTCTATCCCAGAACAAAATCCTTTCTAGGGGTCAAATCAAAACCTATGGGTACTATGAGAAATTTCACATCTATAAATATATATGATCAACTATAATTTGAGGAAACCCATTTTGGATTTTTTTCACCCAATATTCATCCCTTTAAACCAAAAGTCCACAAAACATGTCCTTCCATTCAAATATAATTCATATGACCTAAGTGGATCTCTTCAATAGAGTTATTCTAATGTTTACATATGTGTCACATTTTTTGTGGACGATATGATTTTCATCATCATTGGAATGGAGAGATAAATTACAGAATCAATAGTATCTTTAGGTAGTATATCAAATAAATCAACCAACATATAAATAAACATAAATAAATTAATAAATATTTAACTCTATCAATGTATGGAGCGTCAAGTTATTTAAAATGAATTTGGAAATCGAAAACATGATCTTCCCATCGGAATACATTGGTGTCCCCTTGCCTTTAGCTAGAATTCATATTCACAACTATGAGGGATTAATTAATAGGATCACTACCTGAACCATAAATTAGAAATAATGTTTTTTTCCTTCATATGTATGATTAACCTCATTAGGAACAATATTTCATCTACACCCTTGAACGTATTATCTTTACTAAAGCATCCCAAATAAATTTTTAGAATTATTAAAAGAATGATGACTAGGTTAATATAGGATTCTCATAATATGGTGCAGTAACATTGGGATAGGTGTAATATATTTTAGACACCCCTCATATGGGTTCCATCACCAAAAAAACATTGAATATATTATCTACTACATGTATCAAAATCTCAGTTGAGAATTTATTAAAGGTCGAACAATGTGAGTCATATTTATGCCATGAAAATATGGGTTCATGGACTAAACTATTATACATATTAATGGATGATCATACCCCATATCATTCAACATTAAATAATACCTTCATATCATATTCAATCAGTATAGATGGATACATAGGTATGGTGAGATTATCATATGGACGGACAACTTGTTAGGGAGAACTCTTTTTCCCAAAGTCCCTAGTTCTTTATGTCATTTTTCAGGGGTCCCTCAAAAAAATAAAATTCATTCTAGATGTTCTAGAGAGTGATAAAAGTATATTATTAAAATTAATTAAACAATATAATGATTCATATCAGTGTGGGTTCATAGCATCTGGATCAGGCCTCCTTGATGTTGGCAAATTCCAAAAGAAACTAATTTCTGAGTAGGAATAAGATGAATGGACATGATGGATATGTAGCAAAGGAATCACTAAATTATAAAAATTATTTATTTTCAATATTTATAACCAATAATACCCAACTAACAATGTGGTACAGTGGAAGGGTCACTACTACAGATTCAACCTTTATCATCAGTAGGCCTTAATAGTACTAGCTAAAAGTACCGATAAAGCCCCCTTTATCAGTTCTATAAAAAGGAATAGATAAAGGGGTTACCATTATCGATTCTAAAAAAATAATCACTAATTAAGGGGTCTATTCATCAACACTACTAAAAAATTCTGATAGGGGGGTTTACTAGTGCTTTTTTACTAGCACTGATAAAGACCCCCTTTATCAGCACTTTTATTCAAGTACTGATAAAGTGCATATTTAATAAAATATTATTTAATTAAAAAATATTATATTAATATATAATTATATATATATATAATATTTTTTAAATATGATTTATATAAATTAAAAGACAAATTGATATTTGATATATAATATATCAAATGAAGATAGCTTATTAAATAATTAAAAATGTTAATTAATAATTTGATAATTATTATTGAGTAATAGTCCTTTAATAACAATTCAATGAAAATAAAATAAAATAAATTAATTAAAGAGGAAAGATAAAGGGAAAAAATTACTCCAAATTCAAATGACATTATCTTTTGATTCAGATGTCTGTTGGGGATCTACCACATATTAAATCAAATATTTAAAACGGATCTATGCCTTAGTGGAAAATAGAACTGACATAAAAAATTTCAATGCCAAAAAATACACAGAAAATTTCCCAAATTGAGTTTTCAATTAATTTATCCAATGTTTTAAAATTAGATGGAATTTTAGCATCATTAACGGGGTATCATTTCCTTTTTTGTGGAGACTGAATTTATCACTATGTTTTACATTCTTATAGATATTAAGGTTTTTAAATTTTATAATTTTTCAAAATATACATTTATTTATAATTAAATATATTAATATTTTATATTATATTTCATATAAAAAATCAATTGTATAAAAACATATTTGAACATATTTACATAAAAAATATTTTTAAATATATAAAATAAATATTAATTATTCATTTCCTTTAAAAATGTAACTATTTTATTTACATCATCATTTTTTTAATATGTATATATAAGGTTTATATATATATATGTTTATATATATATATGACACATTTCTAAGTACATAAAACTGAATATAAATAACAGAAAATATAAAACAAAATAGGCATGCAAGAGTGGTAAATATAATCTAATCCCATATTGAAGGTCCTATGATCAAATACAAGTGTGTAAATGTATTTGGGTGAGCAATATAGCACTGAGGAAGGGGGTGTGGGGTGGTGTGGTTGGGTTTTGGAAGCCACTGAGAAAGGGGGGTGTAAGTGAAAATAAAGTGGATATTAGGGGGGGTGTAAAACATTAAATTTTTTTTAAAAAAAAATAAACTGTTATTAACAAGCATTAACAAAGGGTTCCTTTATCGGCACTTTTTTTCACTCATAAGGGGTTTCTTTTAACATATCTCTCTATATTAGTTCTTTCAAAGCACTAGTAAATACCTTTTACGTGTGTTGTTATTGTCCTAGTTTCTAGTAGTGATGTCTTATGTTTCCTCTAAATGTGTGCTTCAAATGGCCTCTATAGTGGAAATTGGTTCTCACATATTCTTCCAAGAAAATGGTTGGCGATGTTCAGAAGTCTTCACTGGCATTTCATGGTGACTGAGGCTAGTAACCATATCATTTAATCCTTTCCCAATTATTGGGTTTTCTATAGGGATGTATCAATTTGGAAGATTAAAGTTTGTATTGTCTTTTTATATACATTGTCTATTTCATATAGGGGTCTTGGAATGATGTTAGAAGAAATTCCCATTGATGTTTTCTTTATTACCTGAGGATTAAAGTGTATTCTGTCATTTATGATAATGGTCTCCATTTTATATTGAGGAATATTAGTTATTCTATATTTAATATATATCATAATATCTTGTAGGGGTTAGATATAATTAATCAAACTATACAGGGTCACTAGGTTTACAGTAGATCCCTTCAAGAGTGGTTTATACTAAACTTTAATGGATATTGTGAGAAGAAGATCATTGAAGGTGGTGGAATTATTCATGAACATTGGTCATTATTGGTGACATATTATAGTTCATTACTTGGTTTGGGAAATACTTAGACATCAAAACTTGAATCCTTTCTCACTGGATTCTCATTATATATGTTGGAAACAGATTCTACATTGGCACAATAATTTATTCAGAGATTTTTTCTAACAAAATTTTCTTCAGCCTATAATTTAAAAGATTTAAATAATATACTAAACCAAAATATGGGCATATCTAATAATTATTATGAGGGAAACACGGTGGCTAATTTTACCACTAAAAAAGGGATTTATGAGAACTAGTTTATTATTTTTTCTCAAACTAGCTTCATAGCCTCATACAGTTATAAAAATATATGATATGATGCCTTAGGAATCTATAAATTTATAATTCCAATATTTTGGTTTGGGGAGGCATTACCTTACTATACTTTTAATTATTATGATGAAGTGGCGGTTAGGGTGGTAAGAATGGCTTATTTTGTCCTGGGGAGGTCAGTTCATGGGGAGTGAATAGAGGAGAAGATCCCAAGTGTATGTATACATTTTGTGAGAAGGAGAGGTCCTGAAATAGTGAGGAACCATGGTGATGGTGTTCCATATTCTATATTATTGTGTGTATGTAAAGAGAAGGATTACAGTTTTACAGGTTTAATAGTTTTGGTCCATAATATAAATTTTAAATTCATAATGGGGTGTGCAAATAGAATAAAATGACACCATATCAGTTATCTTCTATGTTAACATGATTAAAACACCTAGAAAAACATGATCCAAAATTCCATTAATTTCATGGTGGTTGTAATAGGATCTTGATCTCGATTCATGGGTTGATAAAATAAAAACAAAAAATTCTTAATTAGCATTATTACACATCAAGACGGTTAATGAACATGATAGTTGGAATGATATCAAGAAAAAATAAATTAATTGATCAAAATTTTATTACTCTATCACATTGAAAAAAAACATGAAATAGTTTTTCATTGGAGATTAAGATCAATCATGAGAGACCCTGAAGAGGTGTGGATGTGAAGAGGAATAGTCAACCCATCCATGACATCTCTCATGCATGAAACGAAACTACCCAAAACCCCTAAAAATAATATCAACTTGTTTTAAAATGAAAAATTATATTTAATTATTATATATAAATAGGTAATTGAACCAATTTTCAATGATCGCAAACTCTCTGTGGATTATATGAACAATAAACAAAACATCATTTCCTAGCATATGAAAATTTATAACTAAAATGATATTGGAAATGATCACTGAGAGTGCCCCATTGTGGATTTTCACATATGAAATACCCCATTAAATGGATTGGGTAATGTTTTCTAGGAAAAAAAATCTTGAATAATATTTGAGACATGTGATGAAAACACCAACCAAAACACTACATGAAGTGCCTTGATGTCATGGATTAGTCTCTAAGTTGAATGTATAAAACCTTTTAAGAGAATAAAATGGAAACTTATATCACATAGAGATGGATAACAGTGGTTCACATGGAAATTAATAACATTATATTATAATCAGTTCTGCATGGTAACTTGAATGGTCATGAGTGCTGAATGAAGTGAAATGGTCAAGATGGGAAGTATTATATCATGGTGTGAGAATGATAACTATGGTTTAAATTGAAAACATGTTCCTATTTTTTATATGAAGGTATGGGAGATGAAGATAAATTGAATATATATATATATATTATGGAAATGTGGATATGGAATTTGGTGTGGTGAAGGAAAATTTAAACAAGAAACAAGGCTCTCAAAAAAATGGTACAAAATATAATTTTGTTTTAAATATTATTTTTAAAAATAAAAATATTTACCTCTCCTATAATGTTAGAGTTTAAATATATTTTAAAGGGGTAATTTTTATTGTAATATTGATTGAACATTAAATCATATATAGTGGAACTGAAAAATTTGTTGAAATAGAAAGATATTTGATATAAATCAGTATAATCCATCGGGGGAGAATCTATCATGTATCGAATAAGGACGATTGTAGTTAGTGTTTTTCCTTTTTCCTTATTTTCATAGGATTTAATTTTTTTATATCAGGTTTCATACTTTATATGTGTTCACTAAATTAATGTAATTTTTCCACTATTATTCAACTCTATTAATGTTTTTATATTCTAAATATTATGAAATATTTTCCATTTACTATTAATGAACTATCACCAGTAAGAGGCTAATAATATATGAGGGATTAATATTGATGGGAGATTATATGTATGAATTGTTATGATTATTCTTCATTTGGGGGATTTTATTATTATATAGTATTTTTTGAAAAAAACATTTATTCATCATATTTTTTATTAAAGCGTTAACCTAGTGTATTTGATAATGGATAACCCCATATTGGTTGAGGTATTTAGTTGTACTCTTATTTTTATTATCTGATTAGGTATTTTTGAAATCAACATGTTCTTATTCTTATATTCATGATTTCTTAGGATTCTATATTATTATTGATATAATTTGGAAAAATGAATATCAATTACACTTATAGTCTCACAGCTTTTGAATTGGGTTCTTTTCTGAATGAGTCAGGTTATTATTATTAATAGAAACCATCTTTATATATTAATAAACATCTATTAATTCTTATTTATTTATTTTCAATTTCCATGAGTTTCTAACTTGTTAATTTATTTTACTCGAGGATATTTCTAAGTCTTGATGTGTCTATGATGATCTAACCTTTAGTTTGGAGACCTATAAATAATTCCAAGATCCTTATGGGATTGACCTCGTTCATTCACACTAATAATACTTAATAGTCACTGTTGGTTTGAATAGTATAAATTTATAAATAAATTCTTCAAGAAAAAATTAAATATTCCCAATGTCTTATCTTGTTTATTGCACCATTTTTTAGGGAACAACAATAACTTGTGAACAACTAAAAACTTATTGAGCAGATCAAATAATTTTCTAATCTCAATTTTAGTTTATAATTTTATTTCATCTTTTGTTTTGTTTTATCATTTTATTATCTTCATTTGATTGTGGTCTGTTTTTCATGATATATTTCATGAAAAATAGTTATTATATTGCACCATCAGAGTAAATAATCTTTCAAGATGAGTGGAATTCATGATAAATATAAAATCCCCAAATAAAGGACCCTTCTAGGTGAATCATGGAATGATTCAAAATCCAACGGATATAATGAATTATACAAAAAAAATGGATTGGTGCCTATTATCAATAATGTGAATGAGATCCTCAATTTTATAATTCGCAATAGAATAATGTAATGATCAAAACTATAAATTATATTATGGATTTCATGTAACTGAATAGAATAATTTTTTAAAAAAAAATTATTGAAACACTCTTGAGTATAATAAAATTTTTGATAAGTAGACAAATAAACACATGGTACTTCTAACTAATCAAGATGAGATGGTCCAAAACATTGCATAAATAGGTTATAATTTGGATTCCCTTCTGAATAACATTTTTCCACATCATAATACGGGGAATGGTCTTTTAATTTATACTATTTATAAGAATATGAACCTAAAAACCCTATAAATGAATAGAAACCATTTAATTTTAAATATATATCATATAATTCAAAAAGTATAATTAGGAATAAGAGGTTTTGGATGAGAATTTTCATGTTTATTAAATTTTTAAATTAGTTTTTCCATCATTAAATGATTCGAAAAAAAGTATTTCATAAAAAATGAAGTGTAAAGATTAAATAATAGATAAAATGTAGAGTCATTTAACAAGATTATTATAAATTATAATATATTATAAATAAAAATTTTGTTAGAAAAATTCACAACCCAGTATCATTACATATGAGGTTAGGGATAGTTAAAATTACTTAAACATATCACTTTCAAGTGGTAGAAAAATATATTTTCATTTATATTAGTTTTAGGAAATATTGTTGGAGCATTCATAGTGGTCGATGAAAATCATCTTAACATTTTTAACTCAAATTGGTAGAACCTTTCATATTAATTGGTTTTATTGATCTTAATGATTCATAAGCAGAAGACCATTAATTATAGAAAATGGGAAAGAATGAAATTTCCTAAAAATTATATTATTATTCTAACATGATTATATTTTAACATTTCCTTTTACCATCACATTTTTTTGAAAATAAAAATGTAGAATATTTTTATAAAACAGATGAACAGAATTAAGCCATAGAATAATTTTATTATTTTCTTATCTCACTAATCTAGGAAACATAATCTCTTAGGAAAAATGTATTTACATATTATAATATTTTCCTATTTATGGACATAAATTTTAAGGATATAAGTTGAAAATAAGGGATTTTTCATTATTATTTATTTTTTAAAAAAATCATTTCTAATTTTATTCCAATTTTAGATTTTGAATACTAGAAATTTACATTTAGTATACTAATTATTAGTGATCATTCAATTTATTTATTATATAATATATTATTATTCCAATTATAGATTGTTACTCTAATCCTTTTTGAAATATTAATTTTGGTTACATTATTCTTGAAATATGTTTTAGAAGTCAATAACTACTAGAAATTTGTTATTTTTATTATCAATGTATGATGATTTTGAAAAATATTAATATGTTTGATACCATAGATTTTTTTATAATTTATCCCATTTGTTATTCTGACATACCCTACATCATATCATTACATAAGGCTTAAATGACAATGAATTTCACTTAATGAAGTCAACTTAAAATCCTAGTTATCTATAAAACTATTATTCTTGGATTATAATATAATTATTACTATATTTTAATTTAATAAGGTTGTTTGGTGTTTCATGTTACCAATAGATGAGAGTGACATTAAGAAATGTGGGGGAAGAATATATTAATAATTAGAGAGGAAACATTTAAAATAATTCATTCAATGTGTTCATGTGGTTCAACAATATTTTGAACAAAAAATGTTGAAAAAAAACTTCTATGAAATGAGAAAATTATGAAAAGATGAAAAAAAAATTCATTTCATTCAAATTTGATTTTGTTAACCAAGTATTTTAAGAGGATAAGAAAGTAGATTTGGTGTCATTTGAAGGGAAATTTTGGGAGGGAGTTTAATTCAATGATAAATATATATAATATAATTTATAATATTTTATATTTTATCATCCTTTTTCAAGACTATGAGATGAATTTATTACATCATTATTCTTGAATCTTTATCCTTAGATTAAATAGAACCATAATTAAAATCTATATAATTTTTTGGTCTGATTTATATGTAGATATGTTGATTACATGAATTGATATAGATAGAGTACATATACTTGAGATTTAGTATAACTATAACTAAAGGATATTGAGTGATGAGTGAATTAAATTTATATTGAAGTTAATCATGCATTCTATGGATATTAATAAGCATTGAAAATGTTAGTTAAATATGAAAAATATCATGAATATGAATTATATAATAATGGTGATGTGGAACTCTTTATTGGGTATGTTTTGATCTATATTAATATTTAGTTATAAAGTCATTTTTATGATCATTATAATTTGATTGTTTCACTAGATTTAATATGGATTATTTGTGATGTTTTGCTAATACGTTTCTTCAAAATTAGTAAATGTTTAACTACATGTATGTTTGAAACATTACTTTTATAAATATTTAAAATTATTATTGATTGGTATTATAATCCATTCTTGTAAATTTTAAATTTTTAGTTGTTTTATGATATAAATGTGAATTATTTTTTGTTTGGAGGAGTTATTATGGTTTTGGTTGATTTTGGAGATATGGGAATAAGAATATTATGGAACAAATTATATGTGAAGTGGGGTAGTGTGTCCCTATTCTATTGAATGGAGGCTAACACATCAGGATTAAAAATAAGAGAAACTCCCAAGATTATGCTCTTTTTTGGGGGAGAAGAATACATCCTAGAATGAGGAAACACCGTGAGATAACAATAGTGGCAGAAAACTATATTTTATATTATAAATTGGTAAGTTAGTAAAATAAAATTGATGTGAGATCCATTATTTTATTTCATGGTTTAAAAAATAATGTGCCCATTGGGGAATGCAACTTGGTCAAAATGGTACAGTACAATTAATCTTTTATGGTTGAATGTATGAAATTACTGATGAAACATGGTAAAATATTTCAGCGAAAGGCATGATAGATGTAATGAAAGACTTATCTGTATACTAATATGGAAAATATTCTAACTTAGACATTGTATGATATTGATGAAACCTAATAATGGGATTAATATTATGATCGATGCAACTTTATGGATCTTTAATGTGTGCATGAATAAAAAAATTGTGGTCATTATGATGTTGAAATAATTCATGAAATAGATATTAGTGAAAAATCGACCTCAATATGGATGGATCCAACTATGGTTGAAATATGAACTAGAATTGTATATAAGTGAATGGTTTCACCCATGTATGAAAATAAATCACCCAATTCCAAAGTTAAGACCAATTAAATTCATTAAATCAACTATTGAGATCGAATTTCTTCATGGATGGTGAGTGTATCCTCAAGTGATAGTGAGAACAAAATCCTCAAGGAATAGATGAATATCAAATAATTTTTTCTTGATCAGAATGTATGAACTGAAGAACTAAAATGTTTTAAGAAACTAGACTTTTTAGGGTCTGTGTTTTGAGTTTATTGAAGGAAACACCCCAAAAATAGACGGAATAACCACATGAAAGTCATAGAAATTTTAGTTGTGAAATTTGGTTACGATGAAATACCAACCAATATTATTGATGAAACAGATTGAAGTTGTGTTCGAGGATTTGAGTTGAATATGAGGAATATTTAGTTGAGGATAATAGAAAAAATTTATTCCGTGGTGATAGATGACTATAGTTCTCTATGAAATTATGAAATAAATCATTATTCAATTTGAGATGTGTATTAGAGTGTTATCACTTCCTACATGAAAACAGATGATTATAATGGGATGTTCTATAATACGGTGATATGATGATAATCAACGTTTAAAATGGAAAAATGTTATTCGTGTCACAATGAATTTATGAGAGAAAAAGGAACTTTTAGGATTTTTATTTATAGCATAGAGGATATAGAAATGGTTTTGGTTAAGAAAATGTTAAACCTAAAATAATATCATCAATGATATGGGGAAGAAGATGATTTATTTTTAAATATTATTTCCATAATTCAAGTTTTTTTATCTATCTACTAATTTAAGAGGTTAAAATACATTTTTAAGGGATATATTCAAGTGTAGTATTAGATAAATTAAAAATAAACTGTGGTATAAATTTAACTCCTATTTAAATATAGGGTTAACAAACTTAGATTGGAATCAACCATTGAAGGAGGACATTTCATGTTCATACCCTAAGAGGTAATATCTTTGGTTTTTAATTTAAATATTTTTTCGTCAATTTTGTTTGAAATTTTGGAATTTATACTTTGGTTTCATTCACTCATTTCAGGTTACATTAAAAATATTATTCAATTCACTCATATTTTTTATGATCTCTCGTTTACATTAAATTGTTCACTCATTGTTTATGAGAAAATCAATAATAAGTGGATGAACTCAAAGCAGATAGTGGGATTGATGAAAGAGGTTATGTAAGAATTATTTTGAATCTTATTCACTCATAGGATTGCCTTATTCTTTGTTGTTGTGTTTTGACCTAATTTATAAATCATATTCATTATCAAATAATTCACCAGCATTATTTGATAATAGATGAACCCTAAAATGGTAAGGGTAATTAAATCATGAAAACTAAGTTGGATTATTCATTTTATTTTAAACATAGGTCTTAGTTTACTTTAACTATTTTAATTATTTTTATCATGAGGTGTTGGGATGATGAATTAGTATTGATATAATTATTCTAAATAGATATAAATTATGTTTATAATCTTGAAACTGTTGAGATAGTTTATTTTCTAAGTTATGTGAATTTTCCCTATTAAGAGAAACCATCAATGGATATTTCTTTCCATATCTTCATCAAATTTTTTATCTTTTCTCTATTATTTATTAATTAGCCTATTAATTTAGTTTAATATATCTTCTTTCATAGTCTTCACTTGATTTTTATGATCTAACATTTGGTTTAGAATTTTTTGTGGGAATTTTAAGTTACTCATGGGATCCACCTATATAACTATACAATGCATTAGTAGTTACTATTGGATTGAGTGGTATAAATTTATAAACTGTACCCACAATGAGAAATTAATAACACTCACTATAGGTCAGTCCACTTATTCAATAATATAAGTATGTTATTATCTATGGTATTAAAACCATGTTAATCATCTTTTGAATATTTTGTACAATACATTATTTTTTTCTATAATCAAAGTCATACTACATGACACCACTTTCTTTATGGGAATTTTTTCTTCTGAATAAATTAATTTTTTTATCATGTTTTACATGAAACACCAAGTTTAACATTGTTTACATGAAACATTGAGTTTCAACAAAACAACTATATATTATTTATATAATTACATAAACAAAAATGATATAACATAAAAAATTAAACATAGATATATGAATTGTAATAACTATTTTCATAATATTAATTATATTGGTTTTAAATAATTAAAATATATTTACAAAAAAATAGTACTTAATTTTTTAATAAAGTCTTCATTTGTTTCCAAAATTCTACTTTCATAAACAAATATGATTTTTTATTTCTTCTTCTCAAAAACAATAAAATTATTTTTTTGTAAATTCAAGATAAGAAATTTGTTAAACTAACAATAGTTTTCGAAATCGATAATTAGAAATTATAATAGGGTAAATTTTTAGGATTTCTTTGAAAAGATTTATTTTTTAATGAATAGTAACAAATAATTGCATTTAATTAAAAAATTATTATTCATTTATATTATCTCTAATGTTAAATTATATTTTACATTGGTTTTAAAGTAAAATTAGTTCAATTAAATTTATATTAATCCATTGTAGGTCATTTTAATCTTTTTCATATTGAATTTTTATAAAATATACATTTTGGTATTTTGATATTTTTCTCTTTGAAAACCTTCTTTCTCATCATGCATGCATGATTAATAATAAATTATATTTTCCAATTATTTTTATATAATTTAGAAAAATGGATTCAATATTTTTAATCATAATAAATTATATTATCTAATAAGTTCAACATAATTTTTTACCAAAATGAATAGTTAAAAGTTAAAAATTAATCTTTGTAGTTAAGGTGAAAATGTGTTTAATAGGGGTTAAACTAAAAAGATATTGGTTAAAATGTCCTAAAAACTATTATAAACGATATTTTATGGAAATATATTGACCTTATTATTTCTTATTCTAAATAATGATTCATTTTGTGCCTTCTGTCATGTGAAACCAGTGGGTACACATTTTTCTTTTAAAATTTTACAAGTGTGCCACTCACCTGAATTATAAAATACCACCCCTTATCCTCTACTAATCACATGTTCAAAAATTATTAATTTTCCCAAGACTTACCCAAATCATATCCCAAAGTTCCCACATCCAATCCTAGAAGCCTTAAGTTTTACATAAATCTATCCTTCTAAGCCTTTTGGAGAAATCCTACGGAGGTTATCTAAAGAAGATGTAACATTATTCGACTAGAGTTTTTAATTTATTTCTTCCTTAACCTCCATCAATACATATTAATCTATTTTTATAAAATATACTACATATTTTACATATAATTATATTGTTTTATGTTAATTTCATTACCTATAACCTTCTCCTCTTCTATCAAATCTGTTATGAAATTATCATTCATGTGTACAAAGGTCTACCGCCTCATGAATCGATGTCACTCATTTTTTCATTTCCACATATCATGTATGGTTATAATGATAGATTAAATGTTTATATATGATATTTAATATATTTTTTATTCTTATTTAATTTCTATATCATATGTTCTTTTTTTCATTTGATTCCATGGGAAAATGATAACTTCATTTTTCTGTACAGAGGACTACCTCCTCACAAAGAGATGTCATTCATTTGTGATTTAAATGCGAGGTAATAAGTATTATTTCACAGAACATATGTGATGTATATGACATAAAATTAATTCTTTAATGTTAAATTTCTATTTACCTTACTTTTTTTATTTCCTAGGGGAAATTGAAACAATATTCATGCGTACCTATGACCTACCATCTCTATGAATAGTGTATTTCACTCATATTAATAAATCTTGTGGATTGCTATTATTCTATACATATTGAATATGTATTATATTTATATTATTTTTTAAATTTTGATGATTATAATATTATTATTAGATTAATATAAAAAAAATTAAAAATCAAAACATTCATTAAAAACAAAATATTTTTGGCAAGAAATGTGACATTTATAAGAAATTGTTAACAAATAGGTAATAAATGTTCATATATAAATCATATATGTAATGATACATATGATTATAATTCTATAATATATTCATAATAAACTAATATTTATTATATAAAGGATCAAAATTTTATGAATGAAGTCGTGACTTATTGTATAGGATTTTTTCTCAATTTACCTTCTTTGAGACAAATTTTTTATTATGAACCTATATTATTTAATGATATGTATATACATACTATTTAAAATGTAATATCATGAATTTATTAATACTCATGAAATTTTTTTTGTTTCATTTAATGATTTTTATTAATGATATCCCCATGACTTTTATTTTCCTCTCCTTATTTCTTGAGAACATTATTTTTCCTTCCATTTTACTCTAGTTATGTACTAAATATGTCAAAGTAGTATTTTTAAAAATAATTATTTATCTCTTCAGTTTAAAATAAGTTTTTGTTCCTAATCCATGTTTTCTAAATGTATTTTCATAAATGTTTTTAACCTTATCTAGTCAATTTAATAAATAAATTTTTACCCTTATTTATATTTTTATATAATGTTTTAAAAGTAATATTCATGAAATTTTCCAAAAAATTACTATTTATCATTCACTAAAAATGTGATAGGTATATTTTTTTAACATGTGTGACATGTATGGAATTTCAAATAACTATAAACTCATAAGCTTTAAAATAATAATTTATATTTTTTCAGTATTATTTTTAAAGGAGATGGTTTCCAATTTTTTATGAATTATTAGTTTTCAAAAGTGATTTTCATAGAAAAAGTATCTTCATAAATAAACATTCAAGGTGATTTATCGTTAAAAATAATTTCCCATATAAGATAAAATCCTCTTATGGAACCTATGATCTAATGGGGATATGAACCAAGGATACTGTTATTATTCATTCTCTAAATGGGTTATGAAGAAAATATTTTTTTGAAACCTATTTACCATTGATAGGTTATACTGATAAAATTTTTAATTAATCCCACTTCTTTTCTCAGGTTGTGCTATGATGAATGTTGAAATTGTTATAAAACCTATATATCTTCTACATGTTATGATATAATGATTTTTTTTTGAAATCTATTTCTTTTTATGGGTTATGATATGCCGTATTTTTTATGATCATGTGCCACACATATGTATAATGTTAATTATGGGATGGGTTGGACCTACATATCCCACCAATTGATTGGAAAATATTACTATATCATGAGATGGAAATGATTGGAATAGGGAGTGAACATAGTTCAGTAATGGACATTGTTTGATATGATGGTCTTTAAAGTGAACCTTAACTATAATGAATATATTGGGAGTGAACCAATTTTATTAATATATCCTTATAAGTGAGGCTTGACTGCTATGAATATTATTTTCTATTGTTATGTGTATGAAATAAATCTATTTATTATGATAATTTTATGCTCCCATTTCTCATGCAGTTTGATTTTGTTATGATTCATGTCTTATAAACTTCTAATATTTTTTCATGAAAATATATTATGATATTTGATATACAGGGAATGGGTTTTAAATGTTATTTTCTTGTTATAATAAATTTATGTTTATGTTATGTAGATATATCTCCCTTGTTTTCACTTACAGAGCATCTGGTCTCCCACTTTATTATGTATCCTTTCCGAGGTTATGAAAAATGTATTATGTATGATATGTATAAGTTGGTTAATGTTTTTTATGAACATTGTGGGATATAACTTAATTTAACAATGAACTAGTTTTTTATGTTTCTATGTTTCCAAAAGGCATTATACCTTTATGATCTCTAGGAGTGTTATGTGTAATGTAAAAAAACATCATCATAAATGATGTAATATATATGTATGAAAAGCCTATGTTATTATATACTCATATTATTTATTATTTTTATTCCCCAATAAATGTTATTATATTCTCTCTTTAGTTTCATATGAATCATACATGGTAGGCATATACCATCATTCATCATCGTAGTGACCCGATCTATTTAAATTTCCATAGAAATTTTAAATAATATAAAACCTATTTACGAAAAATAGATTCCTCACACTATATTTAAATGTACTTTTCCTCATATTATCATTGATCCCCCATTATAAAATCCTTCATTATACTCTTTGAATTTACATGTTATACCAATGTTAAATATCCTTGTTCTTAAAGAATTCACAAAAAGAAACATATCTAGTTATCCAAGTTTTTATTCTTTCAAAATAACCGTCTAAAATATCTTACTAATTTTTGTGTGTGTTTTATCCCCCAAATAAGCTTATTTTAGTGAATTTTTTAATTGATACTCACATACTAATTTAATGTATTTGTCGGTTTTCACACTTTTTTTCATTCGTATTTTGTCAATATTTTATTATCAATCCTACATTATGCATGTAAATTTTATTAGAAAAAGAAATATTTTCTTCAAAAAATAGGTTCTTCCAATTTGAGCCTATAACATACTGATCATTAGAAAATTCCAAGCCCTTTTATCCATTAAATATGATATTATCATTAGGATTAGGGAATATGCCGAGGTTTATATTCTGGGAGAAAACATTTCCCAATTTTCACTTAGCCTACGAATAATTAACCCCCACCCCTATTAAAATTTATCCTATATTATATATTAGTTCAAATGGATCTATTTTATATTTTACCAAGAAACTATATACCCTACCATCATCAGTAATGATGTTAAAAGGAAAACTATATTTTTACAAGGTTTAATACAAAATCCAACTGTTTTTTAGGATTTATTATATTATATAATCAATGATTATACAATATAATCAATTTAGCTAATTACATGTTGAAAATATTATATAATAACTGGTTTTCATTCAACTAAAGTCACATCCACAAATTTACTTCTTCTCAGTTTATTTTTTCCCAAAAACAACACACTATATTAAAAATATCACAATAGGATATCACTATACACCATGATTCACATATGTTTTATAGCTTCACACCATATATATGAAAGTTTTCCTTTGATTCTCATCCTTGGAATTTGATCAGAATCATTGCATAGTATTTTTCTGAATCAATAACATCAATCACCATTATCTCAATAGCTACTTCTTAAAATTATATAATATCTTCAATAATTATCTACATCTTGATCACTAATACAGGTTAGCATCAATGAAAATTTACTGAAGATTCTCATAGGGTTTTCTCACTCAATCTATCAGCTCCAATATTCTTCAAACCCATTGAAACCTCAATGATAATTAAGTGATTCAACACCAATAAATTTATACATACACATCATGTCATCGTTACACATTTTTTTTATTCTCAGGATTTTATAACCATGGTTTCTACAAGAATCTATACTTCTTATTTATTTCATTCTTGGATTATCTAACTCCTCAATAGTGGTCTGATTCCTTAATATTCCAATTATTATTTTTTATGAATTATTCTTAATATTGAAAAAGTATGAATTTCAATTTTATTCAAGTCTCAAAAATGTATCTCTCTCTATCACTTTCATGATAAATTTTTTTCTGAAAGAACTTCAGAGACCATTTATGAATGTAAAATATTTCCTAAATAATTTTGTTCCCAAGATCACTCAATTATGTTATCAAATTTTTCATATGAGGGTTCCCCCATGATCCTCATATTCATTTAACCACGAACATATATCTCTAGTACAATTATAGAAATTTCTTTATTTTTCATTCCCTTTTCGTTCTCCTTTATATATACCAGAAAATAATCTATTCAAGATTTAACAAATATTTTCGAGGTCTTCTAATATTCTCTCATAATACTATCATAGAACAAAAATGAAATATGAAGGTTGATTAATTTTTCTTAGCTATATATAGATTATATAACCAAAAAATATGTTGTTTTTCATAATCATCACTTTTGTTAACACATAGTAATTGTTAAACTCTTCAAATCCAGTAGTAAATCATCCAGTATGTCCTCCATATATCTTGATACTCTCCTTGTTCCATCCCCATTAACTAACCTTATTATTTTTCACTTTATACAATAATCATATGAATTTAATCATTTATATCTCTATGCATATATAATTTTGATCACGACATTATCCCTTCTTTAGCAACCATATTTTATCATCATAAACATCATGATATTTATTTCTATTTTAGAACATCATACATGGAATTTTATTATTTTTCCATTTTAAAAAAATCATATATCCATGTATGCCCATTCATGGTTACATCAGTAAAAGTATTGTCTTATAAACATAAAATAGTATTTCGCTAAACATGAGTAGCACATTCTCCTATTCTCTTTCAATTTAAATGAATTTAAGTAGAAATGCATGTATTTGAAAATATTTTCATATTACCTCATGCATGTAACGTTATCTATTATCATTTGAATACTATATTTTACTCACTTTTAAACATATCTGAACATATCTCTAACTATAAACTTCTCTAAAGAGATATATGGATCATTTTGTATTACATAATATAGACATTTCATTCATTTTAGTCTATATTCCTTCTTTAAAGGATGATAAACCCTTAATAAATCTATGATCTTGGTAACACTTATACTACTATGCTATTTTTCATTAAGAGAGAAGTTCCCTCATTGAAAATTTTCATCATCGATTAATATTTTTTGTCTAGAAAGGAATCACTGCACTATGCATTCTTCAATATTCTATAATTCCTACAGAATTTATCTTTCTTCAATTATATATCACTAAGTTGATCTCCTTGATTTAAAATGTAGATAGATTTCATGTTTCATGAAAGTTGACATTAAAACATGATAAACCATGATTCCATTATAACATATATTAACCCAAGGCATGTAGCCAGTAATCCTACCTTGGAGGTTCTTATGGTCGATCATGTGTCACAATGTGGTTTCATGAATGAAGGATAGTTTGTCCACTATATCTTGATTATTGATCAACCATGAAGAAAAAAGTAAACTCATCAGATTGATCATCAACATCACTTACCATGTGCATGTAACTCATGCTTTCATGGATTTTAGATTTTTTATTTTTCTTATTGTATCGAGCCCATGAAATTTCATATGAACATGTTTTGGTGTTGTAGATGAATGAGGCTGAAACCCTATAAGCCCTTGAGGTTAAAGAAGACACCTAAGAACCCAAAACAATTGTTTTGATATATATTATCTTATGTATATATGTTTATTAATTATTTAATAGTGTCCCTAAAAATAAAAAATACAATAAATATTTTTAAATCATGGAAGCCTCACTTTATAAGAAATGTTTCTCCATTACCTTGCTAGTATATACTACCAAAGTAAAATTGGTCCCTTAAACTATTGGACCTAACTCTACATGGAATATTACCACTAATGGCTCCCATATGTGGATAGATATTTTCACCATTTTTTGTGACCAAATCTCCCAATTCTCTAATCTTTTGGTAATTTTTAATCCACCTAACCACTTGGGATTACTAGGTGTGACTGAGTATCCTCCTGTGTCCCCCTTAGTGGTAGTGGTTGAACAAGATTCCATGATAGGACTATGTAATCAAATTTTTTAAAATACCTCCCTAAATATAGATACTTAATTTAATCCATAACTTTTATAAGCCACCTAAAATCATCAAAAAATAATTCTTCAACAAATTTTTATTTCTTCTACATATTTATATTTAAAATAAAAAAATTTAAAAATTAAAAATTTTATTTCTAATCATATTCAAATACTTATAAATTTCTTAAAGAATAATATTAAATTGAAATAATAATGGAATTCATCTTTTATTTATCGTTTCCCAAACAATATATGAAGATAAAATTCATGTATTTAGAAGAAAATTTATTCAATCACCCTTTCATACTAAAATTTACAGTGAAAAAGATACCATATTTAATCCAAAGTAACTACATTCACCCCCATTAGATTTTATTTCAATTTCAAATTTAGGTCAAGAGTTAGTTTCATTCTTATCCTCCTAGTTGAAAATAAAGAAAAAGTTAATAAAAGGAGTTTTGTACCAATTATTAATATACTATAAAGGATATACTCTTCAAAAAATATTCACCCCCATTACCGGGTCTTCAAAATTTATGAAAATACCTATCTCATCATATCTCCAAGAATTGTTTAATTGGGAAAAGTGTGTACTTTCCTATACACCAATTTAAATATATAAATCCTGATACCATTTGGGAATAAAATGTCACTGACACAACATAGTACACCATTTGTAAAATTTCCAACCTATTTATTTATTCCAATAGATTATTAATTTATATTTTTTCACTTTATATCAGTTTTAAGTGACTATAAGGCTTAAATATTGGCATAATCATCAACTGGATTTTTGTGGAATCACATATTCTTTAGAAGTCCATCGTCAATCAACCAACTCAATTCCATGTGAAAAAACACGGTGTATAAAACATATGTGACTATTTTAGAAAACAAAATTTCCATAATCTAACCACTATATCATACCAACTTAGTGTATCATTTCTCAGGGGTTGTAAAAAAAAATTGGAAAATGTATATCATCCTACACTAAAATTAACAAATACAACAAAAAATTCAAGTGAATGTAAATTAATTCCATTTTTATTATAAAAACACTCAACATTGATAATTATAATAAATACATATCAAAAAAGTACTGTGATAGTTAGGATCAGTCCTTAAAAATATTTATTTTTATGTCATCTCTATATTCAATATTTATATAGTAACAATAAATCTCTAGAAGATTTCATTTCTTTAGTTCCTGCACTCAAGGGATGAATCATATAAATTATAAAGATCAAATATAGATCTGTTTCTATAAGGCCCCAGCCTTAAACATTACTTAATCTTGATTTATTACAAGATTACACCATGAGGATCTTTTCAGGGTTAGAGTTTTAGAGAATTAGATCATAAAACATGCATTACATTCCACATTTAAACAATGTGGTTACATAAAAGATAGTATTCATTTTTTCTATCAATGGAAACATATTTAAAATAAAACATGGATTCTTTCTTGACACTTCCTTGACACTATCATCATATCATGTACCTTTCCCTTGACCAGTGAAAAACATTTCAAAAACATGGGATGAGCATAAAAAGCTCAGTAAGGGATATAAAAATATGGAAAGGAAACATGGGTACATATATACATAAGAATGAAATAATACTTTACCCATAAAACATAAGCACTTTAACATACCTCATTAAATCATGAATTAATCATAGAAATCATAAGACATAAAGGTAACTTGAGGCATTCATAACATTCTTACGTAGGGAGTAACCATCTTGGATACGTTTGGAATACCCATCACAGTGTACTCCATAAATATCTTCGGAGAAACCTTAACGTTTCACTCCTTTGTGTTACCCAATGCATTGGAGAGCTATATCGGGCTCACCCGCCCTTAGTTTATCACAGAACCACCCGTCTTCATAATAATGCCCAAGAACCTCAACATAATCGTATCACATAAAACATGCATAAAGGAAACATAACATTTCCACCTTTCAATCACAAGATATCAATACAACACATTGATATAAAAACATTATGAAAACCATTTTCAATACCAAAACAAAAGAAAATTAAAACATGGTATTTATTTTTCTTTTTAAAAAAAGGTACGGCTTGTAGAGGAAGCCGAAACTCAAATAATGGTCACGATGGTGGAGAAGTCATTGTCACCGCATAAGTACGAAAAAAACATTCCCTTTTGTAGTTTAGTAAACGCTTCGTATAAAAACGATTCCATTTGAATAAACGTAAATGTCAAAGGGGTTTATACACCGTATAAAATAAGGTTGTGTATAAAAGAAAATATGCCTCAATGAAAGGAAATTGAGACGAAGTCCCATACCTCGGGTCCGACTTGACTCGGTCGTTCTTTAATCTCTTGAATAATAAACTTGAGTTAATTTCTACTTGTTTAAGAACCTTTTTTACATTCATTGTTCCCTTTATATCACTTATTTTATTGTTATGAACACTATGTAATTATTTAAGTTAATAACGTTCGTTTTAACTATCATTGGTACTTGAGTAAAAAATAAACCCTTTATAATTACAAGTTGTTCATGTATCCATTATATCCATAATGGTATTCATGATGTAGATATCATATATATCATATATATCCAGTACATTCATGCATTTATAATATTACATAACATTTAGAGGTAAGAAATGAAATCCACCGTTCATGGAGACGGTAAGCCGTACGTACGCATGAACGTTGCTTCCATTTCTATTTTGTATTTTATGAAATGGAATTGTAATGATATAAAGGTATATAATAATTCCAGTTTAATATCATATATAATATCATAACTCCATCCTTTATACGTCCCACATATGGTATTAACGAATCAAATTACTTTGAGGGGGCGGTAGTCCGCACTTCCTTAAATGAAGATATCGTGTTTACCCATAATGGAAACCATAAAGGTATGCCCAAAATGAAAAATACAGAAGCTTAAGGAAAACATAAAAATATTATATATCATATATAAATATAGTGTCATATTAATGGCCACATTTTAAGGTGTTAATAGAATGTTGAACAATCATCGTTTCGGGAAGTAGAAATTTTCCATCCATGGAAACAATATTTTCATTAATAATTAGATGTAGGTGTGTGTAAGTGTTTCTAGAATCCTTATTATAAAAACATCATAGTATATGGAATATACTGTTGTTGTAACAAAATAAATTAATAAAAAGAGTTTAGGGGGTTGGAGAAGCAAAATAAAACAAAAGAATACAATTGAAGACATTACCTTAAAATCGGGTAACTCCCTTTGGTTTGAGCTTAAAGGCCTCCTTGGGAAGACTTATGCCAAAAGTGAGGCTTCAAGGAGTAATAGAAAGAAGTGGAGAGATAAAATGGGTAGGTTTTGGCCCAGCTAAAGGCTTTGTAAGTGTGGGTAAAGAGGTAGAGGTGGGGGCCTTTTATAAGAGGAGAGGAGGGGCACTCTTGGAAAGTAAAGAAATGTTACTTTATTTTAAAATGAGTTTCGGATTCAAAAGGCCCCATATTGATATAATCCGAGGGTAAGGTGATAAGGGTTCTAAATCCACCCATCCAATAGGTTTTGGACATGTGTAGGTCATAGATTTTACATTATCTTTTCATTTTAATTAAATCCTTTATTAACGAGGTAATCACTGCATCATCATGATGTCATAAATAATTTAATTTATATAATGTATAAAAATTATAAAAAAACTATCATGATGTAGGAAATATTTTTATCTTTTTAATGAGTATTTATAGTCAGAAATCTGACTTGTATAACCCCATTTAAAAATTGTTTTAGTAAAACCAATCATGTTTGTGTGATTTTAATTTTAACATTAAATAAAAAGATATTAATGTCATTTTCCTACCAAAATGGTTCCATGGGGTCCCCAAGTTGACCCATTGCTTTTTTTGGTCGGCCATGACACATCCAATATGATTAGGACATGTTTATAGGTATTTTCATTTTATTATAATATCATTTGTTTCCTTAAATTGCACTAATTACCTCTAATCGCGTTTAAAAAACTTAAAAGTTACTATTCACCAAAAAATTATTTTAATCCCATTGAACCACATTTTACTTCTTAATGAAAACCATGTATTTCGGATTTTTGAAATTAAAAACACAGAAGTGGCAGAGTTTCATTTAAACGAAAAATCAGTTTCGTTAACTACCACTTAGTGGTTTCACTATTTGTCAAAAATTGAAGTTTTTCAGAAAAATACCAAAACATCACCCTAAGCTATATTTGATATTCTGAATTCAAAAATGATTTATATTTTAAAAAATTAAAATCATATAAGTTACATTAATTAATTTAAAAATTAATTCCCGTTGTCATGACAAATAGCGTGTTTTTATGAAACAATAAGTATCAAAAGATTAACAACAGTTTAAGTCCAATTTCAAAGTGAAATTGATTCCAATGACCACCATTGGATTAAATGGTAAAAATATATTCTAATTTAACTTCAAAACCAATTCAATCGATAATCTAGTCATATAAATAAATTAGATTGAAAAGAGTTTTTGAATTAAAATAAATCATTTTTCACTATTCATTAAAAAAAATGAACTTTATTGGAAAAATACAAAAAATTCACACAAAGTTAATTTTGATGTCCCAATAATAAAGAATAAGTTTATTTTGAAAAAAATTGCTTATAAAATTGTCAAAATATAGATTTAAAAATGGTTTCCCATCAAAAGGCAGTAAAACGATCTTTTAAAAATATTAGTGTATTCCATGCTTAAGATTGGATTTATTCTCATTTTAAGCCTCTAAAACAATATCTAATTCACTAATAGACATAGATATAAATATCCATTATTTGTTACTTACATGGGATGTTACATCATTCCCCCCTTTAGAAAATTGCGTCCCCGCAATTTATTTACTTATCGAATAAATGGGGGTACTTATCCCTCATTGCATTTTCAGATTCCCATGTTGCCTCTTCCATCATGTAGTTTTTCAACAAAACCTTTACCTGATTAATCACCATATTCCGTAACACTTTCTCCCTATGGTCAAGAATCTGGACCGGTTGTTCCTCATAAGATAGGTTCCCTTCCAGCTGAACTACCTCTGGACTCAAAACATGAGATGGATCTGGCATGTACTTTCTCAGCATCGAAACATGAAAAAAATTGTGTACCTGAGATAAACTTAGAGGTAAATCCACCAGGTATACAACTAGTCCAACTCTCTCCAGAATTTCATATGGTCCAATGAACCTTGGACTCAGCTTTCCTTTCTTACCAAATCGCATCACACTTTTCCATGGTGATACTTTGAGAAAAACATGATCACCTTCCTCAAAAGATAGATCCTTCCTCTTGTTGCCCGCATAACTCTTATGCCTGCTCTGAGCTGTTCTCATGTGTTTTTGTATCAGCTGAACTTTTTCTACCAACTCTTCAACCAATTCTGGTCCCATCAGCTTTCTTTCACCCACTTTATCCCAAAAAGCTGGAGTTCGACACCGCTTCCCATATAACGCCTCAAATGGTGCCATCTGTATACTGGAATGAAAACTGTTATTATTTGAAAATTCAACCAAAGAAAGTTGTTGGTCCCAACTTCCCTGATAATCCATAGAGAATGAACATAGCATATCCTCCAATATCTGAATTGTTCATTCTGACCGCCCATCTGATTAAGGATGAAAAGCTGTACTAAAATTTAATTCAGTACCCAACGACTTCTGAAGGCTTTTCCAAAAGTTAGAAGTGAACCTGGGATCACGGTCAGATACAATGGAGAGGGGAACTCCATGTAACCTGACAATCTCATTAAGATACAAATGGAAAAGTTGATCTAGGGAAAAAGTATCTCGTATTTCAAAGAAAATGAGGAGATTTAGTCAAGCGATCAACAATAACCCAGATTTCATTATTACCACGAGGGGTCTTCGGTAATCCCACAACGAAGTCAATGGATATATTCCCACATTTCCACTCTGGCACTGGTAAAGGCTGAAGCATCCGTTTCGGTAACTGCCGCTCTGCTTCAACCTGTTGACATGTCAAACACTCCATAGTAAAATCAGCAATATCTCTTTTCATTCAATCCCACCAGTAATACTCTCACAGATCTTTGTACATCTTAGTACTGCTAGGATTAACTGAAAATGGAGATCTATGAGCTTCACGTAACAAATCTCTCTTCAACTGTGAATCACAAGGCACACACAATCTCTTCCCACATCTCAAAACGCAATCATTATTAATGTTTAATTCAGGAAACTTACCTTTCTGAACCAGCTCTACCTTTTTCCGTAACTCACTGTCTTGCTTCTGTGCTTTCTTGATTCTGTCTGATAGATAAGATTTCACTGATACCTGAAACAAAATAGAAGAACATCCTGCACCAACAACTTCTATGCCAAAGTTCATCAAATCCTTAACAAAAGGATCACGTTCTAAACGCAACATTGCTAATGAAGCATTACTTTTTTGACTTAAAGCATCATCCACTTTATTTTCTTTTCCCAGATGGTAATGAATTGTACAATCATAATCCTTGATTAATTATAGGCATCTCCTCTGTCTCATGTTCAATTCCTTCTGACTGAATATATACTTTAAACTTTTTTGATCGGTATATATTTCACACTTTACTCCATACAAATGATGCCTCCAAATTTTTAAAGTGAAAACAACAGCAGCTAATTCCAAATCATGTGTAGGATAATTTACCTCATGAGTTTCTACTATCGTGAAGCATAAGCAATTACCTGATCATTCTGCATTAAGATGCAACCAATTCCTTTCAATGAAGCATCACTATAGATAACAAAATCCCCATTCCTAGAAGATAGTGCCAAAACTGGAGCATTCACCAATCTTCTTTTCAATTCATGAAAACAATCATCACATTCTTTTGTCCAAATAAACTTAACACCCTTCTGAGTTAGCTTAGTCATTGAACTAGATAACCATGAAAAATTTCTAACAAACCTTCGATAATAGCCTGCCAAACCAAGGAAACTACGAATCTCTGTTACATTTGTGGGTCTTGGCCATTCTTTAACAACCTTTGTTTTTGCAGGATCAACGGTTATCCAATCTTTAGAAACAATGTGACCATGGAAAGAAATTTGTTGCATCCAAAACTCACACTTGCTGAATTTCCCATACAATTTCCTTTCTTTTAAGGTTTGAAAAATAACCCTTAAATGTCTTTCATGCTCCTCTTTACATTTAAAAAACACCAAAATATCATCAATGAAAACCACAACAAACTTATCCGAGAACTCATGGAAAATTCTATTCATTAGGTCCATGAATACAGCAGGTGCATTGGTTCGCCCAAAAGGCATTACTACAAATTCATAATGGCCATTTCTTGTACGAAATGCAGTCTTCAGAACATCTGCTTCCTTTACCTTCAGCTGATGGTACCCCGATCTCAGGACAATCTTTGAAAAAAACTGAGCTCCCTGGAGCTGATCAAACAAATCATCGATATGAGGCAAAGGATATTTTTTCTTAACAATGATGGTATTCAAGGCTCTATAATCAATTCAAAGTCTCATTGAACCATATTTCTTTTTAACAAATAAAACAAGAGCACACCATGGTGATGTGCTAGGTCGAATGAAACCTTTCTCTAATAAATCATGCAATTGCTCCTTCAACTCTAAAAGTTCAATTTGAGACATTCAATAAGGGGGTTTTGAAATTGGCTTAGCATCAGGAACTAAGTCAACAGTAAATTCAACTTCCCGAACTGGTATTATTCCAGGAAACTCATCAGGAAAAACATCAGGATACTCATTTACCACTGGCACATCATTAATCTGAACAGTTCCCTTGTTTTCAACAATGTGTGCAAGGTAACATTGATTTCCATATTTTAGAAGTTTCTCAACCTCTTGATATGTTATCAACAGTAAGGGTTCATTCTTGTACACAAACTGAAAGTCTTTCTGAAAAGAAACTTCTTTAGCTCTACAGTCAATCTTAGCATGGTAAATAGAGAGCCAATTCATACCCAAGATAACATCAAACTCTACTAGAGGTAGAACAACAATGTTTTCATGTAGGTTCTTTCCACAGATAAGGATATGAAGATTCTTATAAAAAAAATTTGCCTCAACATTTCCCCCAGGTGTTTTTACCACAAGTTCAGGAGTCATTTCATGAGATGGTATTCCCATTTTACTAGAAAAGTTTTCAGAGATGAAAGAATGTGTGGACCCCGAATCAAAAAACACATTGGAATAATCTGAAAAAACAAACAAAGTACCTGATACAACTTCATTTGATGACCCGACATCTACTGAAGTAGTTGCAAAGGATTTCACCACCCCTTTCTGCTTGTAGTCTAACTGCTTCCCATCACTGAAGCTCTTTGTCGGACACTTGTTTGCATAGTGACCCATCTCATTGCACTTAAAACATTTCACTAACTGTAAATCAAATTTGGTCTTACCATCACCTTGATCTTTTTCAGTGCAATCACAAGCCTTATGTCCCATCTTACCACATCAGTAGCACTTTCCAGAATTCAGAAGACATTCCCCAGCATTCCTTTTACCACATTTATCACAAATTTGAAACTTAGTTTTCTTACCATCAGACTTTTTTGAATAATTATTTCCTTCCTCCTGCCACCTCGGTCTCTTCTTCTGCTAGTTGTTATAGAACACTTGATCATCGGAAAACTCCATTTCCACCTTCTCAGCGCATCGAACAAGATTTTCATAACTTTTAAACTCATGAGAAGCTAATGCCCTTAGATATTTTGGTTTTAATCGTGAGTAAAAATGATTGATTTTACTATCAAGGTCTCAGATACAATTTGGAGCATACCTTGCCAATCGAGTGAAACTCTCTTCATAGGCGGCCACTGAGTCTTCCTCTTGCCTCAATTCTGAGAATTGTTTTCCCATCCTAAGTCGAACAGCCTTAGGAAAATACTTCTCAAGAAACATACCTTCGAATTCATCCCAGTCAAGAGCGTCAATCTCATCAGCGTCCCTGATATTTTAACCATCGACCACCACTGATCTGCCTCACCCTCCAAACAGTAAATAGAAAGACTAACCTTTTGATTGTCTGAACACCCCATGACATCGAAAATCTTCTCCAGTGCTTTAATCCACCCTTCAGCTAAAATAGGGTCAGATGATCCTCTGAATGATGGGGGATGTTGCCTCATGAAATGTTCCACCACTGACATGTTCCTCTGCAGTTGATATGGCTGATCTCGTGCATGGATACCACCACCATTTATCACTTGAGTCAACTGATCCATTATTGCAACAAATTGTTCAGTTCCAATTCCGACCATCCTAGGATGCTGATTCAGAAGGTTATTTCCTTATGTATGCCTTCCTAGCACTGCTTCCCTGTTTCCTCTGCGGAAAACCATTCTAAACAAACATGTCTTATATGAAGCAACATGGTAATCTTTAAATACTATATCATTTCAAAAATAATATTTTTGGATAATCATTTAATAGAATTATAACTCCTAAAGTTATATAAACCAACATTTGATACCAACTATAAGGCCCAGCCTTAAACATTACTTAATCTTGAGTTATTACAAGATTACACCTTGAGGATCTTTTCAGGTTTAGTGTTTTAGAGAGTTACATCATAAAACATGCATTACATTCCACATTTAAACAAATTGGTTACATAAAAGATAGTATTCATTTTTACCATCAATGGAAACATATATAAAATAAAACATGGATTCTTTCTTAACACTTCCTTGACACTATCATCATATCGTGTACCATTCCCTTGACATGGGAAAAAAATTTCAAAAACTTGGGATGAGCATAAAAAGCTCAGTAAGGGATATAAAAATATGGAAAGGAAACATGGGTACATATATACATAAGAATGAAATCATACATTACCCATAAAACATAAGCACTTTAACATACCTCATCAAATCATGAATAAATCCTAGAAATCATAAGACATAAAGGTAACTTGAGGCATTCATAACATTCTTATGTAGGGAGTAACCCTCTTGGTTGCGTTTGGAATACCCATCATAGTATATTCCCTAAATCTCTTCGAAGAAACCTTAATGTTTCCCTCCATCACGTTACCCAATGCATTGGATAGCTATATCGGGCTGACCCGGCCTTAGTTTATCACGGAACCACCCGTCTTCATAATAATGCCCAAGAACCTCAACATAATCGTATCACATAAAACATGCATAAAGGAAACATAACATTTCCACCATTCAATGACAAGATATCAATACAAAACAGTGATATAAAAACATTATGAAAACCATTTTCAATACCAAAACAAAAGAAAAGTAAAACATGGTATTTATTTTTCTTTTTAAAAAATGGTATGGCTTGTAGAGGAACCCGAAACTCAAATAATCGTCACGGCGGCGGAGAAGTCGTTGTCGTTGCATACGTACGACAAAAACATTCCACTTGTCATTTAGTAAATGCTTTGTATAAAAAATATTCCTTTTGAATAAACATAAAATTCAAAGGGGTTTATACACCGTATAAAAGAAGGTTTTGTATAAAACAAAATAAGCCTCAATGAAAAGAGATTGAGACGAAGTCCCATACCTCGGGTCCGACTTGACTCGGTCGTTCTTTAATCTCCTGAATAATAAACATGAGTTAATTTATACTTGTTTAATAACCTTTTTCAAGTTCATTATTCTTTTTATATCACTTATTACCATGTTATGAACCCTATGTAATTATTTAAGTTAATAACGATCATTTTAACAATCATTGGTACTTGAGTAAAGAATAAAACCTTTATAATTACAAGTTTTTCATGTATCCATTATATCAAGAATGGTATTCATGATGTAGATATGATATATATCATATATATCCAGTACATGCATTCATTTATAATATTACATAACATTTAGAGGTAAGAAATGAAATGCACTGTTCATGGATATGGTAAGCCGTACGTATGCATGAACACTGCTTCCATTTCTATTTCGTATTTTATGAAATGGAATCATAATGATATAAATTTATATTATAATTCCAGTGTAATATCATATATAATATCATAACTCCATCCTTTATACGTCCCACATATGGTATTAACGAATCAAATTACTTTTAGGGGGAGGTAGTCCGCACTTCCTTAAATGAAGATATCGTGTTTACCCATAATGGAAACCATAAAGGTATGACCAAAATGAAAAATAAATAAGATTAAGGAAAACATAAACATATTATATATCATATATAAATATAGTTTCATCTTAATGGCCACCTTTGAAGGTGTTAAAATAATTTTGAACAATCGTCGTTTCGGGTGGCAGAAATTCGCCATCCACAGAAACAGTATGTTCTTTAACCATTAGATGTAGGTGTGTGTACGTGTAGCTCTAAAACTTCTTATAAAAACAGCCTAGTATATGGAAGATACTGGTTTTGTTACCAAAGAAATGAATAAAAATATTTTAGGGGGTTGGAGAAGCAAAATAAAACAAAAGAACACAAGTGAAGACATTACCTTAAAATCGTGTAACTCCCTTTGGTTTGAGCTCAAAGGATTCCTTGGGAAGACTTATGCCCAAAGTGAGGCTTCAAGGAGTAATAGAGGGAAGTGGAGAGACAAAATGGGCAGGGCTGGCCGAGCCAAAGGCTTTGGAAGTGTGGGTAAAGAGGTAGATGTGGGGGCCTTTTATAAGAGGAGAGGAGGGGCACTCTTGGAAAGCAAAGAAATGTTACTTTATTTTAAAATGAGTTTCGGATTCAAAAGGTCCCACATTGATATAATCCGAGGGTAAGGTGATAAGGGTTCTAAATCCACACATCCAATAGGTTTTTGACATGTTTAGGTCATAGATTTTACATTATCGTTTCATTTTATTTAAATCCTTTATTAATGAGGTAATCGCTGCATCATCATGATGTCATAAATAATTTAATTTATATAATGTTTAAAAATTATAAAAAAATTATAATGATGTAGTAAATCTTTTTATCTTTCTAATAAATATTTATAGTCAGAAATATGACTTGTATAACCCCATTTAATTTTTTTTATGTAAAACCACTCATGTTTGTGTCATTTTAATTTTAACATTAATTACAAAGATATTAATGTCATTTTCCTACCAAAGTGGATCCATGGGGTCCCCAAGTTGACCCATGTCTTTTCTTTGTCGGCCATGACACATCAAATAAGGGTAGGACATGTTTCTAGGTATTTTCATTTTATTATAATATCATGTTTTCCTTAAATTGCATTAATTACCTCTAATCGCGATTAAAAAACTTAAAAGTTACTATTCACAAAAAAATTACTTTAATCCCATTGAACCACATTTTACTTCTTAATGACAACCATGTATGTCAGATTTATAAAATTCAAAACACAGAAGTGGCATAGTTTCATTTAAACGAAAAATCATTTTCTTTAACTTCCACTTAGTGGTTTCACTATTCATCAAAAATTGAAGTTTTTCAGAAAAATACCAAAACATCACCCTAAGGTATATTGGATATTCTGAATTAAAAAATGGTTTCTATTTTACAAAATTCAAATCATATAAGTTACATTAATTAATTTAATAATTAATTCCCACTGTCACGACAAATAGCGTGTTTTTGTGAAACAATAAGTATCAAAAGATTGACACCAGTTTAAGTCCAATTTCAAAGTGAAATTGATTCCAATGACCACCATTGGATTAAATGGTAAAAATATATTATAATTTCACTTCAAAACCAATTAAAAAGATAATATAATCATATAAATAAATTATATTAAAAAGTGGTTTTGAATTAAAATACAACACTTTTGCACTATTCATTAAGAAATGAGCTTTATCGGAAAAATGCCAAAAATTCACACAAAGTAAATTTTGATGTCCCAATCATAAAGAATAAGTTTATTTTGAAAAAAATAGCTTATAAAATTGTCAAAAGATAGATTTAAAAATGGGTTTCCATCAAAATGCAGTAAAACAATCCTTTAAAAATAATAGTGTATTCCATGCTTAAGATTGGATTTATTCTCATTTTAAGCCTCTAAAACACTAGCTAATTCACTAATAGACATAGATAAAAATATCTATTATTCGTTACTTACATGGGATTTTATAGTTTCTCATTCTCAAAATCATAATTTTCTATATAATAATTATAGCATTAATTGATTCTTGTCATTCATCACCTTCACGAACATTATACAAATTGAATTCACAATGTATGTGGGAATGAGGATGATATTCGATTACTTCTCAACTATAGAACTGGGGATGAGACTTCTTTCCCAACCCAAATTCATTTTTCTTTAAATATTTGAAATTACTAAGCTTTTTCATTCATTATTCTTCCTTCAATTCTGATTTTTTTATATTGGGCAGCATGGTATTATTTTTATTTACATCTTGCTCCATAGCTACAGTATCATTCTTATCTTAATATATCATAATGATTTATGGATTTTATTATTTTTTCAGCCTCCATTATTCCGCTAGATACCTAGGGTAAATGCCCAATAAATTATTAGACTCATGAACCTCCATCTATTTAAATGTAAACATCATCTTTATAGAATCTAATTTGGAATTAGAAACCAAATGTGTTTTCCATTTTCCAATTTTCATATGTTTTTTACTAGACAACTGAGTCACATAATTATTATGAATCTGGACTACCTTATTTCACCTTCTCGACATAACTTTATCAACCTTTACTATACCCTTTGTGGGTATATTCTAAACCTCACTATCATTGATTTCCTCCAACATGATGATTGTGTGTCTATCTATTTGATTGAATTTTTTGTGGACTCCATTCCAATAATATAAGCATATTATTACAATAGGTTTGAAATCCATTATATCTATCTTGATTTTATTCTTGTGATTGTCACTCATATCAACATTCCTCAACTGATATCTACTCAAGGAAGGATTTCCTTCATTCATATTCTTATCATCATCAGTTGTTTTGGCCTCTAATTCATATAAATAAAAATATTATCAATATATGGAAAATACCATGAAACCCAATATTTTTGGACATATATTTTCTAAAAAACACATAAATTAACTTGACACATATATTAATTCATCTATGGAATATTCTTATTATTCCATGGAACCTATTTTTTTTGTAAAAAATTTATTTTTCAATTTCAACATTGCATCCCCTAGCAGTAAACCTTCATTGACTAGAATATGAATAAATGATATACTAAAAATATATTTCCATATTCCAAAAAAAATATAAATTCCAATAGTATCCATCAAAATTATTTCTTTCATTCTTTAGATTAAATATTTATAGACTTTTCTACATGAAACCCATGTTGTTTTTGAGTTATTTCACCACTCCTTTAGGCTAAATCTAGTGAATTTTTCTTCATAAATCTTTTCAATTCAACAGTATATCACATGAAATGTTTATCAATATTTTTTCCCACCCACAACAGAATGGAATTTAATTTCTATCATGAACTATTTGACTAAAAAGACTAGTAAATACATGTCCTTTTTGATTGTGAATGTTCTTCTTCAATGTGATTAAGGTGGATTTCTTAAAAACACTTCTTATTATATCTCTTCCATTAGGTAGAGTCCCTATTGAGGTAAATTTATTCTCTAAAACCTTTGTAAAATCAATTCCTTTTTATGTTCTTTGAGAAGATCTATCATGTACAAATTCTAGATTGTTCTTCTTTATTTCTAACTCAAAACACATCTTGTGGATAAAATTTTTTTGTACTTAAACTAACTTCATTCTTTCTTCATAGTAACTCTTTTGATTTTAATTTTCATCATCATTAAATATTCTTCTCTCTTATTATGAACATTATATTACTTTAATTCTTATTGATTTGAAATCTAATTGTGAATCATTTATATTCACTATGAAGATGTTTATTTTTTCTAAGGCATGGAATAGATTAGTTATAGGAGGGATAAACACTTCCTTCTAAAATATTTCCTTTAAAAAAATTCATCACCCAATGAAATGCTATCATTACAAGGTGATAATATTTCTATGATGGGTTTTACTATTTTTGAGATGGTTTTTAACCTTTCAATACATATATCCAATTCATTCTCTATTTTTTATTATTCTTCCTCTAAATATGATATTTCATAAAATAGTTCCTTGAAAAAAAACATGTATGTAAGAAAACTACTTCATCGTAAACATTATTTAGATAACCTTTATCATGAGAGTAAAATTATTTCACTATTTTATCTCTAGATTACATTCACTGATTTAACTAGAGTCGTCATAATATTCTCTTTAAATTTACTCAACATATGTCCACATACCATTATAAGTACTTCTAAAAATGGTTTCATCCTTTTTTTATTTTCTACTTTTTTCATCTTTTTGGCATCTTTATTCTTTTTCATTAATGTATTATTAGAAGATTCTTTTGAATATTTTTAAATAGGAATGTTGATACATTATTTTAGCTATAGATATACTTAAAACATATCCTTAAATATAATCTCAGTGCTTTCTTATAGTGATACCAGGGAAAATATAATACTAATACAATTCTGTTGGAACCTAGCTCTAAGGATAATTGATACCCCCTTTGGATACACGCAGACACCTGAAAGGGCGGTTGAATTAATTTATACTACTTTTATCAATTTCCAATCCACTAATGAATATTTAACCCTTAAAATTATTTTTCACCAATATTTTAGGTTTTTGAAAATAGATCTATATTATTATTTTACAATGAAATTATCTACTATATGTGTGTAAATAAATAAAATAAAATCCACAGAGTATTTTTACAATTTTTGGTACTAAGAGATACTTAATTACTTGATTTTTATGTACCATGGTCAAATATTCTATAATATAATAAATTTCCTCACATATAAGTGGGCCATATTAGAATATCGATAATATTTTCTAAGAAAATGTCAAACCAGCCACAAGCCTACTTGTAAAAGGAGTTCTTCCAATAACTTCACACTATATTAATTGAGTAACATTTTTACCTCCATGAACAACCTAAGTCATATAGGTTATATTAAATTAATCAATTTATATTAAAGAGTTATTTTAAGTCTACTCCACGGTAGTAGATATGGATATATACATAGATGTCTTCTACATCAAATAAATATAGATCTCTATAAACACTATAACAACTTATTAAAATATGATAAGGTATTTAGGGATACAATATAACTTTGTCTCTATAATATCTCATCAACACATAAATTCTAATAAATCTATTCATATTACTATCTCACTCAATCTATTAGATCATACAATCTTAAAACCTAATATCTCCTTATTATTCTTCATGTTCTTCAACACAGGTAAATGAATCCATAAAAATAAGGGTGAACATTCTTTGTTCTTATTCTTTTCATACTTCTGCAACCATGGTTGTCGAAAGAATCTTTTCTTACTCCTTTTTCATTGAAACACATATGATCAAACTATTCAACTTAGTATTAGATCCTTATTATTATTTTTATTTGATATGGAGTACTCTAGAATCTTTAACAAACACATGACACTTATTTTCTCAAGTATTAAACAATATCACTCCATATATCTCTATCATATTATTTATATATTTGGGACACTAGGAAATAGGATAACAATTTTCAGATAGAAAGTATTCACTAAATAATTTTTTTTCTAAAAATCAGAAAATTAATTAATCACATTTTTATATTAGGATTCCACAATGATCACTATATTTCTTTGGCCTCCAATGGATTCCTTCCTGAACGGCCCGAATACAGTCCTTTTATATTTCTGTTTTCTCTCATCCAAAGGAAACAATTATAGAGTATATATTAGCCTAGAGATATTCTATATTCCTCTAATAAAACTCTCAATGTACTAAAATAAAGACTATAGATTTAATCATTTTTAACAATTGTAGATATGTCATACTTTAAATAGAGATGCACCTTTCTAAAATCTTCACTACAAGTAAAAAAATAGTTCTTCAACTCATTAAAATCATCTAGAAATTATTCATGTTTGTAATATAGCTAACTCATGACTCTTTTCCTTTTATCCTCAACTACACAACATATTCATTATAAATTTATATAATAATAACAATAAGTTAATAATTTATATTTCCATGTATAAATAATTTTGTTCATGGAGTCCTCCCTGATTCAAAAATCAGCTTATTTGAAAATATGCATCATGTTATTTATTTCCATTTTATTTCATCATAGTTAGTATAAAAAATAATTTTGTTAAAAAAGCATATATTCATGCATGGTTAGTAGTGGTTTCATGGTTGAAGCCCCTGTCTTGGTAGACCAATCAAGTAGGCGGCATAAAATTGATTTCCATTTTATCTCCTTCTCAATCAATTTACATGCATGAATGTGTATCTTCCTGAATATACCAATATTTCAAACATACCTCATGTAGGTAATATGATCTACCATCATCTGAATACTCTACAAGAGTAATGATTCAAAAAAATATAATCATTTTAGTGACCTAAACCTCATCTCAAAAGATATTTCAGATCAGTTTATGTGCCTTAATATAGATATTTACTTCATTATAGATTATATTCCATCTTCATAAGAATATAAACTATCGATTCATCTTGGATAATAGTAAAAAATATATTACATTGATATATTCATTAATCAAACAATTATTGAATATATATTTTTCATTAAGGAGGAATACTTGGATGTACAACATGGAATCATCACACCATGCACATTCCATCCTATTTTTATTCTTTTTGAATTAATATTCCATATATTATATCTCACTAATCATATTATCCATGAGGCATAATGTAAATCGACAAAATAATTTTCAAAAACGACCATAAAACTGGATCAACAGTGAGTTTATGACCACTTTATCTTCCTAACGGCATGTTTTTAGTCATCTTATCAAGGTATACCTTTACTTAGATCATGTTTCATGCACTAACTACATTAATTATTATCAAATGATGTCCCATAAGATGATTATTGATCAACTATTAAGGTAACATTCTCGTTAATGGATTGGCCATCACTCTTAGTGACCACGTATTTGAACTTAAGTAATTCATTGATTTTTATTTATCAATTCTTCTTATTGAATTGAGCCCATTTAATTTCAAATGAACATGTTTTAGTTTTATAGTCTTTATTTGAAGAATCCCTAGATGGTCTAAAAGTTTATTTCATCATTTTTAAACCCCATAATATCATTTTGACATAGTTTTGTTTAATTATTTATGTTCATTAATGGTGTAAAAAATTCCTAGAAAACCGAAAATCTTAGATCAATTATTAAATCAGGGTCATACAACTTTAAAAGTAATGATGGTCTTTTAGGAGACTAGTGAAGAGAAACAAATCCCAGTGGTTCTCTACGGTCACTAGCCCTAACTCCCCATAAAGGATACCCACTGATGGATCCCTTGTGTGTGTACTCATTCACACCAACATTGTGAAATTATATTCCCCATGTGTTTTATCTACCTATGTTATGATCCTCCGAGTTGATTGGGTTTTGTTGTTGTGGTCAAGATAGCTCCTGCACCCACCTCAGTGATTATGGTTCCATTAGATTATATAACTGACCTATTTCCCCCATTTTTTAACATATCTCCCTAAAAATACATTTGTAATTCAATTCATACCTTCCTTAAGCCACCAAAAATATTTGACAAATAATTCCTCAATCAATTTGATTTATTCTTTATATTGTTATTAATAATAAACACATGGATAAATTCTCAATTTAAAATACTATCTTCTCCAAACCCTTATTCATTTTCAGATTATTAATATTTATTTACAAAAATAAAGACACACATGGTTTCTTTGACATTTTCCATACCATATGGGTCGCATCTTCTTTTTTATGTTGGGTTGATACTCTATTTTATAACCCTTAAATAATGACATTGATAGTCATGGAAAATAAAATCATTACTCAAAAGTCATTTAAAAATATATTTATTTATGCAACAAAATAATCATCAAAAGCACAAAAGGTAATATATCTTCTCTCATCTAATTAGGAAAAAGTATATTGAATATTTTCCATATTTCATAATTGTACTTCTGAATTAAGAAACATCATGTTGAGAGTATTATTATAATCATACCCATTTTTTCATTTATCCATTAAATTTAATTTTTTCCTCTTTAATACGCTTCTCAAATTCTTAAGGTAATTTATTTTTCTCTTGAAAATAATTCAAAAGTTCTTTTATCTTATTTGATTTGATTTCCAGTTAAGAATTCATTGCATCAATGATAACCTTTTTACATCCAATGCATATATCATTTCTTTAATAACATTCCTCACATCATCTTTAACTTAAACAATAATTATAAATTTCTTATCAATATTTAGTGTATACCTTTAATATCTATATTTATAGAACATTTCTCCTCTTTTTATTTCATGATATATAATCACATTAATACCTTTTATTTTAGTTATTTATCAATTGATTAAAAATATACTTCATGTTCTATAATCTATTCATATATGTCTCTAAAATAGAAATAAATAGAAGTGTAAAATTCATTCGGAAAAATATTCTTGGTTTTATTAATTATGGACTATAAATATACTGATTCCTTTGGAATATGATCTCTCTTTTTTTACATAGGTTACCAATAGGAAAATATTGACAAGAAAATTCAATTACCTCTTGTTCATTAAAAAGGATTGAAACATATGAGGTATAATTTTTTTCTATCTTTTTTCTTGTGTATTAACCACCTAATGTTTTTTAATCCCGAAAGGTTCAATTTCCTTGTAATTAAAACATATTCTTGTTTTTATTTCTTCATCATTGTATATAAGGGTTACCTTATCATTATTAAATAAATTAGAATATCAATCAATATAATTATTTATATTTGTAAAATAATATTTTCCACTTTAATTTCCATTAATTAGTGGGGAACCCTAATATTATATTCTTTTTTATTAGACATTCCTCTATTTCATCACATATCTTTTCATCATGTTCCTTAGAGTCTTGGAATATATTTAATCCATATTTTCATTAACATGAAACTCATAGGATTCATAAAATATAATAATTATGATTCAATTTGGAAGAGAGATTAAAAAATGAAAATTTTTAAATGTGAAGAATCTAATTATTGGTGGAATCTAGAGATTTGATACCAATTTTTGTTCCCACAATATTGGTGCCACCACACTAAGAGGGGGATAGAATTAGTGTGGATGGATTTAAACTAGTTAAAATATTTTTTTTACCTCTACACTTATTAGTGTAAAGGTATCTCACATTATAATATCAAACACTAATTGCATTCATGAATTAAAAACAACTTCACCAAAAAACAAGGAACACATATAAATTTTAGGTTAACTCAAAATGTGTAAACTAGTAATTAGTGTTGGTTATAGTTATCCCACACACATAAAACTAATATTTTATTATTATAAGAAATGTAAGTGATTTTGACCTTTAATGGTCGTATATTAGAATAACTAGATTACATACACAACACAAACCATCTCAACTATCACCAACTCACCACTCTTCTAACAAAATAACCAATTAAGTCCCTATTTAATAACTATATTATGAATAAATCCTTTTTAATGTTATATAAATAGATTATATTATTATATTTAATATATTTTATCTTTAATATCAGTTTTAGTATTATATAATTATTTTATCTCTTTATTACTTGCACAAAAAATATCTTGATGGCTTTATGAAATTATTTTCCTTATGTTCATTAACACAAAATATATCCAATAGCTGTAGTACGGACCTCACAGTAATACTATACACTATATTTTTCCTTAAAATATAGAATATATTTGAAATGATGATATGAACATTGGTATCTCTCTATTCATGAACTCCAAATATTTTCTCCTTCTTTATCTTCAAGGAAAAGCGTAATCTATCGGGGCATTGTTAGATATATTTCTCTCTCAACTTATTATAATTATAACAACATACTCTCATTTTTTAATTTATTTAATTACCTTCCTACATTATATTTTTTTCAAAAAACTAGTAATATTTACAAGGATTATATTTCAATATCAAAACATTGGAAATTACCATAACTTCAATATCATAATTTTTATATTCAAAAAGATTAAACTATCATCTCAAGAAACCCTACTCATTTTTTTCTCAGTGAGAGGAAAGTACTCTTCTTATTAAAACCTCATATAATATCATTTAAATGTATTCTCATTTAATTCCACCAAGGACATATACAAATACTTTTCTTTAAATATTTACAAAAAAAACATTTTTTTCAATTATACATGTTCACATTAAATAATATTATTGTAGTGAAAATATGCAACTCATAGTGAAATTTCCATCTTTAATTTTCTACACAAATATAGACTTGAATCATTTATTAATTAATTAATAATCAAGATGTTAATTCACTAATGAACAGTAATAAAATTTCTGATTTTGTATTATGATTTACCTGAGAACATATTTTAATTTTATATGTCACTCTGAATTATCATACATAGCATTTGAAAACCACATGTTAATATTATAAAATATTATAGTTATTCTTATGTGACTATAGTGTACTCTTATGTTTCCTCTATAACATCAGGTTTATTCTTACACATCCCTATAATACACTTATTTTTTTCCCAGTTTCTTCTACATAGCTTTGTGACAACCCAAGTTAGTCAAACACATATTATAATTATTCTTACACAAGAATCACTTATTATTATAAAACCATTTTTTACTCTTCTATACATTCCATAAATCACGAGTCTCTCTTACACACCACATATTTACTCTTCAACACATTTGAGTTATTTTGAGGTAAAATTTAATTGATATCTGTATATTTGGTTTATTATGATGTGCATAGGTTTCTTCTTACATATAATTTAGAAAATAATAGTTATTCTCATGCAATTTACAACAATTCTTATATAGATCCATGTTAATGTTATACATTTTTAGGTTATTATTATGAAACTTTTTTTATTCTTGCATATCTATACTTTATCATATTTTTAAACAAACATACATCAGAAAATTTCCTATCATTATGAAATCCATGAAAAATAACTTCATCAACTTCAATTTAACTCAAAACTCTTTAAATTAATTTAAAAAACTAAAAGACATCCTCAAAAATCATCAGCAAAATTTATAATGAATTTATAGCATGTATGAACTCTATCCATTTAAAATTGACTAAGAAATCTCAAAAACATATTCAACTATTTTAATTCTTCTCAATTCATTTCAAGGAATTATCAAATTATCATCATCATTATTATAATTGTCCTGAAGATCATGCAATATGTATAATATCTTTATAGTTTTTCAAGGATATTCCTCTAGATAAATAAATTCAAAATTGGGTCATACCTATTCTAGTTAACCCCCTCTATGACTAAAATGGGTTCTACATACCTCAAAGAATCAATCCATATAATATAGAGTCTGAAATCTAGTGGTGAGGGTCCATGAGTAATGTGGGGTGACTATACCCATATAGATAAAAATAGCCACAAATCATAGTAGAAGAAATATAATAATTTCATCACATATGTAATGTAGTGTGAATGTAATATATCCCCACAAAATTTCATATAAAAATAATGACACGCATGCTATAAAAATATGAATAAAAAAAGTTCAAGTAATAATATTAGGTAAAAACGACCCCCCATAGTCTGGTCATATACACTGAGATCCATAAATACCCAAAATAACTAGGACAAAAGAGAACTAGTTCTATGTCCACAGATGGTCCCATATCCAATACAAAACCAATATCATAGATAATCAATCAATAGTATGGACCTTTACCTTAATTGGTTCAAAATATAATTCTACTCAGATAGAAAAGTGTATAATTAGGGTTTAATTAAATCTCATTAGGCCATCACCAATAGTTTTCCAACATATTTTACTAATATAAAGTTACTTTGTAATGTGATATGATAGGAAGTAATGTTAATAAAAAATAGAAATAATAATAAAATAAATCACACCCACATGTGAATCCCAATCGCCTTTTGGTATGAATAATTACTTTGGCTAGTATTTTTGTGTCTCTGATTGTATCACATAATCATCAACCAGGAAACTCACACCATTTCATAGTTAGTTAGTGTAACATTTTTACATATTATATTGAAAAACACTTGGGAAATATATCCTAAAAACATTACCCAAGATAAGGGAATTTAATCCAACTATATAATAATCACTGATATGAGAGAAAAACATCTTGATAGAATATTTATAACAATGCGAATAACATCCCAAATAATATATATAAAATTGGTAATCCTATCATGGAAACATTGTCAAGAGATGGAATAATGCCCCTTAGTAATATAACCATCAACCGCTAGGTTGTACATCCCAGCTACACAATTTCAATAATGGGAATACCATCCTCGGGTCATCATATACAATGGGAATCATGTGGGATAGAACATCAGAAGATATATTCATATTTCATCATTTTATATGAACATTCAGTAAATATCACAATAAATCACATATCTATAACCTATAGGTTTAGTTTCATTTTAGATTAGATACATTACCAACTCATTTTAAAAACATCCCTCTACATCTCCTACTATTATTTGACACACATAATACCCTTCATGAAATATTAAACATAATAATCATCTTCACATATTTCTGAATGAAAACATAAGAAAAATGTGATCACAGACACTCAGTAGGGGTAAACATAAAAGGGAATAATAAATGATCAGAAGTGAGAATAAAATGAACATGTGGTTATGAGAAAATAATCATGGTTTATAAACATATTATATGAAAATAATATACTATAAAACATAGATAAAAACTAATGAGTCGTGACATAAGGATTTCAATATAACATAAAACATGGGTCATACGAGTGTAGAGTCATGATACAATAATAATATTCCATAAAAATATCACATAGGAATTTTCTAAAACATGTAGATGTGGAATAAGAATGTGTCATATATTTATAATATAAATCATTTATTATTCCTAATCTATCCACCAAGACAATCTTCATAGAGTGGATTGAGTCTCAAAATGGATTACATTCACTCCCCATTCTTATAAATATAGTGGAAAGGGTCCCATAATGGATTGAGTTCACTCCTCAGTCCCTTATATTTCATATTATGAGATAAAAATAATTACCTAATGCATTGTATAGGAATATTATTTATATACCACCCATCACATAATGAAAACCATACATATATGTTCCATATAAACATGAAAACAATCATAATTCCATAATAGATTAATTATTACATCAGAATGAGAAGTGGTGGATAAAAATTAAAAACAAACATGATCATAAGTCATCAAAAGAAATTAGGAAAATGGTATCAATATATAATATCCTTTATGAATCCTAAGAAACATTAAAGGATATTTACCTATATTAAAAACAATTTGTATCATCAGTAGAAAGTTAAATTAAAAAATATTAAGAAATTTCACTTGTTTTTAATAGATTTTATTTAAATATATTATAAAAGTTTATTTTTATAAAAATTAAATTAAAAAAATATTATATTGATAAATTATGAAAAATTAATAACGAATATTCAAAGAAAAAAATAGAAAATGGATGAAGAATGCTATCATAAAAAAACATAAATAAAATATTCCATTTAAAAATTATATAAAGTAAAAGTTAATTGAAAATTTCCTTAACCACACAGAGAAGTAAGGATATGGACATATATAAAATAATATAAAAACTATGGACATATAGGAGAAATATTCTTGATCGAATAGATGATATAAGGTCATATCAACTAATACGAATCCTTTTGGTAGAATTGTGAACCAATGGATGTGAATTGGTATAGAGACATGTAAACACAAAAAATAACCATTTGAAAAGAAATTAAATGATTAATCTTAGATAAATAACATAAAATTTCCCCCAAAATAAATTTATTCCCAAATAGTCTGGATTTCAAAGTGATATGTTAAATTAAACCCTTACCTTTACTCCCGAATTTCCCTGTGGGTCTTTAACCACTTGTAAAATTTCAAAAAACATATTAACCACTAAATAAAAAACCATATTCATATATATTAACTTTTATAAATATGAATGATAATCGGTTATTACACATATGATAGTCAATTATTGTTTATTTTCATTATCGTATGTTAGTAATATTGATTGTTTCATAAAATTTTCATAATGGTTATGTAGATCCTCAATATTTAATTAAAATATATCATTCCAATATTATTCAAGGTACTCGAATAATTATGAAATAATAAATTATTTATTTAATTATTCATATGTTAATTTTATAGAATTGATCGGTATGGTTTCTAATAATGAAATCCATTGTGTGCATGATTCATGTATCAAACTAATATCAAAAAGTTAACTTATTATTACCATTGATATTTTAGTCAACATCACAAAACCATATTCATAAAAAAAATCACTCCTTAATTCCATATATTATAATTATTAATGTCTTTATACTTATTCATGATAAAAATTATGATATTATTAATGAAATGTTCATGTTGGTGGTTGAACTGGCCAAAACATGAACATGTTGTACTAATGAATGAGAAAGATTTTATTGTTATATAACAGTAATAAAATTTATATAGAATAATAATATTACTAATAGAACACAATTATAGTGAATAAATAAATTTATATATATTTTATATTGGTACGTAATTTAAAAAATAGTGAAGAACTCGTTATTTACTTTAATGAATTCCCTCCTTATCGAAATGAGTCCCTACAGAATAAAAGATTTTGGAACCTTCCATGGAATTAGAGTCTTCCAAACATGGAAGAGGTATTTACTATATGAAAATATAAGTATATTATTGGAATAACAAAATAATATTATTATCTTCAACGGAGTTGTGTAGGATTCCTTTTGTAGATGTGTTTGAGTGACATTTTTGAGATATTTGATTATACAATGATTAAAGAAAGAAAAATTGAAATGAAGAGTGGCCCATAAGATTAAAACCCAATGGAGGATATATAATACCTCCTAATACACTTTTATGTTTTATTTTTTAGATTTTATACATCATTATAATCATATAGAGTATTTTATTGTTTTTATAGGATACTGATGTCATGTACTATGCAATGTGGTAATTTATTTTTATGCCTAAAAATGAAAATGAAAACGAAATTAATATATAATATCAAAATGATGATTAATAATGTTTACACAATTTCAACTACTTTAGTTTATAAGTATATGAAATTATTATTTAAATTATTCCATAAAATAGACATGAAAAAATATTTTAAAAATGACTTTTAATACCTTATGTGGTATTAATCATATTTCAAATAAATTACCATTTAAAATAGTGTTAATAGTTATTTTTAAAATTTTCGGCTTTATATTAGAATAATCCGTTAAAATTGATCATTTTAATTTATTGACATATAAATATTCATTAATTTGAAGAGAAAAATTATATTTAAAACAAATCTTCACATTAAATGATTCTAATCACATCTAATTTTAATTAATAATTTATCTTCGAACTAATAACTTTTCTCAATAAATTGGTATTATATTATTCATTTGAGTTTTTTAAACGTATTAAAGAATTTTTTGAATAAAATTATTATATTTATATGTAATGAAAAAATAAATATTTTCATAATGAGATATTTTTATTTTTTATTTTACTTAATAGTTATTATTTTTGAATTATATTAATTATAATTTTTTACTAGAAATTACACAACTCAATTGTACCTATTGGATACATGTGTATAAAAAATCATATATCCAATAACCATATATTCAATGGTCATATAAAAAACAACCATATATATATAATTAATATATCTAAGAAATACATGCACAATGATCATATTTCATTCCTTTATGTATCCATATATTCATCTCTTAAATTATTCATCATATTCTATAATTTCATTATCAAATTTTTTTCATATTTCTAAAAATTTGTATTATTTCAATAGATATCATTATCATTATAATCTTCATATAATATCATGATGATTTTAATTTCATCCTTGTGGTAGTTTTATTTACTTGTGGTTTCATTCCTTTAATAATTTTTCTAATTATGTCTCATTTAATGTTTTGTAATGTATCTTGTTTTATATTGTGGTAGTATACAATAATTAAGTAAATCATTTTTAATTTTACATTTATGTTTAGTGTTTCAAAATCTATTGAACACAATATTATTGAATGGAAAAACACATACTAAATTAATGGGGTGTTACATTATAACCCCCTTAAAAACCTGTTGATATTTAATTGGACAGATGAAAACAAATGAGGGTACCTCTATCTCATTACATTATAAGGTATTCATGTTTCATCATTAAACATATAATTCCTCCTTGAAACATTAACCATTTGAGTGGTATTATTTCATAGTACTGTATCTTTATAAGCCCACATTTCTATGGGTTATTCCATATAAGAGTGATCATATTCTAGTTATACTACTTTTGAGTGAAGATGTAGGTTTATAAATCATCAAATGTGATACATGGATAACATCATTCACATAAAAGAGGTTTGGTGGAAGTCTAAGGTTATAATCTATCATCCCCAAATAATTGATTACTTTGAAGAGGTCAATTTTTATAAGGATCAACATTACCTTCATAATATATATCATAAACATCATCCATGGTGATATTTAACATAATCCCCTACCTATGACTTTAAATTCTAAATCTTGTATAAGATTATTAGTATAACTATTTTTTCAAATTCTTGTTGTTTAAATGTTTCATAGAATGGTTTTCATATTCTCAAAAATTTATTTAGAAATATCTATTCCCAATATGTTAATCTCTCCCAATTTACCACAACAAGTCAGAGTTCTACATCTCTTCTCAAATGAAACCTCATACATTGACATATAAATTATATAATAAAAACTCTTATTATATACAAAATCTACCAGGGTAAGGTGTTTATCTCTACCTCATTTAAAATCCATTATCACATCATGATTTTCATTTTCACCGTTTATTTATTTATTTACAATTTTATGATTTTTTCCATCGAGTTTTGAGCCATTTTTTCCTTAAAAAATCATAATTTTCGAAAGGCATTGTAGGGATTATAGTTATCCCGAATGGTTTATACTAACCATGTGACTGTGTTTTCACTCATAAAGGATATATTAGAAACATTTAGATGATAGTTTTTCCAACTTAGTTGGCCGATAGTGAAACTTTTAGGTACTCTCTTGTGAAGGGTTCCTGATTGGTGCATAGTTTTACAAACTTTTTTGGAAAATCAGTCATGATCACCTAGACATTAGAACATTAATTACCAGGTTACCCTTATTTAATTAAAACCCCTCCAGATCAGTCATTCCTCACCCCTCTCAGTCGAACATCCCTCAACGCACCAAGGAGGTATCTTTTCCAAAACTATCCTCTTGCCTTTTTCTCTGATTCCCTCCATTATCCCATGTTTTTTCGGTGTAAGATTATCATAGGTTAGTTCTCATCCTATATTTCCTTCTCCGGATCTCCTCTTTTCACATTTTCTTCCTCCCTCCTTCACACACATTCCACTAGGTATAACGCTTAGTGTGTCTGAATTTTGATTCTATGTACTCATTTTATGTAGCATGTATGACTTCCTTTTTGGGTCATCAATTAACCATTTTGAATGTATAACACCACATTCACATGTTCTAAGTAGTTTTCCCCTTGTATTTGGCATTAAAATAATATAAACCTTCTTTCTTTAATTTCTAATCTCTTGTAATGAATTTAAATGATATCTAATATATGTTATAGGATAACTAGAAGGAAAATAATGTTTTAATTTATTTTTCATTAAATAAAAATGATTTATAAAAATTTTAAGCTTATTAAAACATTTTTTCGGTAATAATCTACATCGTGTGTTGGATAAGTTACAGAGTTGGATTTTACTATCAAGATTTAATATTCATAAGGAATTTTTTAGCTTCTTAGAAAATTACCAATTTATCATTATTGTTTTAAATGGAATTTTACGTAATAAAAGAAAAATCAAATATTACTAATGTACTTCAAGAATAGTTTGGAAAAAATATGTCAACCTTGAAAATGGATTCTAACTCATTAGGTGGTTTATCCTATATACATGGTTATACATATATACAAATATATATTTATAAAAAATCACATGTAAATTTGTGAATTTTTGAAATACGAGTTATTTAAAAATATGTGTGTACATTTATATAATCATATTGAATATTGGGTAGTTTTACATTTCATCATGATGTCTTAATTCAATTTTCATAAAAAATTAGAAATGTGTATTTATGTATTGTTATAAAATTCAAAATTGAATAGACTATTTGTAATTTTATTAAAAAAGGCTATGATGGAAGTTTTATTTTATTATGTTGTCTTTGTTTTTGTCTTTAATATTTATTTTTTTATTAGAAAAGGGAATTGTTTGTTTTATTTAGAAATTGGATCCTCTTATTAATTTATTAGTGAACATAATATGATTAGTGATTAAATTTGTTTTATTTCAAACTTCAAAGGAAGACCAGTGACTTGGGTAGGTTGTCCTAGATTAGATAGGGTCTATCTCACTAGATATGATACCACCATAATGGGTGTTATATTTGTGTACACATTCCACTGGTCAGTGACATGAAAATTCCCCTGGAACAATGTAATCAAATTTTCATTTATTAACTAAGGGTATCACAATTTTGTTGCATAGAAGTTATAAGTTAATCTATCTTTAGTGGCCTCAAGGATTATTTCCAATTTTTTCTATTTTATAATATAGTTTATCTATATTTTTGTGCACATGATATATTTTCATACACCTATACTCTTTTATTTTTGATCGAAATTAATCAGTTATATTATATACTACCTTGGAAATTTTCCACTCTTTGGCAAAAAGTGGTTCTCTTAAGTTAATTAATAAAATTATGTTGAATATTAGTTTAAAGTGTACTTTAGAAATTATATTTCAAATAAAATAGGATTTGGATTTGTAAATAACATTATATGTGAATACTTTCATCGAAATGAAATAAAATGGAATGTTTATAAAAATTATTATGTAAATGATTATACTTTTTGATGTTAGAGAATAAAAAATATTTTTTTGTTTCAAACTTGAAAAAAAACTGATATTTTATAAAAAATTACTATGGGTGTGGTTTATATTGGTATGAAAACTAAGCTTTATGCTCACACCTATCTATATATTATCAGTATAGGTTCTAGTTGATCTCTCAAAGTCTCATGTATAATGTTTTTTTAGGTTGTATTGTGACATAGAGAAAATCATTAAGATGTTTTCACAGTTTTTTCTTATTTTTATTTTTTTATGACACTGAATAAGTAAGACTTTACTTAATTTGGTTATGGTTATTTTTGGATCCCTCTGTATCAGTGGAGAACGTAGAAGAAATCAGAGCTAGGTGTAGATGATGGTTTTGTATTGTGAGATAATGGATTTGTTTTTCTATTTATAATATCTGATGTGTATTTAAATTATCAAATTTTATCTTTAATTTTATTAATTCTAAAGTATGGATATCTGACTTTAAAACAGTACATTCAAAATTTATGATAGAATTATACTATTGTTAATATTAAATTAATCCAGGTGAAATTATCCTCAATGTTATATTGGCGTTACTATGAAACTTTCTACTAGCCCAAGGAGATTTGGGATACCCCCCAAGTTAGTAGTGACCTAGTATGGTTTCTAGTTCTGGTGGAATATGAGATTGCTTCTCTTCAAAGAGTATCAAAGCCTAGTTTCTTAAGAGTAAATAGGTATTATGTTTCCCTGTCCTATTAGGGTGTGTTTGGTTGATGGATTAGGACTGTTGGGGCTTGACTCGGAGATTTGAGCCCACCCTTTCTCAAACTAAACCATGATTCACCCTGGGAAGTGGGATTTTTTGTTTTGAATTTTTATTTCTAGTCTATTTATGGTATTTTGGAACATCCATCATTGAGTGCACTCACATGGCCTAGAAAACCATGTGAATCCCACATTCATAGTTCAGTAAGAAATCTAGTGGTTTTTAGAAGATTGGAACATTTTCCAACAGACCATGTGTCCAATACATGCATAGACACATGTTTTTTATTTGTGTGTGTTGGTTTGAAAGGAAAATTACTCATATTTAAAAATTTATAAAAGGTATTTTATTATGAGGAGTTGATTTTGGAATATATTTAAATGATTAGGATTTGGTTTTGAAAATTACACACAGGGATTTTGTTATGAGAATTTCATTTTAAAAAAATTGAGATTTTGAATTTTCTTAAGGTGGATTAATTTTATGGGAATCTATATTTAAATAATTTACATTAATTTAAAATTTAACTGTTTAAATTTTAAAAAATATTTTAAATAAATTTTATGGTATAAATTGTTCTAAAATTGGATCATTGAGTCTTGGGAAGAGTTTTTTCAAAATTAACCATGGTGTATTATTCATTAAATGTGGGTGAGTTATTTTATAAATAAATTTTTATAATTTTTAAATCGTTTTTATATGTGATTTTGATATCTTATAAATTTAATTGGATGATTTTGGAGTGGTATTTTTTAAAAAGATAGAGTTAAGGCTTCTTATTTTTCTCTTGTTATAATAATTTTTTAATGTAATTTATACAACAAAATATGTTTTTTGGGGTAGGAGATTTATTTTCCAATGGGATTGATTTATGTTTGAGATATTATTGATCATGAATACGGTTATTTTACACTTTGAGTATTTATGTTAGTAAATTTTCAAGCATTGTCGGGTTTAGGAAGTTGTCTATTGGGAGTTTTCGATTCAATTTGGCCTTTGTGTAATCGATGTTTGGTGTATTTCCTTATGTGACTTCAAAGATGATTAATAGGGATCAAGATGTTTTAGGATTTCTTATAATCTATTTGTATGATCCAATAAATTTTTCAGTTGCGTCCCTATTTATGCTTTTCACTAGATCCTTGGTGGTCATGCCTTGTTTAGAGGCAGAGATACTTTGTTTGTGAAAATAACATAATGTTAATGAATGTCTGTTTTGATGAATAAAAGAAGACTTGGGTAGCGAGGAAGACTAAGGGAAATGTAGATGGTCCACATGGGGACAAGTTTAGGCATTATATTTGAATTAATGAAGACTGGGTAGTATTGGGTCATGTTTTTTCAAGGGTTCTTGTTTAGTTGAGAATCCTTATTGTGGGGTTCAGGTTTGTATAAGGAAACTAAGATGAAAAACTATCTACAAATTAGCTACACACCATGTAACTGTAATACACATCATGAAATTGTTTCAAGACCCATTTCATTAATGGTAATCAGTTGTGAATTGATTCACAACATGAAGATAGTACACATCATGTAATCAAGTTTCACCTCATGTAATTTATGATCAAAATTCATAATAATTCGAGTTGATGGGTGTTTTGATGTATCCCTCTAAAAATAAATAAATTATATGAAACTACATTACACTCTGTGAAATTTCACAAGTAAGTTTTTAAAACATTTTATGAGGTGTATTTTGTTTTCCAACTCACATACAACCTTCTCCTCTTTAACCTAGGGTTGTTTCCAAGCAATTTTAGAGGGCCTCTCTTGATTCCAGATGTTCTTTATACACATTTTATCCTTGGTATGTGGTTTTTCTTTATTTTCCCCTTTCTCTTCTATCGTTATCCAATCATTGCGGTGTAATATCATAACATTTTGTAGTTTTTTGTTTTAATATTGATTTATTATGATCTAGGAATGTTCTTTCAATCATCTTTTCATTCCTTCATTTTGAAAAATCAAGTTGGATGCATTAGTTAATCATAATTCAAAGGTATGGTCCCAAACCGTAATTGTATGGTATAAAAATTTTAATTTATGTGCAATAGTAAAACTAGAATAGCATAATGTGCACCAAAATAACGTAAATGATGATTTGGATTATTCCACGAAGTTCATTTGGATCCATTTGGATTTTCACCCAGCTTGTGGATATCATTTTGGTTATTGATGGCTTGTTTATAAATAAATTATTTTATGGATTAATGTACGTTTAGAATTACATAGTATTTGGGTTATATATATATATATATATATATATTCACCTTGTATTTGATTATTTATTAATATAGTTACCATGTTATTGGTTATAAAAAATTGATATATGAAATTTGTAATTGAATGAAATTGGTAATTTTCATAATTAATCCTTGATCTTTATGATCTGATGTAGTGATATCCCTTTTGTTATGACATGTGTTGTGATAAATTTTGTAATGATTATATAGAGCATTGTCTCAATTCATAAATTTTGAAATAGTTATATTGAGGGATATACAAAATGACACATTATGAAATTATTATATAACAAGATTGACCCTGATAATTGAAGTAATTATTACATATCAAGCATGTACCAGATTGATTGCTAAACTACTTATATAGCGGGTGTTGACCTTTATTTTGGTAATTTATATCTTTGTCAAAAGGTTATAGTTGGAATGGTTTTTAGATATGCTCAAAAACATTATAGCCTGGAACAGAGGTAGGTTATGTTTTATTATGGTTATATAGTTATGGTTGGCATGGTTGTGATACAAGCTCAGAGAAATGCTAGAGTGTTTCTGCAGTATGTTGATGTGGTATCAATTAAATTTTTTAATTAATTGATAATATCTTTTATTCAATTACTAAATAAACTTATTATCTTACTAGTTAGGATTGTAAATGGTGGTGTAGACCTACTAAGTTATACTCACATCCAATTTAGGCCTTCATTTCATACCTTGAGCATATTACATGGATTTTGGATTGGACATGGGCAAGGTTCCTTATTGTTTAATGTTTTCTTGCCATATGGGATGGATTTAAGAGATAAACTGACAAGGGGTTCGGGATGGGGTTTTTTTTGTATTCTATTGAGCATTCTAGTCTACTATTTTTTATTACTTCTAGCGTAACATTTAGTTAAATTCCAACATGATATTGAATTATTCCCTATTTAATTATTTTATTATTCAGTTGAATTTTATTGTAGTTATTTCCTTATTTTGGGTTATTTGATTTGATTCTTCACTTAGATATTTATTTATTATTACATTATTTTTTTCTACTTTTTTGAAACTATATAAACAAGGCGTATAATCTCCCCACTATACTTATCACACCCCCACATGTCGTCGGTGACCACTGGTGTATATGAAAATCCAGTTGAGGTCTCTTAACCAATTATTTATAACCAAGTGAGAGAGTGATCGATCATGGGACATTGCAATGTGGTATCAAAAGAAATGATGTATATTTTATATTTCTTTACAATTTTGGAAAACTGGAAAGATTAATTGGATGTGTTGGGAATTGGAAATGAGCTTATAAATGGGAGTAGTGAACCCATGTAAGGTGGAAAACATGAGTTCCCAAGGATGGATTGATGTTAATAAAATTTTCTTTTTACTATTGATGTTATTTCACCCTGAGTGAAAAACATGTTTTTTGGGGATCAGATTTCATTATGTTATTTGTTCATGAGATTTATACTCATGGAATGGTATTGAATAGGAATAATTTCCATTAATAGTGATAGGTATATAGGGATATATATTATCATGCGTTGTTCATGATAAGGACGTATCTTTTTTATTTGATATATACAATCGTATTAAAATGTGATATGAGATACCTATTATATATAGGAAATGAAATAAATGAATTATTATGTCCTTCTAAAAACATGTAATCCATTTTTATATATACCAGGAGACAATGGTTCAATGTTTTTGTAACCTATTGAGGTTGAACCTATTATTATATCCACTGTTCTAAGTATTGGGTTTTGTTTTGTAGAGAAAATTTCCCCTCCTCGTATTTTAGTTGAATTAAAGGACTATGGAAATCATCACACTCCTAAGGAATCTGAACCAATGATTCATGTAATTATTGAGGATCATATGGATGTTCATCAAAATGACACATTCATGAGGGTCATGAAATCCATGTAAATAGATATGGTCCGCACCGTACATTTGTTGTCTTAGATGAAGAGATATTTTCATCTACAACATCCTCATATGATCAATTAGAGAAGGCCCCTTGGTAGTTTAGTTCATACCACTCAAAATCATATTTAAGAACCATAATACACCATCAGATATAAATTTGAATCTTATCGTGCATATGTTTCATGTATTAGCCATGTGTTTGTTGTACATTCTGGAGAAAAAATGTGGTAAGAATAGTTATCATGGAAGATATTTAAGATGATATTCCTTGTCTATTTCTATCCCAAGACATTTATGTATGATACGTTTCATGAGTTCATGCATCTAGAATAGGAGGGAATTCTATTTCTAGACAACATTGAATGTTTCACTTACCTACAGTGCTTTGCACCATCATTAAAATCTGATGAGATCCCTAGAGTGAGAAATTTATTGGATGGTCTTCACTATGAGATTAGGTCATACATGAACATGTTTTGACAGATTATATTTCCAGATTTGATAAATTAAGAACACCTCATAGAGGGGAATACGATAGTGGCCCTGATTTGTTTTCACGGTATTTCATTAGGGAAAACTATGAACTCCTCTTCTATAGGAAATATGTTTCTCTATAACTATTTTTTCCAAGGTATTAGTGTGGAGACCCAAATTTTGACGTACATGGACATTAAATTACTTTTTAGGAATACTTAATACATAAAAAAAATAGACACACAAGGACCATAATTGTTTAGTGTCTTTGGAAACTCAGAACATAATCTTCTAATCATGGTGAATGATCTTCAACATCTCCCATAAAGATCTTCCCCTTTTGGTTTTCTTACCTAAAACCTTTCCTTAAATCCGGGGGAAAATAAAACATATAAAGGATGAGATCAAATTCTCAGTAAGGGTAAGCATGGATAAAATAAAACAAATCATATACATTTGAACTTAAAAACATGAACATAATGTTTAAACATCAAAATCTTGGGCAATGACATAAAACATGGAAGTACATAAGGCATAGATCGTAAAGAATCATTAATCATGATAAAATAGCATGGGAATAAAACATGTAATTGTGGAAAAACATTATGCACATGATATGATTTCCATAGTATCCAAGGTATTGCTTCCAAGACCATCTTAGTGGACGAAGTCCCTTACTGAACCGCATTTACATGTCGTTCCAGCCCTGTATTAATGAATTAGATTTACTTGTAATTCCATCCATGTCTATATCATGAGATATAAATATTTACCCAATGAATTGGAGGGAGATATAGGTCCCACACATATCATAATGAAATCATTCTTACTTATTCCACAACATAAACCTAAATCATTCATCATAACCAAAAGAATAAAATGGGTTTCATAAACATCATCCCATCATAACATAATCCATATAAAACAAATGGATATCATTTCATCATAAGAAAAATGAAACCATGTAAATCATAGAGACATTATACTTGAATCATAATTAAACTAAATAATGTCATCTTAGATGGAAAATAGTTTTGACAAAACACTTGAAATTAATATTTGAAGAAAATATTCTTTCTTCTTCAAAATCATTTTCTTTTCACAAAATGCCATGCAATTTTAAAAGAAAAGGATTTTGTTGAAAATAATAATGAAATATTGTACAGTAAGATTCATGAAAATAATGCATTATGAAACTGTAAAAATCCGTTCATGCCGTATAAGTTAAAAATAACATTCTTCTCATTCTTTTGTCGGAAAAGTCAAAAAGTACATCGTATGGTAATCAAAAGAAAGATTCCTTCCATACGATGTGGTAAAAGTAGAAAAGGGTAAAAATGACTCTAATCATCCATGGATGAAAAGTAAACATTTTATGAAAACTTTTTGAGAACACATGGACATGGATAATAATCATAACCCCAATAAATACTTACGAATAAACAATCTCGGATAAGAATGAGAATGGAATAATTATCCCTTACCTTAGGTCTGATATGCTTCGTACATATCCGAACCTCCTTTATAATGATTTAATTAATATCATTTACTTATTACAGAATCATATTAATTGTTATGATATCATATATGGTTCATTTATGACTTCATATTACCCGTTCTTTTGTAAATCCCATGTTAAAGCAACGTTTTGGGTAAAATCATCTTATTTATCTTACGCATTTGGACTTGTTGTTCTTGATGTTATTATTAATTATATCATGATTTAATTACATACAGAATGTAAATCATGATTTATATATCATATATATTCATTATATATCAAATATATACATGTATTTATAATAGTGTATAACATATGGAGGTATGAAATGAAATGCACCGTTCATGGAGACGGTAAGCAGTACGTACGCATGAACGCTAATTTGATTTATATTTATTATTTTAATGGAATAGGTACATATATAATTGCAGTATAATATCAAATATAATATCATTAACTCCATCCTTTATACATCCCACATAAGGCATTAACGAATCACATCACTTTAAGGGGGAGGTAGTCCGCACTTCCTCAAATGAGATCATCGTATTTACCCACTATGGAAACCATAAAGGCTTGATATAATTTGGAAGTAAAGAAACATAAGGAAATCATGAAAATAATATATATCATATATAAATACAGTGCCATCATAATGGCCACCATGAGAGGTGGTAGAAGAAAATCGAATAATCATCATTTCGTGAGACATTAGTATGTCATCCACAGAAACATTATGTTCTTCATCCATTATATTGAGGTGTGTGTAAGTATAGTTAGAATAATTCTCATAAAAACATCCACGTACATTTAGGATACTATTTTTGTTACAAAATAAATGATTAGAAAGAGTTTAGGTGTTGGAAAAGTAGAATAAAAGAAAACAGCTTAGGAGAAACCGTAACCTTTAATTTGGGTAACTTCCTTTGGATTGAACCAAAAGCAATTCTTGGAGTGCCTTATGCCTAATTTAAGGCTTTAAGGAGGAGGAGAGGGATGTATATAGATTAATTGTGAAGTGTTTGGACGAGCCAAATGGCTTGAGATGTGTGTGTAATTGCATAGAAGTGGTCTCCTTTTATAATGTAGAGGAGGGGCTCTTTCGGAAAGTGTGAAAACATTATTTTATTATAAAATTATCTTCGGTTTAATGTGGCCCAAAACACATTAATTTCGTAGATAAGATGACTCATTTTAGAGATAAAATCGTCTAATAAGAATTGGATATGTTTTGGATAATATTTTAATCATTATAATCTTATTTTTTTTAAATCATTTATTAATGAGGTAAATACTGCATCAATATTGTGTCATAAATAATTTAATTTATTTGATGTCTAAAAATTATAAAAAAATACCAACATGTAGGAAATATTTTTATATTTCCAATTAATATTTATAGTCTAAATGATAATTTATATATCCATTTATAAAAATTAATTACTAAAAGATTTTTGTTAATGCCAATTTTGTCTTTACATTAAATTAGTTAATATAATGTGACATTGTCTTTCATAAGTGGCTCCATGGGGTCCCATAATCGACCGAAGGATGACCATGGTCGACCATTACTTATCAAATATGGTTAGGATAAGTGTCAAGGTAATTTGGAATTATTATAATATTCTTTTAACCTTGAATTACCGTATTTACCTTTAACCATAGTAAATAAAAATTACTGTAGTTAATATTCATAATATCAAAAAAATAAAATTAACATATTAACATAATTTGGACCCACTGATTCCAAATATATAATCCATTTTTAAAAATTCAAAACACAAAAGTTGCCATAATTTATTTAAGATTAATCCCATTGTTATGTAAACATGTTTTAAAAGTTAAAACATTGCCAAAGATTGAAATGTTTTTACATATGAATTCAATGTAAAATTAATGCTAATGACATAAATTATATTAAATAGTAAAAATATATTCTATTTATACTTTAAAACCATTAAATATTAGAATTTAACCATATAAATTATTACAATGAAAAAAGTTGTTTTTAATTAAAATATAGCGTGTTTTTACTATTCATCAAAATATGAAAGTTACCAGAATATTATGAAAAATTTATCCAAAGTAAATTTTTATCTCCTGATTAAAAATAAGAATTTTATTTTTTCAAATTGAACTTATAAACATTTAAAAAAACTAGATTTTAAATGGAAGCGCCATCAAAAGGCGATAAAACTGCATTTTTTTAAAAATACTTCTTTTATCCGAAAAACTGATTTTGCTTTCATTCCTCATTCTAGAAAATGTGTAAGTCGGATTATAATGTTATAAAATTCAAAATTAATTTAATAATGTTCATAACAGCTAGTTTATAATATTATAATAATATATCGTTGTTTAGTAAAATCCGGTATTGCGTACTACAAACGCTATCGAGGAAGGTCGTGATTGCGTGTAATGCAAGCCAAGTCAAGGTTGCGTATTGTGCAAGACTCCTTTGTTGTTTTTTATAACAGAATCCAACGATATTTCATTTATACATTGAATATATATATATATATACAATCAATGTTGCGTTAAATGACTACTATCAAATGAACTTGAAATTGTGTGTAACACAATCCAAGAATAGTGTTGCGTATACTACAAGCTAATACGGTGTTGCATATAGCACAATATAATATTGGTGTAGCATAAAACACATGACATGAAATAAATTAAAAATAATACTAATCATAAAATCTCTGAGAGTTACATTCTACCCCCTTTAAAATGAATTTCTCCCTAGAAATTTGTCGGGGTTATAAATGGTTTAATACTTGAAAGCTTATCTAATAGAAACTCACATCATAAAAAGGGAATACCAAAACCTATCCCTAAAAACTAAAATATGAAATATAATGGTTACCCAAATTAACTAATCACTGGGTTTCCACATAGGAAAACATAGGTGAAAATATGGATATGGAAGAGAAATATAACCATCATGTTCTGATGGAGAGTGGTAGAGGACACGGATATGATAAATCCAATAGTCACAAAGCCATAAATTTGTGATGATCTAAGAGACCATCTGATTCATCAGATATGAGGGTACTAGGACAACATTTTGGTTTTCAAGATCATTTCTCAAAAGTTGATGAATTAAAAGAAATACTTACATGAATTTGGTACAATCTCACTATTGGTCGTTCCTAGGAAAATTTACAATTCATCTCTTAAAGAAATGAAGTTGAATGTGTCATTCATGAAGTGTTAGCAGATCAAGTGATAGAATGATGTGTCATTCTCTCTATCTCAAACAAAAGGTTAGCAAAAGTTATCAGATATACATAAGTCCATATATAGTGAGATTAATCATATATGGTTCCTAAAATGGACTTATACTTCATATATCTTACCACTTAATAAAATAAAACTAGTTTCTACTAACCAGGGACTTCCTGTTGGCCAGTGGTAGGCGATAATGGTCTGTCAAACATCAGTTGTGGGTTTTATTCCCACTGCCTTGTCCGACGCGACGGGTTGTCATCCGTTCTCTAGGTTATCATTTTTCTAAAATTACATCATTATGACATTCCATCGATAATATCGAAAATAGTTCTAGACTTAAATAATTCTAACTTATGTTCAACATAATCCATTTAAAATCTTTAGGCTTATCCAAAATACTTCTGTCTAATCTTATAGTATAAAGAAAACAGTTACTAGAAATGTCATCTATTGAGCATGTGAATACCATCATTTATCCCCGATATATATTTTTGATCACATTCCAATCATGTGAATACCTTAATCATGTATTCTCATGAAAAATGAATACCCATTGAACATTAGTGAAAACATGAATTCTGTCAAAAGTTAACTCTTTCCACATACCAAAATCCCAAAATTTCTATATACTAAAACGATGATATCACTTTGTCCTTATTTTAGTCATGAGCTCATGATTACTATCATATTATTTTCTCTTTATCCCTTCATTATGCGCATTTCATCTGCTTTCCAAAAATATTTCAATCACTTTGTCATGGTTACCAATACCACATAATTATTGAAAACCAACACATAGATATTCCAAAATTCCACAATACCATAAATGAGATTCCATGATACTATTTTGAAATCCCATTATATAAACACTTAATCATTACATAACATCATTTTCATACTCAACATCACAAATAGTAATCGCATGAGACTTCCCTTTATCATTTTCCATAAGAGGTTTCTCACGTTGATCATCATTAACCCGTGGATTAGGGAATTTATTAGCATAATGCTCCATTTCCTTGCACTTCAATCATTGAAGTGTTGGTGGAGAGTTCTCTGTAGACTTTTCTCTATTCACATCATTAGAAAGCTTTTTCCCATTACTTCAACAATCAATTGCTCGATGACCTTCTTTTCCACACTTAAAACATTTTCTAGAACCTTTTAGGCAATATCCACCATTTTTATTTCCAGAATTTGAGCATAAAGAAACAGTCATCTTCTTTTCACCATTGCTCTGAGATTTTTCCTTGAACTCCATCTTTAGTTTCTTGTCAAAACCATGAGATGGATATGTAACACCAAGTTCCAGTTCTACCTTGATATCACAACACACAATTTCATCATAGCTACTGAAGTCTCTTATAGCTAATGCCCTTCGAAGACTTGGTTTTATGCCACTGAAAATCGATCAACTTTACTTTCAGGTTGGATGATAAAGCCAGATTCATACCTTACAAGCCTTGTAAAATTTGCACAGTATATACAAACAGATTCATCATCATTTCGATTAAGCTCAAGGAAATCCTTTTCCATCTTTTTTTGAATAATACGAGGGAAGTAATTATTGATAAATAAGTTCTTGAACTCATCCCATTCCATGGATTCAATTTCATCTCGGGGAATTGTATTCTTAATTAGAGTCCACCACTGGTCTGCTTCACCTTTTAAACGGTAAACAGCAAGAATTACTTTATCATGTTCCAAACAGCTATGTATAGAAAATATATTTTAATGGTACTAATCCATTTTTCAGCAACAAGTGGATCAGAAGACCCACTGAAAGAAGGTGGACATTGCCTCATGAAGGACTCAATAGAATATTGTTCCTCTCTCTACTCATTTAGAAGTCCATAATGATTCATAGCTTATGTAAGTATAGAAATATGATTTTGTACTCCATATCCCATAACATTTGTTCGTTCAGGAGTATAATCATTTCATTGTCCATTATATTTATCAACACGGTTCCTCCGGGTACCAGCCATCGTGTAAAACCCAAAAAGAATAGTGTGAGAGGAAAAAGACATGCTAGAGAAAACAACATAATAAAGGGGGAGTACCTTCAATATATAACATCTTTGTTTTAATTCTATGATTTTTACCATAATTCTAGGACTATAACCCATACTTATACTTAAGCTTAGGAACATCCCAAGACATACCTTAGAAATATCTCTAGGGACCTCACAAAAGTTTTCGTATCCTAGTTTCCAAAGGTTAACTAAACCATTCCTCTAGTATAAACTGTAGAGACCCAAAGCATGACGTACATGGACATTACATTACTTTTGCGGAATACTTAATACATAAAAAAAATAGACACACAAGGACCGTAATAGTTTAGTGTCTTTGGAAACTCGGAACGTAATCTTCTAATCATGGTGAAAGATCTTCAACATCTCCCACAAAGGTCTTCCCCGTTTGGTTTTCTTACCTAAAACCTTTCTTTAAATCCTAGGGAAAAGAAAACATAAAAAGGGTGAGCTCAAATGCTCAGTAAGGGTAAGCATGGATAAAATAAAACAAATCATATACATTTGAACATAAAAACATGAATATAATGTTTAAACATCAAAATCTTGTGCAATGACATAAAACATGGCAGTTCATAAGGCATATATCCTGAAGAAAACATTAATCATGATAAAATAACATGGGAATAAAACATGTAATTGTGGGAAAAAATTGAGCACATGATATGATTTCCATACTAGCCAAGGCATTGCTTCCAAGACCATCTTAGTGGAAAAAGTCCCTTACTAAACCGGGTTTACTTGCCGTTCCAGCCCTGTATTACTGAATCTGATTAACTTGTCCTTCCAGCCATGTCTATCTCATGAGATATAAATATATACTCGATGCATTGTAGGGAGATTTAGATCCCACCCATCTCATAATGAAATCATTCTTACTTGTACCATAACATAACCATAAATCATTCATCATAACCCAAAGAATAAAATGGGTTTCATAAACATCATCCCATCATAACATAATCCATATAAAACAAATGGATATCATTTAATCATATGAAAAATGAAACCATGTAAATAATAGAGACATTATACATGAAACATAATCAAACTAAATAATTTTATCTTAGATGGAAAATAGTTTTGAGAAAACACTTGAAATGAATTCTTGAAGAAAATATCCTTTCTTCTTCAAAAACATTTTCTTTTCACAAAATTCCATGCAATTTTAAAAGAAAAGGATTTTTTTTAAAATACTTATGAAATATTGTAGAGTAAGCTTCATGAAAATAATGCATTATGAAACCATAAAAATCCATTCATGCCGTATAATTGAAAAATAACATTCTTCTCATACTTTTTTCGGAAAAGTCAAAAAGTACCTCGTATGGTAAACAAATGAAAGATCCCTTCCATACGATGTGGTAAAATTAGAAAAGGGTAAAAATTAATTTAATCATACATGGAAAAAAATTAAACATTATATGAAAACTTTTTGAGAACATTTGGACATGGATAATAATCATAACCCCAGTAAATACTTACGAATAAAAAATCTCGAATAAAAATGAGATTGGAATAATTATCCCTTACCTTAGGTCTGATTTGCTTCGTACGTATCTGAACCTCATATATATTGATTTAAATAATGTCATTGACTTATTACAGAATCATATTCATTGTTATGATATCATATATGGTTCACTTATGACTTTATAATACCCGTTCTTTTGTAAATCCCATGTTAAAGCAACGTTTTGGGTAAAATCATCTTATTTATCATACATGTTTGGAATTGTTGTTCATGATGTTGTTATTACTTATATCATGATTTAAATACTTCCATAATGTAAATCATGATTTATATATCATATATATTCATTATATATCTAGCAATTAAATGTATTTATAATAGTACATAGCATATGGAGGTAAGAAATGAAATGCACCGTTCATGGAGACTAAAAGACATACGTACGCATGAACCCTAATTTAATTTCTATTTATTATTTTAATTGAATAATTATATTATAATTATAGTATAATATAATATATAATATCATTACCTACATCCTCTATACATCCCACTTAAGTCATTAACGAATCACATCACTTTGAGTGGGCGGTAGTCCGCACTTCCTCAAATGAGATCATCGTATTTACCCACTATGGAAACCATAAATTCTTTATATAATTGGGAAGTAAAGACGCATAAAGAAATCATAAACATAATATATATCATATATAAATATAGTTCCATCATAATGGCCACTATGAGAGGCAGTAGGAGAAAATCGAACAATCTTCATTTCGTGAGTGGTTAGTTTTCCATCCACAGAAACATTATGTTCTTCATCAATTAGATGGAGGTGTGTGTAAGTGTAGTTAGAATCCTTCTCATAAAAACATCCTAGTATATTTAGGATACTGTTGTTGTTACAAAAGAAAGGATTAATAAGAGTTTAGGAGTTGGAGAAGTAGAATAAAAGAAAACAACTTAAGAGAAACCATAACCTTTAATTTGGGTAACTTCCTTTGGATTGAACCAAAAGGACTTCTTGGAGTGCCTTATGCCTAATGTAAGGCCTTAAGGGGGAGGATAGGGGTGTAGAGAGATTAATTGGGCAGAGTTTGGATGAGCAAAATGGCTTGAGAGGTGTGTGTAATTACTTAGAAGTGGTATCCTTTTATAATGGAGAGGAGGGGCTCTTTAGGAAAGTGTGAAAACATTATTTTATGATAAACTTATCATCGGTTTCAAGAGGCCCAAAACACATTAATTTAGTAGATAATATGACTCATATTCGATATAAAATCATCCAATAGGAATTGGAAAGGTTTTGGATAATATTTTAATCATTTTAATTTTATTTATTTAAATCATTTATTAATGAGGTAAATACTGCATCATTATTGTGTCATAAATAATTTAATTTATTTGATGTCTAAAAATTATAAAAAAATACCTACATTTAGGAAATCATTTTATCTTACCAATGAATATTTATAGTCGAAATGATAATTAAAATAGCCCATTATACAAATTAATTACTTAAATATTTTTGTTCATGCCAATTTTGTCATTACATTAAATTAGTTAATCTAATGTGTCATTGTCTTTCATAAGTGGCTCAATGGGGTCCCAAAATTGACCCAAGGATTCCCCTGGTCGGCCATTACTCATCTAATAAGGTTAGGACCAGTGTCAAGGTAATTTTGAATTATTATAATATTCTTTTAACCTTGAATTACAGTATTTACCATTAACCGCAGTAAAAAAATTACTATAGTTAGTATTCATAATATCAAAAATAATAAAAGCAACCTATTAAAATATTTTGGACCCAATGATTCCAAATATGTAATCCATTTTTCAATATTCAAAACACAGAAGTTGCAGTAATTAATTTAAAATTAATCCCGTTGTTAAGAAAACGGGTTTTAAATGTTAAAACATTGCCAAAGATTGAAATGTTTTTACCTATGAATTCAGTGTAAAAATAATGATAATGACATAAATTATATTAAATGGTAAAAATATATTCTATTTATACTTTAAAACCATTAAATATTATAATTTAACAATATAAATTATTGCGATGAAAAAAGTTGTTTTTAATTAAAATATAGCGTGTTTTTACTATTCATCAAAATATGAATGTTACCAGAATAATATGAAATTTTTTTACAAAGTAAATTTTTATATACTTATTTCAAAGAAGAATTTTATTTTGTAAAATTGTACTTATAAACATGTCAAAAACTATATTTTAAATGGGTGCGCCATCAAAAGGCAGTAAAACTTTATTTTTTGAAAAATTCTTCTTTTATCCGAAATACTGATTTTGTTTTCATACCACATTCTAGAAAATGTGTAAGATGAATTATAATTTTATAAAATTCAAAATTCAATTAATAATATTTATAAAGGCTAGTTTATAATATTATAATAATATACCATTGTTTAGTGAAACCCGGTATTGTGTACTACACACGCTATCGAGGAAGGTCATGATTACGTGCAATGCAAGCTAAGTGAGGGTTGCGTGTTGTGAAAGAATCCTTTGTTGTTTCGTATAACAGAATCCAACCGTATTTAATTTATACATTGAATATATATGCATACACTCAATGTTGCGTAGAATGACTATTATCAAACGAACTTGAAATTGTGTGTAACACAATCTAAGAATAGTGCTGCGTATACTGCAAGCTAATACGATGTTGCGTATAGAACAAGATAATCTTGGTGTATAATAAAACACATGACATCAAATAAATTAAAAATAATATTTATCATAAAATCACGGGGTGTTACAATTAGTGGGGACAGAATTTAGGGCAGTGAGAATCCATCTGAAAACTGGGTTCTGATGTAGTGATATTCATGTCGATGAATGGTCCAAAAATGGACTCAATTTATGTACCCTACGTTGGAGTTTCATCCCAGTGGTATTTTGGACCACCTGTAGAGGTTTTGTATGGGAATTAAGTAGTGGAACAATAATAGGGGTACATGACATGGACCAGAGTCTAGAAAGGACTTAGATACCCCTTAGAAAATATGTAGTTGGAGTTCCACATGACATTGTGGTCAAGGCATGGGGTGTGTTACCCTAGTGTTGGAATGGAAGCTCCAAGTAGAGGGTACATCTCAGGGGAGTTAGGTTGGATCCTTGGGTAGTTGGTTCCGTCAATTACACATTATACAGACTACACCATCTTGGGTGGATATATGAGCATCTACCGTTATTGGTAAAATTATTATATAATATACACTTGATTGTGTTTTGTTTGATTTAGGGGGATCAAATTCCTTTTGATATAGTATTTTTGTATATTATTTGGTCATGGATGTAGAAATAATTTATGGAGTTTTTTCCAGTTACACAACACCAGTTTTGTGATCAGATAATATAAATCATTGAAAAGCATGTTCTTGGGAGATTGTGGTCATCATTTCTCTTCAGATCCATTTGTTATGGAAATTACTGGAATTAATTTTAATCATTATATGGATCAGTTCATTCTATACCAGGATCCTATTGACAATTATAGACTAATAGTTTCCTTATTTACCTCTAGATGTAGATAGTTATACATACCAGGGTCAGTGGGATCTCCAGGCTGGTCGTACGGGACCAATTCCAAGAAAAGTGGATTGTCTCATAGCTCAAATAGTTTTTCTTACTATATATAATTGTGTAATTCTATCAAATTATTTTCCTCCAGTGGTATACCTTTTCGTGATTTATTTCCAATTTATTTCTATATAATAACACCATAGAGATAGATCGATTTTACCATTAAGTTGGTGCTAGGAGTAGACCTAGTTTTTATCCCACCATATAAAATGGAACTAGAAAATATTCGGAAGTTGAAATTTAAGGTGAATTATTTGAAATGTAATGGTTTCATATGTCCTAGTACATCTCCTTGGGTTTCTCCCATTCACTTCTCCATGAAGGCTGATTAGACATTGTGCTTGATGATGGGTTATCAGATATTGTACCAGAAGACAATCAGGAACTGATATCCTATTATGTGCATAAATAGTCCATTTGATCATATAATAGGTGTTAATATCTTATCCCAGATCTATTTGAGATTATTATATCCTTAGTTCAGGTGTCTTAGGGATGAATTTATCTGACTTCAAAATTTGTTATACCCATGATTTTGGAATTGAAAATGATCAAGATGTTATCTTAACCAGAGGGATTCCTTCTGAGAGAAATATCCTATGGTGGTGATACACCATCAAAATAGTCTCTTAGAAGGTGAAGTTCCCTTTTTGTGGAAAATTGTGGGTTCATATGGTTTTCTACGAGGAGATGATGAGAGAGTTTCATGTTTCTAGATGGGTGGTACATTCTAGTTTGACAAAGATGTATCATGATATCTATAGATAATAATGGTGGTTAGGAATGGAGACAGAAGTATCAGGATTCATGGAAATACAATTCACTTTTCAATAGGTGTAATCGAGCATCAGAGGCTAGCTAGGATTTTACGGTCTTTTCCCATACGTGAGTGGATATATGATGATTTACCTATAGATTATTTTGACAGTATTACCAGGTAAAACCCATGAGAACAATGCTTTAAGGGTGAATGATGACTTATTGATGAAGGTATCCCGGTTTTCCTCATTCAGGGTGACTATCACGGTTGATGATCTGGGCATTATTTTTGTGTGTGAGGTAGTTCAGTAGAACAATTTTCCTAGGAATATCATTTTAGAAAGTGATCCTCATTTCACATTGTAGTTTTGGACGGTTCGTTATAAGGCTCTAGGATTTCATTTTCTTTTTAATATTTCATATCATCCTCTGATTAATGGTCAATATGGGAGAGATATTCAGGTACAATAGAAGATGTTATGAGCATGTGTTTTGGATTTCATTAGTTCATGGGAGTATTATATGGAACTCCTAGAGTTATCATATAATTAAAGCATCCCAGATTCGATCCAAATATAAACTTTTGAACATTTTTATTGTAGGTAATTATGCGAACTAATTTTCTAGTTGGTGGTAGGTGATACAGTGCTTGTTAGACCTAGTCTTCAGAAGGAGACATTTGAGCAAATCAAACTAATTATATAGCGGTTGGTGATAGCTTGGAGAAGGAAGAAATCTTATGTTTACCATTAGAAATTAACATTGGAGTTCGATGTTGTTCATCATATTTTCCATTGAGTATCTCTTATATTAAGGAAACAATGTACCAAGAAATATGGAAAGCTAGCACCCATGTTTCTTAGGCTGTTTAATATTATCACGACTCGTCCCCCTGGGCCCGTACCATGACTACCCCAAGCCCGCCTTCTATAGGAAATGAGTTGGATACTATCCCCAAAGGCGTAATTCCCTGAAACTGGGAAGGCATTGCCTTTATAACTTGTAAATTCACATACAAGAAATCACACTGTTAGATGAAGCAACAAGTAAACTATATAAAAAATGAGTGATAAAAGTAAAAGCGTCCAAAATAAAAACCCAATGGGAAAGTACAAGTACAAAAATGACACAATACAACTAAATGAAAAGGGAAGACAACTATTGGATCATCCTCCGGGGTTCCTACATGAAAGGTAGGTACAGATCTCCACATCATCACTCCACATATGTTCGTGTCTTCCACGTATCGACACACCATATGGTCCACCTCCGGGTACCATCTAGTCCTGTTATTCTCAACCTCAGTCAGCGTTGTATGTCGTCTGCATCCAACACAACAAGGTGCGGGCATAGCCCATGTAGGGGTGAGTATAACGATATTTAGTAGGGACCCCAACACCCACCAGGTCTCACAAAATCCACCAAGGATAAACCACAAACAATGAAATCAATAGATAAACTTACTTAGTTATATGCCCATACATATACATAAGTTATCAAGTGATCCATCTCAATAAGAGGAAAACACAAAAAAACTGACTCAGATCAACCATGATTTTATTCCATGGGAAGTATCAATTAACATCCCCAGTCACATTATCGAAACCATGGCTGCCGGAGAACTCCTCCTCTATTGAGAATAGTGGGCTTGTCACAACAACATGTGTGCTTCCCACTAACCTTGTACAGCTGAGGTAATCCTCCTATCGAGTACCGTGGATCTGCTGCATCACCAAGCGCACTCCCCACCGTGGGTCTACTGCGTCACCAAGCGCGCTCCCACTCGTAGCCTGCCGAGGAACTCCTCCCATCGAGTACCGTGGGTCTGCCGTGACACCAAGGCACTCCTTACTATGGGTCTGCCACAACACCAAAGCACTCCCCACTGGGCTAGTCAAGTCACTCCGAGTTGAAACTATCGACAGTCATCAGGTCTCAGCCCGCTACTAGGTATCCACACTCTGGTCGATCGTCTCTGGGAGGATCCATGGAAACTGGTCGATACTCTGACTATAATGAAGTCCCACAAAGGTGTATCCAAAAAATCCTCCACATCATCGGGGTCTCAACGCAATAGACGGTGCGTCAAATGGACGTCCGGTCTATGAGTAATTAGTCATTTAGTCCCAGGGGCGGTTTAATTCATGCTTGATCCAACCTGATATTTTCCCATCTCAATCCAAAAAAACCAGTGGAGTATACTCAAGGGGACCATCTCACTCTAAGATTTCCAGTGCCACTAACAGTTTGTCAAATGGAGGTCTGGTGCCAATGATATGGATGAAGGAGCATAAAAGGGTCGTAGTGGGTCCGGGTCCTGTCCAACTGGGCTGGCCTGACCTAGCCCGACCTAGTCGGTCCGACCCGGCCTGACCTGGCATGGTTTGATAAAGTTCAGGTCGACCCAGCCCGACCTGCTAGGTCGGGCATGACTCGTAATGCGTCCCGGTCAGCTGGGGATTTGGCAAGCCGTGATGGCCATGAGGGGTCATGGATCACGTGGGTGCCGCGAGATGGCTTGGCCGTAGGGGTTCCATGAGGGTGCGAGCCAATTCAGCCGAAACGTCATGGGGGTGCGGGGCCGTTTTGGTCAGGGCGCTGCAGGGGGCGCGGGCTGGTTCGGTCGGGGCATCGTGGGGGGCGTGGGACGGTACGGATGTGGCGCTGCATGGGGCGTGGGCCTATTCGGCTGAGGTGCCGTGAGGGACATGGGCCAGTTCGGTTGCAGTAGAGGCTCAGCTCGGTGGCTCGACACGAAGGCAGTTCATCGGCGGCGTGGAGCGGCGGCGGCCGCGGGTGGCAGAGCGCCGTTGCATTTTTTTCCTTTCTCTATATTGAAGAATACTTAAATTCAACTCAAGGATTATGGAGAGGACGTGCCATGTTAGTTTGGCCCGCACTCTCCTTATTATGGTGAAAGTAAGCGGATCATCATAAACAAGATTGAATAATGTCAAACCCTCCCCCAATGATTGTTTCCTGGCCGCAAAAGAAAACAGTTGCGTTCTATGTTTTTAAAGAAAGGATGAACTTTGGAAAATAATCATACACAAAAAATAAACCCCTACCCTGTTCATTGTTGGTATTGGCATGAGGAAGAAGGATAAGTCATCGACTTTAGTCTCTTCTGCCACAAACCACCAATCCCGGGCTTGTCTATCAATTTGTCACAGTCGAAGACGTTCCCTGTCGGCGTTCTTCATGGAGGAAATGTTCTTCATTGGACAGAATACTCCTCCAAGTGTTGGGAATCGTGTCACATTACTAGCACTTCGTTTCCTGATAAAGCCATCCCATATCCTCCTCCCAAGGTCCATATATATATGAGAGGGAAAATTTTAGGTAATGATCGTGGAATTTATGACGGTTCATTTATTATAAACCTTCTTAAATACCAACAATGCTGTTACATAATTTAAAATTGGGGAAATCCAATTAACTATGGTCGAATAATTAATGGTATGTGTGTTGGCACAATTAATTTATAGAATGATCAAAAGGCTCCTATACATTAATGAGGGAGTTGGGGTTTTCTCCCAATTAAAGGGTGGGGGGGTTTAATCTCGGGTGGTCCCTACCACCACAACTTATCAGGAGAGGATAGGCTCAGGTGGTCCCCACCACCATAAGCTCTCATGGGAGGTTATGGTTTGGTGGTCCCCACTACCAACTTCCACATGGAGGTTTAGTTCAAGTGGACCCCACCTCCCAACACCCACATGTGTGTTGCAAATAAAAATATTTTATTTGCATAATTTTATTTTTATTTTATTCTTACTCAAAAAACCCAAAAACTAAATTTCACCCTTGACCAATTGCCATTGAGGTGAAAGTATCCTTAAGCTAAAACTGGCACCATGAGATCAGCATGGCCCTCATATTTTAATTCCGAGAACTGGTTCAAAAGTTACAAAAAACTGCTCATACGTTTACAGAACGTACCCAAAAAAAAGTTCAAAAATTCATTCTGGGCACTCTCGGCCTTGGAATCAAGCACCATAAATTTTCATAGACTAGTAAAATTCCCATTTATTTAACAAACATTATATGGATATTCTGGGTCTGTTGACGCTCCTTTCCTCACAGAATCTAAAGATCGGAAAAGGGAATATCTCAGCTGAAAGTGATTCATCCTTTGAAGAAAACATGAAAAATCGACAAAGGCATGAAAAAAGGATCAACAAAAAATCCACCGCGCAAGTTATACCATTGCCGCGCATGTATACTTGCGCGGCTACCTTGGTCGCGCAGGTGACTTGCGCGACCTAAATGGTAACCGCCCGGTAACCACCCTGGGTCTTCTTTTGCCTATAAATAGACCCTGTGGGCCCCCCATTTGAGGATTTTTTTTCCAGAAACTCGGATTGAAGCTCCCGACGCCCAAGTCTCTTCTCAAAGCTTCTGGAACACTTCTAAGGTAATTTCTTACCTAGAATGGAAGATCTAAAGAGAAGAAGGAAGGCCTAAGTGTTGAAACTTATCAAACACTTGCACGCCGACTTAATTCCTTCAATATAACTTGCGCGTACCTTTTCTAGAAGAACCTCAAGGGGATTCTAAAGGGTTTTATCAAGAGTCGCTCAAGTATTTCAAATTCTGATTGAAAATCGCGCAAGTACACCATGTGTCGTGCAAGTATACTTGCGCGGCCAATACTTGCGCGGCCAATACTTGGCTGCCGCCGCAGGACTTGCGCGTCTTTAAAGACTTGCGTGCCCCTATCTTTTTGGGTTCCCATCTTGCCCATTTTACCCCTCTTAAGCCATTTCACCTTTCCTTTTCAAGATTCAGTCTTCAAGACACTCTTCAAAGCCATTTATGGCATGATTTCTTGATTTGACTTTCTTACCTGAAAGTAATTCTGTGGAATCTCTCTCAAAGTCTAGTGATTTAAATATCCTTATATCACTACAATATGGAGAGTTCATTCATTCAACCTCATCCTTTAAGATGAGAGAATCTTAACCTGGGTCTCCTTTTCAGGAATAATCCCCAGCGATAAAACCTTTAATCTGGGCATCTTCCCCAGGAGTAAGCCCCAAATTCTTAAAGTTCCCAATCTTGGGCATCCTCCTCAGGAGTAAGCCCCAATCAAGTCCTTCAACCTCAAATATGGGCATCCTCCTCAGGAGTAAGCCCCAAACCTTAATCCCTAACCTGGGACTCCTTTTTTCAGGAATAAGACTCAGTCATAACCTTGGGCTTCCTTTTCAGGAGTAAGTTCCAAGTCCCTTAACCTGGGTCTCCTTTTTCAGGAATAAGACTCAGTCATAACCTTGGGTCTCCTTTTCAGGAATAAGCCCCAAGTCCCCATAAATTTCTCTTAACCAGTCATAATTTACCTTTGATTTGGGTTTCCTTTTCAGGAGTAAAACCCAATCATAAATCCCCTCCTAACTTGGGCATCATCCTTAAGAGTAAGCCCCAAGATTAGAGTATTCAAATCTCCATGAAGCACATATAACTTTATGGACCCTGTTCATGGATTTTCTCCCTAAAAGTAAATCCTAAACCTTCATCTATCTGGGCAGTCATCCATACATAAGCCCCAAACAAATTCTTATGATTGCATCTTTCATGGCACAATTGTCTAAATTTTACTAATACCTCTTTTTTCTTACACCGAGCATGACTCATGTGAGCTTAGAGTGTAAAAGTAATTATGACATTCATCTTTGAGCCATCAATCATAAACATCATACTCCATTCCTCGAACTACGTGGGTTCTGATTCCTTTTCCAAAAGAAAAGATACGTAGGTAGCCCATTTATGGGTTCGATCCCAACTTTGAAATAATATCTGTCCTTCTGAATGACGATAAACTTCAAGTGCCCCACTGAGTGGCTTTAAAACCAGCCTGGTCATCATAATGACCAAGAGACTTTTATATAAATGTTTTGAAGGATACCATTGACCAAGATTCTCTAAATAGATATAGATGATTTTCTATTGATGAAGAACCTCGAATACATATAAAAGATTCTCCAAATTTCTTGCATATTTTATCATTGATTGTTAAAACTAAAAGAAAGCACATTTTATACTTGGTAATGTTATAAGGATTCACGAACATAACTTAAATCTATAAAGAGAGTCCCGGAGTAGACAATAATTCCCCTCAAAAAGGTGTGATGAGTCCGACCTCCCATCCTCTCGACCAATGCAAATTCCTAAGCCTCATTAGTCCACAAGCTAATGAGCGCCTGCCTTTGGAAAGTAGGTCCAAACGGATGTGGAATCATTGGATGTTTCTGGTTCTACGAACAAACCCGTTAGAAACCGATCGGAACGTTTGAATCTCCCGTCCAGGAGGTCATCCCCGGATTCCGTGCGAAACAAAAATGGTGAACCCAACGTGAATCCTTAACCAAGTTAAAGTGATGTTCTTCTTATTTGTTAGGCCCCTTGGGCTAACAAAGCAATCATTGACATGTGATTATCCAAAAGATGCAGTGGCCGGATTCATCTTGATTATGTCTGTTACATGGAACAGGCACTCTTTTCTCAAAGATCTTCTGCAAAATGGCTTTCCTTAAATTCACACCTGTGAATACTGCTGCTGTGAACACCTCTACTATGAGGTCCGCTGCTGTGAAAACCAATGCTGCTACTCCTGCTGGAACGTCATCCGCTCTGAGGATGACATCACCAACTCAGCGTCTTCAACGCTGTGTTTCTAATGCACTGGTTAAAGAGTACCGTCGCAATGGTACTATCCCAACTCTGGAGGCCGCTCGTCAAGCCCTCCAAGTTAACAGCTCTACATGGTCGTCCGGACAACGGCGGCTAGCAATCAAGAAGCAGGCGGTGCTGACTACCGTCTCCAACCGTTTCGGGTCGTTATCCCCGTAACGCAATTTCCATTCACTCCCTTACTCCGAGGAAGTGAATGATCAGGTCCCTCGGGGCCTTAATTCAAAAATACAGGAGTCCTTCCCGAGGGCTCCCATCAACAATCGCCGCCAGACTCATGTGGTAGTGCGCCCTCAACATGATGAGGGTACCGACTCCAGGCATTCATCTCAGGTTCCTCGAACCCGAGCAGGCAAGATGAACCAGCAGAGACGGAATCCGGTTAACAATAGGCAGGTTGTCATCCCCGCCATCTCCGGAGAAGTCCACCAACCTAACTTGGTGGCAAACAACGAGCAGGCATACACACCTGCCCGTTTTAATTCAGCTGTCCAGCAGACTCGTCTGGCAGCATCAAGCCGATCCCACCAGGCAATTCCGGCGGAGTACAATAGGCAGGAACATACACCTGTTTATACATCATCAGTTAGTCAGCAGGCTCGTCTGACTACATATGATGGATCTCGTCAACCGCGTTTGGCAAAGTGTAATCAGCAGGCACATACACCTGCTAATACTAATCAGGCCTACCAACAGTCTCGCTTGGTAGCACCCGGAGAAGTCAGTCGGAAAGTCCCGACGACAAACAGGGGGCAGACTCAACTCTCTACCTCCACACTTGAGTACTGTCAGGATTCACTGACAGGAAAAGGAGGACAGGAGCAGGCACATACACCTACTCCAAGCCCGGAATGGACGTATATCCCCGTTCCGGCGGCTGAAGTCACCAAACATATTTTTTTCAATGGTGAAAGAGCATAAGCAAATTCCTGCTCATATTCTGGATGCTTGCCAGGATATCATAACAGCTTCAGCATCATCTCAGGGACAGATACATAAATCTATCCCTAGCAATGGAGTGACACATTAATGATTCACTCCGGAACAGACACACACATCTGTTCCAGTCCAAGAGGGTTATGGGGCATACTCCCCCATATCATACGGACAACCAAGTCAGACACATACACCTGATTTGAGTGGAGATCGTCAGCCTAACCTGACCATCATTCCTAATCAGGCACATACACCTGCTCAGAGCAATCACTTTCGTCATCAAGTGGTTTCTAAAGCGAGTAAGAAGGCATCTAAGAAAAAGATCCGCCCAGCACAGTCAGGAGATCAAAGGCCAATCTGCAACAAGGCCTTGCTCGATGCTGGAGTTCTTGAAGCCCTCAGACATTTATCTGTCGGAATTCAAGATTCTACTCCCTCAGTTCCCAATAACGGGAACATTAATTCTGAAGGTCTTCAACAGACACTTCCTCATGAAGACTTGCTTCATGAAAATTCGGTCAATCTTGAAGTTTCTTCTTCAGATGAGAACCACATGAACACTCTGTGTGGTCAGAAGACCAAGGAGCAAGAGATTTCATCTTTTGCTGTAACCCATCATGACGGTCCTCCTCGTGGTGATGAACTTCGCTGCGAAAGTCCTCTCCGCAGTAGTGATTCACATTGTCTCGAAAATTCTTCAGAAGGCAATGTAGTGACGAGAAAGCCCTCCTATCTCGAGGCACTTGCAAACGTAAAACCAGTCATGTCTGATGCTTTACTATCGGCAGGTGAAACTCTTTCTCCATCAGAAGATAGCCTGGGGTTCAGGTTATTCTCCGAACCTTCCTTGGGTCATTCATCTTCCAGCATGAATAGTGATTTCTCTACCAATCTTGTTGAATCCGATGAAGCAACAAGGAAACACCAACTCTGGTCCAAACAGGTAGAAGAATCTTCATTTAATGATAAAGAGGAAATTCTGAACATGAGGAAAAAGCTGGCAAAAGGTGAAGTACCAGTCATGTTTTGGCCTTTGGCTGACTCCCAGTACGACATTCCAAAGATGTTGACGGATGATGGAATCCATGATATTCATCTCAACATATGGAAAACTCTTTGTCAATTAAAGAAGAAGGTATTATCTTACGATGAATATGAAAATCATCTTAAGATAATAGAAGGGTTACAACGCCAGATTAATTTGGCATCTCTATCAGTCTCTCGGTATCCAAAGGCCGAAAAGCAACAGAGAACCCTTCAACGTTCATGCCTCGGCGCACTAAGAAGATTGTGTCAGTTAATTGCCAATGCTCTATCTGATGTTCATATCATAGGATGGGGTGTTCACGGAGCACTACATTTCACAGTGCTTTCCGGTCAGCAAAGCCCGCCGAAAATGGTCTCATGCAATGTTATTGCCCATGGCCGGCCGCAGTCAATGGGCTTTGTTCATAATCAAAAGCTTGCTCAAGAACAAGCTTCAACTAGTTCTTCTCAAAATCAAGTATACAGAGAACAAGTTGTTGAATTGCTCCTACATCAAGTAGGCGAGAATATTGAACAAGATTCTCGTCTGGAGCAAACACGTCATCAAATGACAGAAGTTTCAGAAATCATCCAACGGTCTGTTAAACCAGGTGATAAAAGTGGATACAGGTTAATGCATCCAGCTAATTTCCGAACTAAGATTCGCAAGATCAAGAGAGATTTTAAGAATATCTCAGACATAGCATGTCAAGAGACACCCCAGCTGGCCAGACTAGGGACTTCTCTAACCCAACCCTCAGAGTCAACGAATGAGATTCGAGGAGTTGAGCGGAAGCAGCAGGAACATCCCCAGTCCACCGGACTGGGGACTTTTTCAAATCTTCAATCCTTCCCTCAGAGAAAGTCAGTATTCTCTCGATTAGGGAATAAGCCTCAAGAGGAACAAAGAGCCAAGCTTTCAGGAGATTCTCTCCAAGTGACGGTTCTCCAAGAAATTCCTGAGGGATCAAGTCAACGGAATGCCATGTCTCGTCATGGACATAGAAGGAGACAATATCACAGAAATACTGATAGAAAGGATTCCATGCAATATGCATCCATTAATGTCATCAATGTCGTTGCTGCTGATTCACCAGATGAGGCTCAATCAGAGAGGTCATACGAAGAGGTTCCTGCTCAAGAAGTCGCGCACACAGACCTAAATGAAGAAGGTGTGCGCACACGTAATCAAAGGCTTACCCAAAATCTGGGTATTCCTTCAAGTAACCCACTTCCCCCTCTCCGAAAAGGATCCAATAAGGGGAAAGGAAAGAATCAGGTTACTTCTCACCCTTCCTCTGAAGGAGGTCAATCTCTCTCATTAGAGCAAAGGTTTACACAACAGGAGGAAGAAATGAAAGAATTAAGAAGGTTGAATGCAGAACTACTTCAGAATAGTATTCTTCTTAAGAATGATGAAGTCCGACAGCCAAAGGAATTTGTTGTAACTACTGAGATGGATCAAGAATATCCTCCTTTATCAGTACACCCACAGAGGTCTAATCCTACGGGTCAAATGCAACAACGGTTGGCAGCACTACCATCAGTTGCAGCACCAACCACCACGTCTGTCCAAGCTCCATTCATTGCACCTACTCAAAACCAAGTTCAACCTGACGTTTCTCAAAAGTTAATAACTACTATTGAGTCATTAACAGCTCGGATAGAAACTATGGAAGGGAAACGGGTGCAAGTTCAACCTGAAAAGAAAGTTTACCCTGAATGGGTAGATTCAATTTCTCCTCCATCCAGTTTTGGAAACCCTATTTTCCCTACATTCAATGGATCAGGCGACCCTGAACAACATTTGACGCATTACATGTCTTGTTGTGATCCTATGATGGGAACTCTAGAGCAGCAAGAAGCAGTGAAACTCAGATGCTTCGTGCGAACCTTGCAAGGACCAGCTTTTGTCTGGTATACAAGCTTGCAATCCCGGTCAGTCATTGGATGGGAGGATCTTCGTCAAAAATTCCTTCTTCAGTTTAGCTCAACTTTTCCAAAAACGACAGTTTTCGATCTTACAAACTGCAAGCAAAGGGAGAATGAAAGAGTCTCTGATTTCATTGCTCGTTGGAAGGGATTAACGTATTCCTTGAGTTTAGCACTCCCTCAGGAGGAATTGTTGCCAATCTGTGTGGAAAATTTGCGTGACGAATTACGCACGCCATTGATCCCTGTGAAATACACAGGAGGGTTTCGAGACCTTACTTCAATCGCTCAACAGATTGAAGATTCCCTTATACAGGCTAAGGTTAAATCTCGTGTAATTCCATTAGCTCCAGGAAGAAGAATGGGTAAAGCAGAAACTGCTACAGTTATGCTTAAACAGGCACCTATACCTATTTATACATCAAAACCTTCATCTTCCCGAAGGGATCCACCTCCTGAACGCCAACAAAAAAGGCTGTTTCGTCCAAATGATCAAAAAGATCAACGATGAAAACAATTTGAGGATATGAAGAGTAAAACATACTCTTTCCGAAGTGAACAAGTTCCTGGTTACTTCATTTCGGCTCTGGAAAATAATTTGGTTCAATTACCAGTGCCGAAGAGGCCAAACAAGGAAGGATATGAAGACCGTCCCAATTATTGTCCCTTTCATAAAATGTTGGGGAATCCCATCCAGGAGTGTTTTGTCTTTAATGACCTCCTGCAAAAGATGGTCGACTTGGGACAAGTCAAATTGAAGGGTTCTTCAGCTCATGTAGCGTGTATTACTGCTACAGATCCAGAAGAAGGAGGCGAGTGGCAGGAAGTCAAAAGCAATGCTGCGAAAAAATATGATGATTGGATGGTCAGAAAGACAATCAATCGGACCCATTCAATTTTGCGAACACAATTGAAGAAGCCAATTGTGTCTCCTACAAAAGCTGCAGTAAAGCCTCCATCAAAAGACATATCCTCAAAAGGGCAGCGCAATTCAAAGAAGAAAGAGGAATCGGGAGAAGATGAGTATGCATCAAAGCCTAAATTTTCTTTGACTCTGGCAGATTTCATGCCATCTACTTCAAAGCCACGGGCACCGTCCCACCAAACGTCACAACCTAAACAGGCTAACCAGGCAGAGTCCTTATCAGACGAAGAGTTAATCTTTGGTTCTGTTAATATGATTCAATTAACAGATTCATATTCCAGTCTTGATGAGCCTGAATTCCCTGTATCAAATAAGGAAACCCGAGGAAGTTCTAGAGGTTCAGGATATAGGGGAAGACGTGGATCTTTCCGAAGCCACTACTCTAATTCTACCCCTGCTAGCACTGTATATGCACCAGAAACTCGTGGTAGAGCCCTTCAGCGAGCTCAAAAAGAACAAGAAAGTTCTTCTGCCAATGGCCAACTCAGCTTCGGCACAGTTATTTTGGAAGACCGATTAAAGGTTCCATCTTCTTTATCTTAGCAAGTAAATGGATCTAATCAGTCTAATTTTCCAAAACCAAAGATGTTGCCAACTTCAATACAAGATGCATCAGCTTCCAAAGCATCTGCTTCCAAGGTACCTGCTAAACCGCATATTCATATTGGGAAACGCAGACCTCTAGATCAAAAGTATGATATATTGAAACACATGGCCCAAGTACCAGCCAAATTATCAATTTTGGATGCCTTGAATCTATCCAGAGATCTTCGGGAAGCACTCATCGAAGCTTTGTCAAGTCCTCAGGAGTTTGAAGCTGAAATTGCTGCAGCTGAAATTTATCACATAGAGAATAATCCTGCAGAATTCCATGCAGTGATATCTTTTACTGATAAAGATGAAGATGATGTTGTGCATGGGCACATAAAACCTTTGTACTTATCTGGAAAAGTCAATGGTATAGATGTTCGAAGAGATTTTATTGACAATGGTTCAGGAGTCAACCTCATGCCCATTAGAACACTTCGTCGATTGGGCCTTACGGAATCTGATTTATCTCCTTCTACCATGATGTTACAAGGATATGATAAAAAATGAACAAGAACCACTGGGAGAAGTTACGCTCAGAACTCAGTTTGGAGATCTTGTTTCCAATTCGGATTTCATGATTGTTGATCAAGACTCAGCTTTCAATATCTTGCTTGGAAGACCCTGGCTACATCAGCATGCAGCTATTCCGTCATCATACCATCAATGTCTCAAATACTGTTTCGATGGTCAAGTTGGGACATTGAATGGTGATAAGGCCCCGTTCAATACATGTGAGTCTCAATACATTGAGGCGGAATTTTATCACATGAAGGGAAGAGAAAAATCTACAATGAAGGAAATTACCAAAGTTAATGCTCTGTATGGTTTGGAAAAAATTCCAATAAATCCATTTTCACATGTGAGTACAGATTATGTGTTACCTATCAATCAAATTGAGAAAATAGGCCCAAATCAAAATACTCTTATGGAAAGATCCATAATGTCAATTACGGCAATCGAGCCAGACAACATGGGAGAAATTGGTAACTTTCCAATCAGTGATGAAAGCATAAGTGGTGACGTTTTTATTTCATCTGCTGAAATCCAACAAGTCTATACATCGCTAATCAAGCCAGAAGAAGTTATAGCAACACCAGAGGTGAATATTGATGTCGATTCTCAATCCATCATCTCCTCTTTATTTCCCAAAGAAGACCCTTTATCATCAATAGGGTCGGAAATGGAAGCTTCTTCTTCAAAATGTGAAAATTTTGACATCTCTTATGATCATGAGAATTTCGTTTTTTCATCTACTTTGCAAGTAGAAACGGAATAAATAACACATGATGAAGAGGAAGAGGAAGATCCTAGAGATGCTCCTCCATCATTTGAAGAGGGTATCTCTACCACTGTGGATGAACTCAGAGAAGTAAATCTGGGTACAGAGAAAGATCCACGCCCCACTTTAATTAGTGCGGCCATGACCCTTGAAGAGCAAGAGATGTATATTTCTTTTTTAAAGCAAAATAAAGATATTTTTGCTTGGAATTATACAGAAATTCTTGGCCTTGATCCTGATGTTGCCACCCATCATTTGGGTTTTCCAAAAGAACATCGAGGATTCAAGAAAGCTGCAAGAAGAACACACCCAACCTATGCTGCCAAAATCGAGGCTGAAGTGGATAAGCTTATCAAAGCTAACTTCGTCAGAGAAGTTCAATATCCCAAGTGGTTGGCTAATATTGTACCTGTAAAGAAGAAGAACGTACAAATTAGGGTTTGCATCAATTTCAGAGATCTTAATCGGTATTGTCCTAAAGATGATTTCCCAGTTCCGATTACAGAACTCTTAATTGATGCGACGGCTAGCTATGAAGTACTTTCTTTCATGGATGGATATTCTGGATATAATCAGATCCGAATGGCCCCAGAAGATGAGGAATATACAGCCTTCAGAGCTCCTCAAGGTGTGTTTTGTTACCGGGTGATGCCCTTTGGTTTAAAAAATGCAGGCGCAACATATCAACGCGCCATGCATCGTATCTTCAAACCTTTTCTAGGGAAATTTGTTGAATGCTATGTAGATGATCTGGTGGTTAAATCCAAACAACATTTTGATCACTTGGCTGATTTGGAAGTCGTATTCCACAAGCTTCGACAACATAATTTGAAGATGAACCCCTTAAAATGTGGTTTTGGGGTAACCTCAGGAAAATTCCTCGGCTTTGTTGTACGCCATCGTGGTATTGAAGTCGATCCTGAGAAGACCAAATCAATCCTTGGTATGTCACCTCCTCAGAATTTGAATGAATTAAGAGGACTTCAAGGGCACTTATCCTATATTCGGCGTTTCATCGCCAATTTTGTAGGCAAAAGTTTACCCTTTACCAAATTATTGAAGAAAGGAGTCACTTACCAGTGGACTGAAGAATGTCAAGAAGCAATTGATGTTCTCAAGAAATACCTCTTAAGTCCACCAGTACTCATGCCACCTGTTGAGGGTAGGCCTCTTATCCTCTATGTGACAGCTTTAGAGCGATCATTGGGTGCCTTTCTCGCTCAAAAGAATGATGCTGGGAATGAAAATAGTCTCTACTATCTTAGTAGAACTATGCTTGAAGCAGAAACCCGGTATTCGAGTATTGAAAAGTGCTGCCTAGAATTAATCTTTGCAGTTCAGAAACTGAGACACTACCTGCAACATCACGAGGTCCAATTGGTATCTCGTAATAATCCACTCAAATTCATCCTTAGTCGTCCAATGCTTACAGGACGTCTGGAATGGTGGGTGGTTATTCTACAGCAGTTCGACATCCAGTATGTGTCTCAAAAGGCAATTAAGGGCCAAGCTCTGGCTGATTTCCTGGCTGAACATCCTTCAGTGGAAGACACATATTCAGATATCGAACTCCCTGATGAGGAAGTTTTCTCTATTCAAGAGAGTCCTCAAACATGGTAAATGTATTTTGATGGTGCTTCTAGAAGTCCAACAGGGAAGAAAATGGAAAATCCTAAATTCAACAAAGTTGGTTTAGGAATTGTGCTCATTTCTCCAGATAAGGCAGTGTTACCTTAATCCTTTTTGTTGTGGGAAGGTGGTACCAATAATGAAGCTGAATACCAAGCTCTCATTACAGGCTTGGAGTTAGCACTTCAAGCACAAGTGAATCACTTAAAGGTGAAAGGTGATTCAGACCTGGTAATAAAACAAGTCAATGGGGATTATTCCATCAGAAAAGAAGAATTAATCCCTTTGTATTATTACGTCAGAGAGTTAATGTCGGAATTCCCTTCAGAACCGACATTTTCTTATGTCCCAAGATCACAAAATGCTCAAGCTGATGCACTGGCTAATATAGCCACAGCTTTAGCAAATCCAAATCGGGACGAGACAACCATCTGTATTGCCCACCGTCGTGCAATTTCACCTTATGTTCAAGTCAGAACAGAGGAAATTAATGAAATTAGTCCCATTCCTGAACCGTATGGTCATACTACAGGATGGATGTCACCTATCAAGTAATACCTTCAAAATGGAACACTTCCACCTAATAGAGCCGAGAAAGAACAAATTCGGCGACGTGTGGTCAATTTTACTCTTTATGATGGTCCAAACCACCTCGAGAAAATTCTCTACAAACGTGGTTTTGATGGAGTTCTCTTCAGATGTATTGATGGTGAAGAGACAATGGAATTCATAAAAGAAGTGCATGCAGGAGTCTGTGGTGCCCACCATTCTGGACATAGACTGTCTGATCAAATTCGAAGGCTTGGATACTTCTGGCCTTCAATGATACAAGATTGTGTTAATTTCACAAAGAAGTGTCATTCATGCCAAGTATATGCCAACTTCATTCATCAACCTCCAGAGTTGCTTCATACAGCTAAATACTCATGGCCATTTTCCACATGGGGAATGGATGTGGTGGGACCTTACCCTTCAGCAACGGCTAAGCAGTTTAAGTACATTCTTACTGCTACTGATTTCTTTTCCAAATGGGCAGAGGCAGTACCTCTCAAAGAAGTCAGTTCTAAATGCATTGTTAGCTTCATCAAGTCTAACATCTTTACTAGATTTGGTGTCCCTCATACCATATTGACGGACAACGGCACCAACTTCTGTTCTTCTGAGGTAAAGAAATTGTATCAAGAATACAACATTAAGTCCCACCATTCATCTCGATATCATGAAGCGGCTAATGGCCAGATAGAGGCCTTCAACAAGACTCTTTCAAACATACTGCAAAAGATGGTGGATAAAGATAAGAGGTCATGGCCTAATAAACTCTTTCATGCTTTATGGGCTTATCGGACTACCACTCGCAATGCAACACGGTCTACTCCATATTCATTGGTATATGGAATAGAAGCAATCTTGCCAATTGAAGTTCAATTTCCCTCACTCAGAATAGCCATTTGTGATCAGTTATCAACAGATGAGAAATCCCAAAAGCGGTTGAATGAATTGGAACAGTTAGATGAGAAAATATTGTGCACTTTGCACCACTTGGAAATCTATCAGAATCAGATAGCACGAGCTTTTAACAAAAAAGTTCGTCTTCGTTCATTCATTCAGGGAGAATTGGTATTGGTTCTCAGAGCACCAATGATACCAGGAAAGAAGCCTCCCAAACTTGAACCAAAATGGGAAGGACCTTATTCAATACATAAGGTCTACTCCAATGGAGCGTATTCTCTGATCTCAATGGATGGAGAACACATCACGACTCCAACTAATGCCAGATTTCTGAAGAAGTATTTTGTATAAACACAAAATATTGTTCCCAGAACCAAGACTCTTACAATTGGTTCATACAGCAATGGTCCAGTATGACCTTAAACTGCAACTTCGTCTAACATGACGTTAAACTGTGTCACCTTCAATGTCCGAGATGACATTAAACTATATTTTGTCCGAGATGACATTAAACTATATTTTGTCCGAGATGACATTAAACTATATTGTGTCCTAGCAACATGACATTAAACTGTGTGGCACTTTCATCATCCAGCATGACGTTAAACTGTAAAAAGTCCCCAGAACTGATATCCTCATATTGGTTCACCTTAGTCCTAGCTACATGACTTTAAAACTGTACAGCACCAGTTCGTCCTTGCTATATGATGTTAAACTATACAGCAATGGTCCAGTATGACTTTAAACTGCAGCTTCGTCCCACACGACATTAAATGGTGAAAAAGTTCCCTAAACCGTCCAGCATGACCTTAAACTGCATCATCCCTGGTCCATGTATATGACCATAAACTATTTGCAAATCCCTTATGTCCATCAAAACGTTAAACTGTGACGTCCTAAATTACATGACGCTAAACTGTATAAAAGTCCCTCACGTCCGGAAAGATGTTAAACTATATAATCTCAAAAGTCCAGTATGACATTAAACTGCACCATTCACGGTCCATGCATATGACCTTAAACTATTTCGCACCTTCGTCCGACATGACGTTAAAATGGTACACTCTTTTGTCCTAACTGCATGACATTAAACTGCACAATCCCCCTTTCGTCCAATATGACGTTAAACTATTTTATCCCCATCGTCCTAACTACATGACACTAAACTGTACAGAAAATCCTTGATATGTCCTACATGACATTAAACTCTATTTTGTCCCTGCTACATGACACTAAACTGTGCAGCACCAATAGTCCTAACTGCAAGACTTTAAACTGCATAGTCCCCTTTTTATGTCCTACATGACATTAAACTGTACATTGTTAAGGTTGTTATTACCTCTTGTTTCTCACACCGAGTATGACTCATGTGATCTTAGAGCGAACATCAACCATAACACTCCCTTTGGGCCACTAACCATGTGAAAGTCCCAACAATATTTTTTATTAGATCATTGTCCACAAGAACAACTTGATCATTGATTCATTCTTTAATTGAACTACACGGACTTTGATCCTTGCCCTCCAGGCTGGGTATGTAGGCAACCTCCCAGGGTTCAAGCCCAAAAACAATATCTTCACATCGGTTCACCACAACCTCATATGATGTTGATTTGTGAAACCGCCCCTGGAATCAATATATTTACATTGATTCACTTTCGTCCTTGTTATATGACGTTAAACTATACAACACTTTCGTCTGGTACGACAATAAACTACAATATTCTTTGATTTCCTCATTTGAGAGAGAACTATTATTGACATTGATTTTTCAATCATGGTTTTCATTTTCAAAAGACTACGTGCATACATGGTAATGCCTGAACTTTTTATCTCAGGTTAAACCATCATTGCACTAAAGTCCCCTTTCACCCTTCACATGTACGAACCAAATTTGTACAAAGGGTAGTTCTAGAACTACGTGGACTTGATTCCCATCCTTATGGGATACGTAGGAACATTCGAGTATCCCTCGAATCCAGTCCCAAGTCTTTTGGGCCTAACCCCAAATTTCACTTTCAGTCCCTTGGCTGAAAAGTCCTCATGAAAACACACACTGTGTATTCATTATTATGTTCCGAATTCTATGACCCTAAACTAAGATCACTCATACTTTCGTCCTGCATGACGTTAAACTGCATTTCAAGAACTACGTATGGCTTGATTCTCATTCTTATGAGATACGTAGTAAATTCAAAGTTTCAATTCAGGACCCAGCCACAACATGATTATGGTTTTCATTGACCTATGTATCTCTATATACATTGGACAATACCCATATTTATGTGTTATAATCCTAACCTTAAATATTTTCAGATCTTTATAACCCTTTTCATGACTTCTAGTCACAAAAATGTCAAACTTCTGAGAATTCTTTTGCCTGACTATGCAGCACGTGCCCATAGGTGTCCTTGCATAAACAGTCCACATAACAGACTTGTCAGCCAAAATATGCTATTCATTTGACCATGAAGCCAATGCCCATAGGTGGCCCTGCATATTTCAACCCCCTAACGGGTTTTGTTAAATAATAGTAACTTCATTCTTGGGAAGAATGCCTCTTTTGTCCTTATTTTTATTAAACGACAATATGAAGGGGTCCGCAAAAAAAATAGTCATCCTTAACATATTTGTCCCATATCCTTTTTCATGATCTGAAAGTATTCAAGTCTATGGTTTATTCTTCTTCCCTACGTTTGGGTCAGACCTTCGTAGGAGTGATATTCATCCAGTTCTTCAATATTCTTGTTTGGAAATATCTTCTCCATATTCAAGTACCTCTTTCCATACAACAAACTCTATACTTTAGAAAATTTGAATCTCCATAAACTTTCACTGGCTTTTAGCACTAGGAAAGTAAATTTATGGGAGTTCTTTTGCCTGACTATGCAGCACGTGCCCATAGGTGGCCTTGCATAAACAGTCCACATAACAGACTTGTCATCCAAAAGATACTATTTATTTGACCATGCAGCCAATTCCCATAGGTGGCCCTGCATATTTCAACCCCCTAACGGGTTTTGTTAAATAATAGTAACTTCATTCTTGGAAACTACTTCTTCTAATGCCTTTTAGCTCTTTTTCATATCATTCCTCAGATTCAAATATTCTTATGACATAGTTTACATTTTTCCCCTCATACTTGAGTATGGTAATATGTTTTCAGATAAATTGTCAAGGAATTGAATCCATTTTTAATCCATTTTCGGTCAAAGCTATTTCGACCTTAAACATTAGCCCCTTTATGTCCGGTGTGCATGACTTTAAACTGCCCACACAAAAGACAAAGGAACTCTGAATAAAAGTCAAGTTCCAGCTCACTAAATATACATTTTTTTGTATGATTTAGGTAATATTGACCAGTTAAAAGATTCAAAGTTTGTAGGGTTATTTGTAATAATCCTAGTAAAAATCAAACTATGCTTACTAGGCCCATTGGCTTAAGTAAAATTGAAGCAGGTAATGAAAGAATGCAGGTACAAATGATTGAAGACAAAAGTGTTTTTCATTGATACACAGGAGATAGAAAGACATCCACAGACTGGAGTCTCTTCTCTTTTTTTATGAATTACAGAAGATTGTCAACATAAGTCTTCATTTGATGTATAGCATCCTGAGCCTTATCAGCTGTTACTTGAAGCTCGTGCACTTGACCAGCTTCACTCTTTTCAGCTTGCTGAAGTGCCTTCTTAGCATCTGCAATGGCTTTCATGTCATTCATATGAGTTTCATCCAATGATTTATTAATCTGATCAAGTTCCCCAGTAACAGCATCTAACTGTTGCTGGAGTTGCACCTGCTGGACGACCTTTTCTTTGATTTTTTGCTTCAGATCCTTCATCTTGACAGCATAATCAGCTTCAGCCTGGGATATCGCAGCCTCAAATTCGCCTATGTTGACTGACAATTTCACTCTGGTCAAATCTTCGCGACTTGTCTGCACTTGCTCCCTCCTAAAAATGATCTATTTCACCGCAGCATGGATCTTTTCATACCCAAAACCACCAAGTCCCATTATAACAAATTGGGATGACAATCGGGAAATTTTTGATGGTAGCTCTTCTAAAGGCACCCCCAATATGATGTTCCATATGTTATCCCATGCCTTACGTCGTGAAAAACTGAATTCTTTAAGCATATCTGGATCTGATTCAATATCATCGTCAGAAGGGGGTATGTAATCTGGAATTAGCGCACTTAGGGAGGTGCCTTGTCCTGCCCTTTCCCCCCTGACTTGTGCTTCTTCACTTTCAATTCCCGTTGGGGTAGAGGCTGAGGCCTCATCTTCGGGTCTAGTCATTGCAGCTGATGGTCCTGCATGATTAATTGAGAGGTTTAGTCAGCTTCAAAGGATAACAAAAGAATGGATTGTCTTGCGAATAAAGTACAATCACAAATATTGTTATCCATTACCCAATGGTGGTTCAGCAACCTGAGATGACTTCTCCCCATCTTTCCCAGTTTCAACAGGATTTTCAAGATGGGTCTCAGGAGAGTTTATTGGATTTAGCTCTACTTGAGCTAATGTTTCTGCAATGATAGGGTTGACATCAGTGTCCACACCCTCTTCGGGCATTGGCAGTTCAGCGGCTTCTACGGAAGAAACTGCATGTTATTTTCCATCATGGTTAGAAGTATATTTTTTTTTAAAAAAAAAATTGGGAGAAGGGTAGCACTCACGCCCAAGGTCTTCTAAATCACATGACAACTTAGCATGATCATAAAATTCTTCAAAAGTCATTCCTTGATTCATCATTTCATCCAATGATACTTCAGAATCTTGGTTAGTCTCACCAGTGGGAACATTTGCTATGTCTTCTTGCCGACTTATGTCCTGCAACCCCTGACCCTGGACAGCATCTTCAGTAGTAGGAGGGATACTGGGAATGGATGGTAGCTCTTCTCCAGGAGCAACCAAGTCAGCCTGGGTCTGTGATTGTTCTACAGCACCTTCCACGACCATTGAAGAAGGATCAGTCCCTTCCCTCAAGGGGGAAATTGAAGAAGCCCATGCAATCCTCAGAAATATGAGTAACCATATGATTATGGGTATAAACTCATGATTGTTCGAAGGACTTACCACTACTAATGATACGTTTAGCTATGGATTTCCTCCTTCGTTGCCTTGGCTTCTTTTGTTTTTTCGGAGTATCAGTAGTCTCCCTTATTGGAACTTGGATTGGCGAATGAAAGGCTATGTCCAGTGCCTCATTCATGGCCTGCTGGCCTGGAGATATCTCGCCTGGTTCGCGAGGAGAATCAGCAGCAGCCCCGATAGCAGTACCACCAGGGCTATATTGTGGCGAAGGAACCTCGGTTCCTTTCTTTGCGAGCTGCAAGATGAAGAAAATAACTTCCTTAAGTAACAAAGCTTCAACTAAAATCAAGTTGCAAAGAAAATAAGGAAAGAAAACTTACATATTCAGGAGCCACGTACTCTTGCCATTCCTCATCTCCAGAACCACCATCCCCCTCAGTGGTGCCACGATCAATCATTTCATTCACCCGCCTGGTGATAGGAACCGAATTATCAGCGGCATATATAAGCATTTCCAGCTCTCTGATGTAAGCTCGCACTTCATTGGGGTTATCTCCGTATTGAAGGTCTTTAGAAGCTAGAAGATTTCCTATCCCAGGAAGTTGTAGGCCCTCACACAAATCCAGCCAGGCGGTCTCAGTATCACAATATAAGCTCTGCCATAGCTGAACAGCCTCTGGTCTTAGATATAAAGGCTGTGAGGAAGGTCCTACAATTTTTGATTTTAATTTCATCCCGACTCCTGCAACTACAGATAGAGAATATGAAAGTAAGACTTATTACTTTATAAAGTAGCAGTGATTGAAGTTATTACAATCAAATAACTCACCAGGAACTGATGGAGTGGGTCTTTTAACTCTGGCCGGAGGATTATATCGGGCACGAAACCGCTTTGCTGCCGGTTGTGCCTCATCATCCCCATCGTGATAATCCGATGAATCAGTTCTAGAAGAGGAGTCTGTTGAACCTATTTCAGGTGGAGAAGCGTCACCTTCATGAGGAATAGTTTCTTTCTCTACAGTCCTCTTCCTCTTTCCCACTTGATATACTGGGTGATTCAATATCCCTTTAGGGTATGATGCTATCCAGTGTTCGGCATAAAATGTAGTCAGATAATGTGCCGCTTTTTCAACTGGTAGATCAAATACTGCCCCAGTCTTCTCTCTTGATGTCAGCAACCATAGTTGTCGAGCAACCATCAGATGTTGCTCTAACCTGACATGTACTGGAGGGGATACAACAATCTGTTGCAAACATTTGAATTGGCGTGCAAATCTATATGGATCATAGGCCTCGCATATGATTTCTCCATCAATCCTGGCTACTAACACGCCATCCCTGCAAGCTAGCATGTATGCCCTCAAATCCAAATGGGCTTTCCCATCATCAACAAACTGCCCGGATGGCGGACTTCCATAAGGAAAGAAGTTTAATTCCTTATACATGCTTAGTCTTACTTTCATGTCATAACCATTAACATCTAATGGAGCAATTCCAGAGAATTCTTGCACTGACGGTCTGAAAGAGCTTCCAGGAATTTGTAATCCATTCTGTACATTGTAAGTCCTGAAGTGAGTGGTGATCCATCCCCACAAAACCTGGAATGGTCCCACTATTCTTAAAGGAGATTTACCCTGGAAGACGTGAAGTAAACTCCTGTGAATCTTTGCTAAAATGGGGGTAGCTAACCCAACAATTTTTCCCTCAGCCAACTTGGCCGCAATGAAGAAGGTCCCTGGCCTAACGCCTCCCTTCGAATCCCTGACCGGCAAGAGATAAACACTGAGCCACATTGCCAAGAAACCCGCCAGATGAGTTTTCTTTGGAATTCTTTGATTCACTTCATATCCCCATTTTTCAAACTCTCCTGCTTCTAGAGTTGGCCAGAATGTGCCAGGAGCTCCTCTCTTCTCAGGTTTTGGACAAGTGGTAGGACGTCTGGGCCGGGTATCCTTGGATTTCTTTTTCTTGGATCCTTTTTCTTTTGGCTCTATCCCTTTCTTCTCAGTAAGAAACACATTCATCCATTCTTACGGATGAATATCTTTTCTAAAATGAGTTAATGAGGTCTCTGAACTTTTGATCCTGTGAAAGATTTTAAATAATTCTCGAGCCAAAGCAGGAGTCTTCTCTGGATCATTCCAAGTCACCTTGGGAGGAATGAATTCATCATACATATCTCCCAAGATTGGAGCTCCTGAAATCTTGTGGACATCACACAAACTGATACCTACTTCTCCATGAGTCAAATGGAAAGAATTAGTCGCTGGGCTCCAGTGGCTGAGTATCTCTGTCATGAAGTTATCATGTCTATAAATATATGTTTGCCCAACCCAAACAGCCTCATATATTGCAGCTCTCTTCAGATCCTCAATAAACTCTACGCAAGTCTGTCGCACCCAGTATACCCACATCCAAGTTGGCTTCACACCTCCCCCAGGACGGAAATCCCAACTTTTCTTCCAGCCTTTGGATTGATCCATCTGAGCATTTCGGAAGATTGAAGGATGACAATGTGGTTGAAGCTCAGGTGTATGTTTTTTCAGATCTGGTGTGCAAGGGCTATGATGCATCACATAAGCCTTCTCCACTGTTCCAGCAGTTTGAAATACTCCTCCGCCTGAGATATTTGCTGAAGCAAAATTGGTATAATTTTGAAACCACGAAAATGGAAGATAATTTTTTACTTCTGGAATAATGACTTCTTGCAGATGACCATGACCATACAAAGGTAGATAAGTGCAGTGAGGAATGTCACGATGATATTTCTTCAGATACTTAGCCAAATCTGGAAGAGTACTGTCTTTGACAGTATAGTAATCAGGGCCAATGATATCCATCATATCATCTATCCGCTGGCTAGCCAGTTCATCAATTAATCCAGGTCAAAGAGCCATTGAATCTGCACAGGAGTTGAATAAATTTAACTCTTAAATGAGTTTATTTTTTCATAAAATTTGTGAAAGAATTCGAAAAAATAGCTAAGGCATTAAGGCGTGCAAGTATGAAGATGTCGCGCAAGTAATACTTGTGCCGCACAAGTTTTTGTCGCGCAAGTATTACCGCTCAAGCCCTATTACCTTGAGAGTGGCGCGGCAGCGAGGAAACAGTGAAAACAAGAGACTTGAGCGGCGAGGAAGACTTGGGCGGCGAGAGCTCGAGAAATCCGGAAATCCAGATGCATGTAACAGAGGTGAGGCCATGTATTTATAGGCCAGGAAGCCTACCTGCGCGCCATACCCAGAGCGGTTAAGGCCTGCGCGACGCAGACTTGCGCGCCGCCCTCTGCGCACTGAAAGACTTGCGCGCCCTCCCTTTTCCTTCGGAGGGATTCGATTTCCTCAGAGTCAAATCCTCATTTCTCTCCGGATCCAACTCTGAGGGGGGACTTTTGTTGACGCTCCTTTCGTCACAGAATCTAAAGATCGGAAAAGGGAATATCTCAGCTGAAAGTGATTCATCCTTTGAAGAAAACATGAAAAATCGACAAAGGCATGAACAAAGGATCAACAGCAAATCCACCGCGCAAGTTATACCATTGCCGCGCAAGTATACTTGCGCGGCTACCTTGGTCGTGCAGGTGACTTGCGCGACCTAAATGGTAACCGCCCGGTAACCGCCCTGGGTCTTCTTTTGCCTATAAATAGACCCTGTGGGCCCCCCATTCGAGGATTTTTTTTTCAGAAACTCGGATTGAAGCTCCTGACGCCCAAGTCTCTTCTCAAAGCTTCCAGAACACTTCTAAGGTAATTTCTTACCTAGAACGGAAGATCTAAAGAGAAGAAGGAAGGCCTAAGTGTTGAAACTTATCAAACACTTGTGCGCCGACTTAATTCCTTCAATATAACTTGCACGTCCCTTTTCTAGAAGAACCTCAAGGGGATTCTAAAGGGTTTTATCAAGAGTCGCTCAAGTATTTCAAATTCTGATTGAAAATCGTGCAAGTACACCATGTGTCGCGCAAGTATACTTGCGCGGCCAATACTTTTGCGCCGCCGCAGGACTTGCGCGTCTTTAAAGACTTGCGCACCCCTATCTTTTTGGGTGCCCATCTTGCCAATTTTACCCCTCTTAAGCCATTTCACCTTTCCTTTTCAAGATTCAGTCTTCAAGACACTCTTCAAAGCCATTTATGGCATGATTTCTTGATTTGACTTTCTTACCTGAAAGGAATTCTGTGGAATCTCTCTCAAAGTCTAGTGATTTAAATATCCTTATATCACTAAAATATGGAGAGTTCATTCATTCAACCTCATCCTTTAAGATGAGAGAATCCTAACCTGGGTCTCCTTTTCAGGAATAATCCCCAGTGATAAAACCTTTAATCTGGGCATCTTCCTCAGGAGTAAGCCCCAAATTCTTAAAGTTCCCAATCTTGGGCATCCTCCTCAGGAGTATGCCCCAATCAAGTCCTTCAACATCAAATATGGGCATCCTCCTCAGGAGTAAGCCCCAAACCTTAATCCCTAACCTGGGTCTCCTTTTTTCAGGAATAAGACTCAGTCATAACCTTGGGCTTCCTTTTCAGGAGTAAGTTCCAAGTCCCTTAACCTGGGTCTCCTTTTTCAGGAATAAGACTCAGTCATAACCTTGGGTCTCCTTTTCAGGAATAAGCCCCAAGTCCCCTTAAATTTATCTTAACCATTCATAATTTACCTTTGATTTGGGTTTTCTTTTCAGGAGTAAAACCCAATCATAAATCCCCTCCTAACTTGGGCATCCTCATTAAGAGTAAGCCCCAAGATTGGAGTATTCAAATCTCCATGAAGCACATATAACTTTATGGACCCTGTTCATGGATTTTCTCCCTAAAAGTAAATCCTAAACCTTCATCTATCTGGGCAGTCATCCATACATAAGCCCCAAACAAATTCTTATGATTGCATCTTTCATGGCACAATTGTCTAAATTTTACTAATACCTCTTGTTTCTTACACCGAGCATGACTCACGTGAGCTTAGAGTGTAAAAGTAATTATGACATTCATCTTTGAGCCATCAATCATAAACATCATACTCCATTCCTCGAACTACGTGGGTTCTGATTCCTTTTCCAAAAGAAAGGATACGTAGGTAGCCCATTTATGGGTTCGATCCCAACATTGAAATAATCTATGTCCTTCTGAATGACGATAAACTTCAAGTGCCCCACTGAGTGGCTTTAAAACCAGCCTGGTCATCATAATGACCAAGAGATTTTTATATAAATGTTTTGAAGGATACCATTGACCAAGAATCTCTAAATAGATATAGATGATTCTCTATTGATGAAGAACCTCGAATACATATAAAATATTCTCTAAATTTCTTACATATTTTATCATTGATTGTTAAAACTAAAAGAAAGCACATTTTATACATGGTAATGTAATAAGGATTCACGAACATAACTTAAATCTACAAAGAGAGTCCCGGAGTAGACAATAATTCCCCTCAAAAAGGTGTGATGATTCCGACCTCCCATCCTCTCGACCAATGCAAATTCCTAAGCCTCATTAGTCCACAAGCTAATGAGCGCATACCTTTGGAAAGTAGGTCCAAACAGATGTGGAATCATTGGATGTTTCCGGTTCTACGAACAAACCCGTTAGAAACCGATCGGAAAGTTTGAATCTCCCGTCCAGGAGGTCATCCCCGGATTCCGTGCGAAACAGGGTCTTTACATTCTCCCCACCTCAGGCTTTACTTCCCCATAAGCCACAACTCAAACTAAGGGAACAAGTGGGGGTACTAAGCATGCATCTGAGCCTCTCACTCCCTTGTTCTCTCCTGGACGTTCTTGTGTTGCCAACGAACGTGCACCAGAGGTACCAACCATCCATGAAGGACCCGCTCCTATCGATCCTCAATCTCTACTGGAACCTCCATAAAATTCACCCCATCGTCGACTTCCAAATCGCCATGGTCAATGATGTGAGAAGGGTTGTGCACATATATCCTCAGCTGGGATACATGGAAGACGTCGTGCACCCAGTGCAATTGAGGTGGAAGAGGTGAGCGGTATGCCACCTCGCCCACTCTATTGAGGACCTAAAAAGGTCAGATGAATCTCGGAGATAACTTTCCACCTTAGACAAATATCTGCCAACCTCATTGAGGTGAGACCCGTAGAAAGATGTGGTCATCATCCTCAAACTCCAGATGTCTCCATCTCGTGTTGGAATACGACTTCTTCCTGCTCTGTGTAGTGTTCATACGCTCCTGGCTGATCAGCACCTTCTCGGTGGTATCCCATACCATCTCTGGTACCACTAGTGCTGACTCTACTGTGTCAGTCCAAGACAAAGTTGATCTTCAAGGTCACCCATACAATTCCTCAAAAGGTTCCATCCCAATGGCTGAGTGATAGCTATTGTTGTACACAAACTCCACAAAAAACGTAATCCTCCTAGCTACGACCGAATTTGAGGACACAAGCACGCAACATGTCCTCGAGGGTCTGAATGGTCGACTCAGTCTGACCATCCGTCTGCGGATGGAAGGTGGTCCTCAAACAAAGCAGCATCCCGAAAGCCTCATGAAACTCCTTCCATAGGAGGGATGTAAATCATGTGTCACAATCAGAGACAATCGTCGAAGGTACTCCATGTATCTACACAATCATTTTCACATAGAGGAATCCCAAGCCCTCTACTGAACCCTTCTCTCTGATTGGTAGGAAGTGGGCCGACTTGGTGAGTCAATTGATGATCACCCAAATAGATTCTTGTCCCCAGGATGTACGTGGATGTATTATCATGAATTACATGGATATCTCAACCCACTTCCACTCTGGGATCTCTAAAGGCTGAACCAAGCCTTTTGGTACCTGATGATTCGCCTTTAGTTGCTGACATATGAGGCATTGAGACACATACTATACAACTTATTTCTTCATTCCCAGCCACTAGTGATGTCCTCATAGATCCTAGTACATCTTCGCCACTCCTTGATGTACCGCTATAGGGGGTGTGTGGAACTACCTCAACACTTTCTCTTGAAGTGACATTGGTACCATGGTACGTCCCCTGAAGAGGATGACGTGCTCCCCACCTTAAAAAAATCCATCAGGTTCCTGTCCTATGGATATCTGAGCACGTCGTGTCTCATAGTCTGCGAGCCCACACTGCGCCTCCCTAACTCACTTAAGAAGTGGAGGAGTGGTTGTAAGAGACTGAAGGAAATCGGCCCCATCTCTATCAACAAAGGATATCTGCAAAACGGCCAGCTTCTTCGTCACTTTACCTAGCTGTTGTATACAAGTCCTTCTGGTGAGTGAATCTACAACAATGTTCTCCTTCCCAGGAGTATAGAATATATCAAAGTCATAATCCTGTAGGAACTCAAGACAATGTCGATGTCTCCAGTTCAGGTCCTTATGAATGAAGATATTCCTGAGACTCTTGTGATCATAATACACTATAAAACGTTCTCCCATTAGATAGTATTGCCACATCATCAAGGCGAAGACCAATACTGCTAACTCCAGGTCATGGGTAGCATAGTTATACTCATATTTTCTCAGCTGTTGGGAACCATAAGTCATCATTGCTCGCTCCTGCATCTGGACATGTCTGAGTCTTGTACCTGATGTGTAAAAATAATCTATGTACCCTACTCCATCCTCTTGAAGCCTGAAGATCGGGGCACTAGTCAGCCTCTCCCTGAGCTTCTGGAATATCTGCTGGCATATCTCCGACCACAAAAAGGGTTTCCCCTTCTTTGTCAAGGCTGATAGTGGTTCTGCAACTCTTGAGAAATTGGGTACAATCATCCGGTAATATCTTGCCAAACCTAGGAAACTTCGTACCTCTGTCACACTCCTGGGTGGCTTCCAAGAATGTACTGCCTCAACCTTTGCTGGATCTACTGGAAGTCTAGCCTCCGATATGACATTTTCAAGGAATTGAACCTATCGGTTCCAAAACATGCACTTAGAGAGATTACCATAAATCTGGTTCTCTCAAAGTTCGTCCAGTACTACATGAAAATGATAGGCATGCTCCTCCTCAATAGTCGAGTAGATCAGAATGTCCTCGATGAAGACCACTACGAAGTGATCAAGGTATGGATTAAATATCATGTTCATGAGTCCGATGAACACATCTGGATCATTGGTCACACCGAATGGCATAACCAAGAACTCGTAATGGCTATACCGACATCTGAAGGTCGTCTATTGCACATCCTCGTCTCGCACTCTGATCTGGGGATAGCCTGATTTGAGGTCTATCTTTTATAACCACAATGATCCCTTCATCAGATCAAAGATATCGTCAATCTTCGAGAGTGGGTACATGGTCTTCACGATCACCTGGTTCAGGCGCCGATAGTCAACACAAAATTTCAAGCTTCCATCTGCCTTCTGCACAAACAGAATCATGGATGCCCAAGGGGAAACACTCGGCCTGATGAATCCCTTCCACTGTAAGACCTCTAGCTATACCCGTAGCTCACGAAGCTCTATGGGATCCATCCAATAAGCTGGTGTAGATATCGGTGGCATACCAGGGTACAATTCAATGTAAAAGTCCACATATATGTGAGGAGGTAGACCCAAAACATCATCCGGGAAGACATCCGCATACTGGTCCACCACTATAGGATAGCTTGGACTATCTACATCAATTGCTCTGAGGGTAAGGCAAGCCAACTGCTGAGTAATCAGCTGCTCCCTCTTCCTTGTAAGTTCACCCGATGCAGCAAAGGTTCCCTTCTCGCTGGTGAAGGTAAACCTGGTCCCATCCATTTGGACCCACTGCACTTTGTGCCTAATACAATCTATCTAATCATGGACTGTAGATAACCAGTCCATACCCAAGATGACGTCGTAAGTCCTCGATGCCACTACTTGGAGATCCCAGCTGACGCTCTTGCCTCCTTGAGTAAGCTCGCACTACCGGCCCCGGTGCATAATCATCGAATCTGTTCCCGTAGGAGTATCTAACCATATGGATCGAGCCAACGGCTCCATCGGAATCTCTGAGCTCCAAACGAGGGTAGTGGCAATAAAAGAATGATAGGAACCTGTGTCTATATGTACTACAGCTAAGGAGGAGTAGACATAGACCTCGTATCATCTCTAGAGTTCCATGATCATAGGACTCAGCTGCCTGGAGCTGAGCTCGCCCCTATCCACCTGCTCCCTACGGTTGGGGTGGACCTTCTGGTGGTGATTGTGGCAACACCTCAAATAGTCACACACCGCCAGCTACATGACTAGCTCCTCTTCCATATCCTCATTGTCTCTGCGGACCTCCTCGGTTGAATCTCTATCTTTGCCTAGGTAGTCCTTCGTTTTTCTGCTAATCATCTGAATGGAGGGTCGGAAATTCATGAGCTATATAACCCTGCCCACTACATGCATAACACTGCCCGCTCCTGGCATGTCCAACTTTGTCTTTGGTGCCCTTCACAACTGACTCTGAATCATGCGGTCATCCACCTGTAGGTTGGTTCCTCTTGGACCTATATGATGTCTATCTACCTCTACCTGCAGAAGACTCCGCTACATGATGACTGGTGGTGGGTCTCGCTACTGGTGACTACTCAGTAAGAAAACTCTTCAACAAGAGGGCTTTTTCTAAAACCCCACCTATGTCTGGATGCTGAGTGAGATCACTCAAGACCCGATCTCCCACCTGAGCCCATGTTCAAAGGTCTAGGCCCTGAAGAAAGGGTCCTGCACCATATCGGTGGAGTAACGTGAAAGGTCAGGGATCCACGCTGAGTACTAAGGCACAGTCATGTTGCCATGTTGTAGATTAAGTAGCTCCTGTATGCGCACTATGCGAAGAGTTTTTGGTACAAACTCTGCCCGAAAAAGGCACTCGATGTCTTCCCAGAGAAGCGTCACCGCATCGTGAACCTGGAGCACTAAACTCCACCATCTTCCCGCTGCTTACTGTAGAAGGATGGAAGTGAGAAACCCCAATGAGATCAGCTGGTGTCCATATGAGTCAAAAGACTCTCACCACAACCTCCAGCCAATCCTCATCCGCCTATGGGTTCATTTTCCCATGAACCATGGTGGCCTCTGGTGCTACAACTCATGCAATGTTCTCAATTAGCATGCATCATATGCTATTGGGGCTGGTGGCATCGGTGGTCCAATGGGGAGTGGTACCACTGGTGCCTTCACTGGAAAAGGCCCCTGCACCGAGGCCTCACCGCTCGACGGGCTATCAATACTTTCGACTCTCGGAACTCTAGCTGGCTATCGGAGAGGAGGCATCCTGAAAAGAAACAAGTGTGCTACGGTTAAAAAGGTATACCTGGTGAGCTGACTTGGTGAGCCGACTTAAAGAAAACATTTGAAAACACACAATTAATCAGTGTTTTCATGCTTTGAGTCAGAAATCAGAAGTCAGGGTCCTGGTGTATGGATACGTCAGCCACCGCACCAAAACTGGACTCCCAGAACTGAAAACTTAACTCACTACACTTAACACCATTGCTTCATAGAAAATATCAGAGTCCTATGTTCTGCGGTAGAACCAACCCCTCTAATACAAATTATTCATGACCTGTCCCTCGGGGTCGGTGCCGTGACTACCCCCATACCCACCTTTAATAGGCCAGGGGCTAGTGACTATCACCAAATGCATAATTCCCCAAACACTGAGGAGGAATTTCATTTATAACTTGTAAACACACATACAAGAAAGCACACATCTGAACAAAATACCATGTAAATTCTATAACAGTAGAGTGCTAAAAGTAAAAGGGGCTCGAATACAAGCCCAAATGGAATGTAAAAGTACAATAGTGACATAATATAACTAAAAGAAAAGGTAAGACTACTACTGAATTGTCCTCCGGGGTTCCTACATGATTGGTAGGTATAGACTGCCTCCTCAGCACTCCATGTATGTCGGTCTCCTCCGCGTATCGACACGCTGTATGGTCCACCTTAGGGTACCATCCAGTCTGGGTACTCTCAACCTCAGTCAGTGTTGTTTGTCATATACATCCAACACAACAAGGTCCGGGAATAGACCGTGCAGGGGTGAGTATAACAATACTCAGTAGGGACCCCAAGACCCTCTAGGACTCACATAATCCACCAAGAATAAAGCACAACGAATGAAATCAATTGATAACCTTATTTAGGTGTATGCCCATACATAAACATAATTTATCAAGTGATCTATCTCAATCATGATGAAAACACAGAAAAAATGACTTAGCATAACCAGGATTTTATTCTAGGGGTAGTATCAAGTAACATCCCCATTCACATTATTGAAACCATGGTTGATAGAGAACTCCCCCTCTGTCGAGTACAGTGGCCCTATTGTGACACCAAACGTGCTTCCCACTAACCTTGGACTACTGAGGTACTCCTCCTATAGATTACCGTGGAACTGTTTTGTACCCAAGTGCGCTCCCCATTGTGGGTCTACCACGTCACCAAGTGCGCTCCCCCTCGTAGCCTACTGAGGTACTTTGCCTGTCGAGTACCATGGGTCTGCTGCGACACTACGGTGCTCCCCACTGTGTGTCTGCCACAACACCAAGGCACTCCCCACTGAGCTAATCGAGTCACTCCGAGTTGAAACAGTCAGCAGTCGTCAGGTCTCATCCAGCTACTAGGTCTCCGCACTCTCCTCACTCGTCCCTGGGAGGATCCGCTCAACATGCTACTGGTCGATACTCCAACTATCACGAAGTCCCATGAAAATGTATCTTAATGGTCTGCAATTTCATAGGGGTCTCAACGCAAAAGATGGCTTATCAAATAGATGCCCGGTCTATGAGTTATTAATCATTTAGTCCCGAGGGTACGGTTGGATTCGTGCTCAATCCAACCTGAACATTTCTCATCTCACTCCAAAACATCAGTGGAGTACACTCAAAGGGACCATCTCACTCCAAGATTTCCAGCGCCGCTGACAGTTTGTCAAAAGGACATCTAGTGCCAAAGATATGGCCGAAGGAGTGTAAAAGGGCCATAGTGGGCCCGGGTCCGGTCCCACCCGGTCGGACCGACCTGGCCCGGCCCGTAATGCGGCCCAATACGTTGGGGGTCCGGGAAGCCATGAGGGCCATGTAGGGCCGCAGAGCCCGTGGGTGCCATGAGACGGCTCATCCGTGGGGGTGCCTAGAGGGCGCGGGTCGGTTCGGCTGGAACGTCGTAGGGGCATCGGGCCGGTTCGGCCAGGGCGCCATAAGGGGGGCGTTCCATTTCTACCAGCACGTCGTGGGGGGCACATGCCGATTTATCTGGGGCGCCATGGGGGCATGGGGCCTGTTTGGCCAGGTGTCGCGAGGGGAGCGGGCCGGTTCGGCCGGGGCGCCGTGGAGTTGCGGGCTGGTTCAGCCACGACTTCATGAGTGGTGCAGGTCATTTCGGCTGGGGTGGCAGCTTGGCTTAGCGGTTCGGCACGACATCGGTTCGGCGGAGTCCTAGAGTGGTGGAGGTCATGGTTGGCAGAGCTTCGTTGCCTTTGTCGCCTTCATCCATTTCGAATAATACCAAAATTCAACAGATAGATTACGGAGATGATGGGCCATGTTAGTTTGTCCCGCACTCTCCTTGTTAGGGTGGTAGCAAGCGCCTCATCATAATAAAGAGTGAAGAATGTCAAACCCTCCCGAAATGATTTTTTCCCGCCCACAAAATAAAACATTCGTGTTCTTTGTTTTTAAAGAAAGTAATAACGTGGGAATATAATCATACACAAATAAATAAACCCCTAACTTGTCCATTTTTGGTGTTTTCCTGAGGAAGAAGGAGAAGTCTTCAACGTTCGCCTCGTTCACCACACACCACCAATCCCAGACCTGTGCGTCAATTCTTCGCCGTCGAAGACGTTCCTTGTTAGTGTTCATCGTGGTGGAAGAGTTCTTCGTTGGAGAGCGTAATCCTCCAAGTGTTGGGTGTCGCAACACTTTACCAGCGCTTCGTCACTTGGTGAAGCTATCCTAAATCTTCCTCCCAAGCTCCATATATATATGAGAGGGGGAAAGTTAGGTAACAATTGTGGAATTTATGACGGTTCGTTTATTACAAACCTTCCTAAATTCCAATAATGTTGTTACTTAATTTAAAATGGGGGGAAGAAAATTAACTAATTTGGTATAATTAATGGTATGTGCATTGGTACAATTAATTTTTATGAATCTCAAGAGGCTCCACCACATTAATGAGGGAGTTGAGGTTTGTCTCCCAATTAAAGGGGGGAATAATCCCGTGTGGTCCCCACAACCATAACCTTTCATGGGAGGCTAGGAGTTGGTGGTCCTCACCACCATAACCTCTCATGGGAAGTTATGTTTTGGTGGTCCCCACTACCAACTTCCACACAAAAATTTAGTTTGGGTAGACCCCACCTCCCAACACCCACATGGGTGTTGCGAATAAAAATAAAATGTTTGCACAATTTTATTTTTATTTTATTCCTGCACGAAAAACCCAAAAACCAACTTTCACCCTCAACCAACTGCTGTTGAGGTGAAAGTCTCATCAAGCGAAAAACAAAACTACAAGTTCAAATGATCCCTCAGATTTCAATTCCCAGCATCATTTCAAAAGTTTTAAAAACTTGGCTGTACGTTTACTGAAGTTGCCTGAAAAAAAGTTCATAAATTCATTCTGGAAACTTCGGGCCTCGTAATCAAGCACTGTAAATTTCCATGGAGTCATATAATTCCCATTTATTTTAAAAAAAATCAAAATTCCGGGTCTTTACTAATATAGTTGATAGGGTTACACAGTTTCATACAAACTAGACCTTCCACAACACCATAGTTCTAGGAATTATGCATTTCCCGTGTACCATATTAGGAGATATAATTCCTACCCTTGACACATGATATATGTTTTAGGCATCAATATTATTGTTAATGTGTCATTTTAGGAGCATCTTATACTGTTTTTGGATCATAGTGAGAATTGTCTCTATGGTAGGGTGATTCTATTGGCACGAGTTAAGTGGAGGCTTGGGATAGTCCAAGAGGAGACCTTGGAGAGAGTGTCTGATATGTGAGAACAGTGTCCAAAATTGTTCACTGAGACTTTAAAATTATTCTTGGATCATCATGGGGACAATATTTTATATGGATGGGAGGTTGAAAGATCCAATATTTTTTCTAAGTTCATCCCCCTTTTATTTTTTCGTTTGAGCCTTGGTGGTTGTGTATTGTTCAATGAAGGATATTATTTGTTTGGGAAAATGATTAATGGTCATGAGTGTCAATTTTTTTGAATAAATGTAGACTTGGGTTTCTAGGATACTTGGGAAAACCTATGGTGATATACATGAGGAGTAGTTCAGGATTTCTATTTGAATAAATAGAGTCTGGGTATAAATGGTTCAAGTGTTACTAAGGGTTCCTAGTAAGATGAAAATTTTTAAGGGGGGTTTGGGTTTGTATAAGGAAAATAGGATCAATGACTATATTTAGAATAGTTACACATTGTGTAAAAATAATATATATCATGTAATGGTTTGCATACACATTTTGTGAATGGTTTCCGGCTGTGAATTAATTTGTGACATGAAAAGAGTATGCATTGTGTAATTTTTAATCCGAATAAATAATAATATGAGGAGATTGTATTTTCATCATATTCATCTAAAAATAAATACAAAAGATGAAACTATATTATACATTGTGTAATTTCCCTACCAAGTTGCTAAAATAGTGTCATGTTGTTGATTTTATTTTCCAACTAATGTGATGCTTCCTCCTCTTAAGCCTAGTGTGGTCGTGACATGTCCCTCAGGGACCGTGCTGTGACAACCCTAATCGCACATTCCATAGGCCATGGGATGGCGACTAGCACCGAAAGGCATATTCCCTAAACTGGGAAGGCATTTCCTTTAACCTATACAAACACACGGTCTGAGAATACAACAAGAAGCAACTGTGAAGTAAACTATTGTAGCAAAAGAGTGCTGAAAGTAAAAAAGGCGTCGGAATACAAGTTCAACTGTAAGAGTACATGTACAACTAAAAAGTAAAAAATATATAAAAATGTGAAAAGAAACTCTTGGATTGTCCACCATGGATCCTACCTATAGGATAGGCATATCTCATGATCAGTAGTCCCTATGTTGCGTCACACCAAATGGTTCACCCCAGATCCTAATTGAAGGGAAGGTACAACTCACCTCCTCAGCACTCCACACCTGTCCCTATCCTCTATGTACCACTAGGTCCTAGCTCCCTCAAACCTCAGCCCAGCTGCTTGTCTTCTACACAAGTCACAAAAAAGTGCGGATGAAGCCTGTGTAGGGGTGAGTATAATGATACTAATTTGGGACCCCAAGACCCCGAAGGTCATTGAGAATTCCTCAATGAAAAATTGTAAGGTAACACCACGAAGAAAAAGTAACACATAGGTAATGTACCACATAGCATAAACTCTATCACAAGCAAAAAGAAAATACATCTCACACTAGGATTTATTCTAGTGGTAGAAACAAGAAGCAACCCCAGTCACATCGTCGAACGCCTCAGCTGTTGGATAAATCCACCTCTATCGAGTACAGTGGGTCTGCCTTGTCACACAGAGGTGCTTCCCACTAACCATGAACTGCTAAGTTACTACTCCCCGTCACATATCGTGGGTCTTCTAGGTCAAACAGAGCCTCCCCCCCACAATGTGATTTGTTAAGGTACTCCTCCCCATCGTGTACCGTGACTACTCCCCGCAGTGGCCCAAAAGTTCAAACAGAACCGACCTCCCCAATCATTGTCTACTAAGTTACTCCACCCCATTTCATACCACGACTGTCGAGTCACTCCGATTCCAAAATTCAGTAGTTTTCATGTCTCAACAAGTCACAGGGTTCCGTACATAGTGTGCTTGGGAGAACGACTCCCCAAGCTATCAGTCATATCTCAACCAGCACAAAGTCCCAAAAAGAGTTAACCCAATGATCCTCCATGTCATAAGGGTTCTGATGCAAAATATGGTGCGTTAGTCATATGCTAGGTATGTGTGTTATTGGTATTTCAGTGCCAAGGGACCGATTGGATTCAGGTGTGATCCAACCCATCTGAACTCCATGTTTCTCCAAATCTCATTGGAGTAAGCCAAATAGGACCGACATGCTTCAAGGGTCTCAAATCCAGAGAAGGATCATCAAATAGGCTTATGGTTCTCAAGATAATGTCCTTTGAGTGTTTCTGGGCCTAGTTGGGACCAGGTCTAGTCCGTCCCGGTCAGACCGACCCGGTGCGACCCGGTCTGGGATGGGCTGAGGTGATCTTGACCTACTGGGCTGACGTTCGGTCTGGACCACAAGAGGGGTGGCCCGAACAGAGTCAGGCGGCCCATCCCTTGTGGGGAGGCTGCCCGCTTGGGCGGAAGCCCGATCTAGGGGTGGCGGCCCGATCTGAGGGTAGAGGCCCATTCTGAGGGTGGCAGCCTACTATGGCGGCAGCCCGGTCCGGGGGCGGTGGCTGGTAGGGTCGGTGGCCCGATCTGAGGTTGGCGACCCGGTTCGATGGTGGTGGCCCGGATCGAGGGCCGCTGCCCGCTCTGATGGTGGCGGCCTGATCTTAGGGTGGGGGCCCGACATGAGGGCGACGGCCGGCTCAGAGGGCGGAGGCCTTGCCTGAGGGCGGCAGCCTGGCTCGAGGGTGGCAGCCTACGCCGAGGGCATCAGCCTGGTCCGAGGGCGGCGTCCCGCTCCGAGGGCGGCGGCCCGACATGAGGGCGGTGGCCAGCGGCCTGCTCTGAGGGTGGCAGCCCAGCTTGAGGGCGGTGGCCTGGATCAAGGGCAGCGGCCCACTCTAAGGGAGGTGTCTTGGACTAAGGGTGGCAGCCCGACCTCAGGACGGTGGCCCAGTTCAGTCGGCCACGGGGGGGGGGGGGGGGGTGTAACCCCCCAGTTTCTTGGATTCTCAAACGGACCTACGATAGTATTGTTGGTGAGGTCGCGGCGCTGCGAGGGTGTCGCTCGGTCATCTTGGAACCTACCAGAGGTAGGTTCGGCCTCTTCCACGGCTTCGGCTGCAGCGTCCGTTTTTTTTCAGTCGCGTCGCCTCCCTTCATACAGGCGGCCTTAATGTCGGCCACCACCTCCATTCATTGTGGCTGATGAGCTGTGACCCTCTTCTTGCAACTTGCGTTGACGTGTTGTCCACCATGTAGCTGGTCGGTGTCTTCACGTTGTCGGTCTTCCATAGAGGCACAAAGATGTAACAAATAAAGTGGAGGGTTCGGGCCATGTTCTTTAAGACCGTTCCCCAGAGTTAGCTCGTATGAAAGAAGGGGGGGGGTTAATGGTTTTATAAAATTTGAATTAATAAACTAGATAAATCCTACATGATACCCCACAAAGTCCTTCTGTTAAGAATAATAAATCGCGGGTCAACCGATTAGTTTTTTGACCCGCATTCTTCGTATTATTCATGAATAGGGAATGTGGAATAAAAAATGCACAACAAAAATAACACCCTACCTAGAAAACCCATTAGAGAGCATCCTCAATTGAAGGTGGGTTGGAGTTCTTTGTCCCAACAACCGGTTCCCATTGACGCCAATCATATGTCACCTTCTGGATCGTGGTACGGTGTCGCTCATCACCTCCCTCTGGGTCGTCTCCATCTTCTAAGGGCCTGACATCGTGGCACTCATTAAACACTTCATTTATTGGTGATGTTGTTCCAGTACATCCTCCAAATATCCAATTATATAAGAGAGGGGGACGGTAGGTAACGACGTTGAAATTTAATGGTGGCTCATTAATTAAAAAACTTCCTAATTTCCACCAATGTTTTTGTTACATAAATTAGAGGTTAAATCCATTTATTTTCTTGACATGTTTCTGGTACCACCATACTAGTTTTCCTTTGGAAGAATAGAATAAAAATAAAATAAAAATGATATTTAATTTATTCTATTAAAAACGTTCCAAAAACCAAAATTTTCCACAGACCTACTTGGGTCAAAGTGAAGCCTCCCTTAAGAGAATTTTGGCATTACGGATTCAACGGTGTCCTCAGATTTTTAATCCGACCAATGTTTCAAATGTTTGAAAATGATACTCATGCACATACAGAATGTACCCGAATTTTTTTTGAAAATTATTAACAGTCTCCCTCGACCTGCGTCGGTCGATGTTGGGACTTGCCTAAGTGAAACACGCTCCTAATAACCCAACAGTAGTCTCAAATTTCTAATCCGAGTTACCATTTAAAAATTATGGATTTTATGATAAAATAATTTTCACATAATTATTTTATTTACAACCAAAAAATAAAATTCACCGATGGGCCGAGCCATAAAACAATAGTATATCCCTATAGAAATAATACCATCATGAGTTCAGTGGTGGTCACAGATTTTTAATCTGAGTTACCGTTTGTGAGTTATAATCATTTCAAAAATAAAATAATTTCATTTAATTATTTTATTTACGGTTATTCCATATTTCGGTTTTCTCACAGGAGGCCCACGCCCACAAAACTTAAGTCGCTTCCATAATAAACCCACCATCTTGAGTGCAACGGTGCCCTCAAATTTCCGATCCGAGCATACTTTTAAGAGTTATTCCACTTTTTCTGGAAAACTACTTATGTGGACTATATAAAGTTTAACAAAACATCGATAGATCATTCCGGGAACTCTGGGCCTTGAAATCATGCACCATCAGACTTCAAGGTCTTGAAATATTTCCATATAATTAAAATAATAATAACGAAATTCTGGGACATTGCAATAGCAGTTTTAAAACAATTTTAGAGAACATATCTTGATTCTATATGTCTCAATTAAATATTTAATCCCTAGTAAGTGGTTTTTATTTAGTTTTATTTTGATATTTTTTCATACTTTAATAGATGTAGTGTAATCACTTTACCATGTGCATTCTTGGTTTTGATATTGATCCATTTTGATCTAGTAAATTTATTTTGATCATTTGTTCCATCATTTATATTTTTTAGTACTATTGGAAGCATTTGTTGGTTGTCAATTTAAATTATAGGGTCTTAAAATTAGCCTTATGATTTTATAATTTTCAGGTATGTGAAATATTGAAATTGTGACATCATAATGTGAACCAAAATAAATTAAATGATTCATTGCATTATTCGTTGGAGACCCTTTTGACCCATTTGGATTTTGACCTTGGTATTGGCCACCATTCGCTTGAGAGATCCCTTATTTATATATTAATTGTGAGACGACTTAATGTTTTTTATCATTATATGTGATTTGGTTGTCTGGTTGATATAGAAAAAAATTGTATTTGGTTGTTTATTATGATAATTAGCATCGAATTGGTTTTCTAAATTTTATATATGAAAATTGTAATGGAATGACAAATAGTAATTTTCATAATTAACCATTAGTCTTGGTGATGTGATACTGTGATATCCTTGTTTTGAGGAATTTTGTTGTGATAAATATTGTGATGCTTATATGGGGCATTAGACTGGTTGATAATTAATGAAGGGATTATATATCGGGCATTTTCAAATGAAACATGATGAAATTATTATATACTGTTCTTGGCCCTGGTAAATACAGAAATTCTTATATACTGATCTTGGCTATGATTCTTTGTTGAAATGCTTATATAGCATAATTAACTCAGATTTTCATAATTTATTCCTTGGTCACAAGGTTTTGGTTGGCTTAGTTTTGAGACATGATCAATGAAATTTTATCATGACGTCGTGTTAGGATATATTTTACCATGGATATATGGTTATTATTTGCATGGTTATGAGAGGTGCTTGGAGACATTCTAGTGTGGTTCCAAACATGGTTTATGCAGTATTCATTAAATTGTTTTATTAATTGATAATTCTATTTATTTCATTATTTCATACACTTATTAGCAGACTGGTTATGTTTAAACATGGTGTTATCGACCTACTGGGTTATACTCACATCTAATTTTGGCCACCATTTCGGACCAGAGAAAATTACATGGTTTCATTTTTTGACAAGGGAAAAGTACCTTGTTGTTGAGTTTTTTTTGCATGATGAGTCGGAGTTTTGAGATAGACATGCATTTGGTTTTGGACCAGGGGCTTTTGAGTAAATTGTTGTGTCTTCTAGTATATTATTTTCTATTGCATATAGACTGAAATTTAGTTTCATTCTAGTACTTAATTACATTATTCCCTTTTTATTTATTATACTATTTAGTTTGATTATATTTATGATATTATACTTTATTGTGTTGTTTCCATTGTTTATTCACTCTGATATTTATTTATTATTAATTAGTTTTTGTTTCAACTTTGTTATACCACATTAACAGATGGGTACAGTCTCCCTAATATAATTATGACACCCCTACTTCTTGTCAGCATCCTCTAGCATACGGGGAGGTGTTCTTGTGGTCTAGTATCTATCTATTTCTAGTCACGCGAGATAGTTTCATATTGAGGACCTTACACTATTGTTGCAAGTGGGTCATTTATATTTTTTAGTTGTTTGTTTGTTTGTTTTTTAATGATTCATTGGGAATTGGATAAACCTAGGTTCTATTTATCAAGTGACTAGGATAAATGTTAATCGAGTATAGTTTATGAACTTTGCTGGGGATGAGATAATTTTTATATTTAAGGTGATGTCCAGTGTCTCAGGTTAGAGGTCATGAGGTACCCCTTCCTTGATCAATTATCCCAGAGATAGATCCCATGTTCTTATCGATATTGTTTTTTTATTTTATGCCTTATCCCATGTTTTTTTTATTTGGGAGGATAGTAGTTACCATTTTAGTGAATTATGGTTTAGAGTTACAAAACCTAATTGGGGTTATGATTAAATTTTGGAATATGTTTAATTAATATTTCATGAGTCTCTTTTGTTTATTTAGTTTTATAACTTGTGATTGTTTCATTATATGTTTTAATTTCTCTTGGGAGTTATTTGAGATGTTTTTTTGGAGTAATTCCTTTCCCTCTTCCCCTTATCTTGGGATTTCATTCCTCCCTCTATTATTCATGTTTATTTGTGTCCTAAGATTTGGGAGTTCTAAAATTTTGGTCTATATTAGAGATGTATATGTATTTTTCATTTAATTTATATTTTTTTGGGTTTGAGAGTTATGTTTGAATTCAATTGGTATGATATTGATTTTATATTTATTAGTTGTCCTTTTAAATCAATCATCTTGTATAACCACAATTCTAGTTGAGTCTTTAAATGGTGAGGAGTTTCAATCATGTATCAAAATTCATGACCTTTCCATAAAAGGAAAGGTGTTTCTTATAGATCTAAGAGTCAAGTAGTTCCCAGTAGTTTTGATTTCATTTGAATCATTTTATAGGTTTTTTAGTGGTTCTTTCCACTGGTATGGGAGTCTTTGTCACATTGTCTCGTTTTGAATTATGTGACATTATAGTTCCCAAAAGAGTTATGTTGGGATAATTCTAACACCAAAATTTTCATTTATTTAACTAATGTATTTATTTGTTAGTCTCTGATCCTTTACATCAAGAAATGAGATGTGTTTGTAAAAAAAATATAAATTTCATTAATGAATTATAGGGCACACAGTTAGCCTTCACAGTTTGTACTATGCATGTTTAAACTATGATAATTGATCTATAATCATAATAGATCCATTTGGAAGGGTTTGATCATGGTTTTTCTATTGTTTAGGACAATAATGTAGTTTCTTGGTACTATCTAATGGAGGAAACATAGTTTTCAATGATTTTATAAAATCATGCAGGTCAACAATGAAAATCACCAATACTTTAAAATTTAAAATTCCCAAATTATCCTTAATGAATTAAGATCCCTTCAAATTAATCATTTCTTACCGACTCAAAAAAAACATCCTCCACATTTACAGGAGGAATCTTGTGTGTGGATACTCTTCTCTCTTTATCTTTTCTTATAGCCACTCCCCCATGCATTTTTTATCTATTCTTTTCAGGTTATGTTCTCCTCCCCTCCTTAATACTCATCCTCCACCATTTTCTCAAATACCAACTCCCTCATTGGGTTTTCATGGCACTAAGATGAATCTTATAAGTGTTCATATTTTCATTTCTTGTAATATTGGTACATAGGGAATGTGGCTTCCTTGTTGGGTCCTATTATATATTTTTTTAAGGGATCACACCATCTACACATATTCATGTTAGGTTTCCCCATGTATTTGGACTTTAAATTAAAGAAAATATCGTGGTTGAAATTTTAGTCCCATGTTTTTATGTAAACTGAATTCATAAAATATTATATAGGATTATTGAAATTAAAATAAATTTTACATGATTTTCCATAAAATTTAATGATTTTCACAAAAATATAAGTTGATTAAAAAATCATTTAAATAATATTACACACAATGTGTCAGTTAAATTTTGTGGATTTATTTAACTCTTATGTTTTGATATTCTTAAATTGAATATTTACGTTGAATTAAAATTCCAAATTAGACCTTTATTTTTTATTCTAATTTCAATAAATACATGAAATTCCAAGTATTAGTAAAGAATTTAATGACAAGTTTTGATAAAATGTGAGTCTTTCAAATGTTTTCTCATGAATTTAGTGGTTATACCAATATAAATTGATATATATATATATATATGTGTGTGTGTGTGTGTGTAAAATTTCAATTTGTAAAATGTGATTTTTTGAAATGAGAGGAATATTTATATATGTGTGTGTGGATTTATATGTCTAAAATTATAAAAATGATACTTTTAAATCTATGATTGATGTTTGAATTTAAATTTCAAAAGGAATTATAATGTCTAATTTTAGTATTGGGTTAAAAAAATTGAAAGGATTTTTTTTTATAAAATGGATGTTTTTTATTATTGTTGTTTTTTTCTTTCAAATGTATCTTTAATATTTGAAAATTAAATTGCACATTTATTCTGAAAATTGGAACTGCTTATGAATTATTTAAAGGGGTTATAATTACTAAATTTTAACCACATGAATCAGAATATGGAATCCTATTAAATTCTCATAATTTTGATAAATTAATTTAAAATTAAACTCTCGAAACGTGATGAACTCATTTTTTTAGAAAAATTCTTTTTATTTATAATTTTTTTATTCCAAATTCAATTATAAAATTCACTCCAAAGACCATAATTGTAATATTTGTAATAAAATGGGATAAATAATAATCAAAAATATAATTTTAATAGTTAAATAAATGAAAATAAAATATATTTTGGAATAAAAATTAGTATTTTCACTATTCATTAAAAAAATACATGTTTTCAGAAAAATATAAAAAGTTCATGCTAGGATAATTTTAATATGCATATCTAAATAATTATGTTAATTATATATACATAAAATTCTATAATTTTGATATCATGTTTCTAAATAAAACCATATAATTCATAAAAACTCAATTTGTATATGAGTAATATTTTTCATTTTGACTGAATAATTAACTAATATTTATATGATAAATTTAACTATATAAAATATTATTAATAAATATATTAAAATGATTTATATTATAATTAAATGGGTTTTACACTAAAAGAGTGTTTTCATTCTAGATATCATTAAGAAAAAAATATGAATATATTGCACCTACATGCAAAAGAAATAGGTTAACTGGTAGTTGTTGCTGCAACTAGAGGATTTGAAAGAAGTCCATAGTGTCTTGATGAAAAATGTTAGTATATTATAATAGTATAATGCATAAATCCAGAAGATAAAAGATATATAAATAGAAATTTTTTTGTAAATAATAATAATTCAAATATGAAGAGAAATGTATCTATAATAATATATTTTAATTCTTATATAACAATTGTGAGTACTGAAAAAGAAGGCCACTACTATAAAAAGTATCGGTATCTACCAACCACATAAAACTCTTATCATAAAAACAATTTCAAAGATACAATAGATGAAGAAAAAAATACAGAAAATAAAGTCCACAATGGGAAATAAATAGTTAAATAAGGTTCCAAAATAAGCTACACCGAAGAATTCAATAAGAATGGAAAAAACTATCTCACACCAGAAAAAATAATATATTTAATTTACGGTAATAGATTCCACATTGTGTGCCATTGTAACACAGTCATCTATATTAATTTAAAGGGGAGTAATATAGAATATAAAGTATAATTCACCTGAGAGATTGATAGTAGGATATGATTAGTGGTTGAAAGTCCTTGTGAAGAGGCTTAGAGGATTCCCAAAATGGGTAGCTCAATCATGGTTATATAATTGTGTGTAAGGTTCTGAGAGGCTATACAAAAGGATAAAAAATGTATCATTGTTTTTTCTAATCAAATGGATAATAATAGAAAATAACAAATGATTTCTCACACGATGGTTGTTTCTTTAATAAAAAATTCCACATGTGTGAAGAAGGAAAATTTTTTTTTAATAGTAACTTATCATATTTCTAGATTAGACGTAAATTTACGAAGAGATAGAGAAATATAAAATATAATAATTTTTTGTAATTTTAAAGAAAATTAATCCCACCTAGATAACAAATATGTTGAAATGAAACTTCATCCCATTAACCCAAAAGTGAATTGACATAAAAATCAACAAGGAAGAAAAAACTAATATATATAAACACTTTTAACATTCATTAAAGGTAGAATCTATAAAAAGATATTTATCTCATCCCTATGGATCATTTTGAGTAGTTGAGGAAAACCCAATCTTTTTATCATAACATTTTCTTCTTAAATGATTTGAATTAAAGGTTTGTAAATTTGGAAATCATCCCATGATGGTAGAATATAAACATGGGTGAGCTACTATAATTATATAATTTTTGTAAAATCTATATATTTCTACAATATGGAAGCTCGACTACTATTTTTTATGTGTTATATTTGTTGTGTATTTAATTTTTTAAGTTTATCTTCAACAATCGTATTTTTTTAGTGTGGACGTAAGACATACATATATGACATAGTGGAAGTAATGTATAATTTCACTATCATTTATATTATATTTATCTAGAAAATAATAATATACAATGATAGCACATGATACCTATGATGCTTATCATCATCCCAAGGGGTATAATATTCCCCTCTATTCTGTAGAAATCTGAGTTGTGTGTCATTTTCATAAAATATTGAGGAAGTTTTCTACATCCATAGGGAAGGATCACAACATTCCCTCTAAGGATGGAATTTTCATTTTATATTAACCATTATTTGATAATGGTAATGATTAGTAATGATCAGTTATGTATCTATTGCTTGTTTATGACTTTAGTTAAACTTTGAGGTAAATCTTAAATCTCATTCACATTCAATTGAGTGTGAAACTCTATGTATCCTTCTTATTTCCTAAATATATAATGGAAAGTATATTAGGTAATAAATTCCCTTGAATCTCAATGAAATGTATTGAATTTATAAGATGATCAATTAAAATCCCAATAGAATTATGTCCTAGAGAAATATTTGGAATACCTACAACAATATCCCTAAAGATGTTTTCTAATTCGAATATAAGTATTCATAATAGATTCATCATCTATGATGAAATATAATGTTCAGACATATCTTTTTGAAAAAGAAAGAATCAAGATATATACTCTGCAATATCCCTCTTGATTCTTCCCAAAATTAATGATTCCTTAGGTATATATGCATATTTTTACTTCCTATATTGATACAGAATTATGTTCTATGTTAATCATCTAATATATACTTCCTAAATACTATTTTAAAGGGATACATATTAATTTATTGGATATTATAATTCCATCTCTATCAATATTCAACTCTGGAATATACCATACCTTCTTCTGTAGATCTATATCCTCATTATTCCTCCATGAACATCACATGGATAGATGAGTGCGTATTCATAGGCAAAAGATGGTATTTTACTCCTTAACTTATGATTTATATGCCCTTATTTATAATATACATAATTATTTGGTCTCTTTTAGTTACCATCATTTTTAAGGTAGTGTGATTTTTCCAACATAGAGCATTATCCACCTTGTTCACCTTGTTAACCATCAAGGATTGGTATTATATTAAACTGTTGTATTCCTTGATCAACTCCAACAATATCTATTGGTACATGTTCAACACATTTTATATGAAAATATAAATAAATATCATATAATGAATATAAATTTCACACTTTCCACTGGAGAGATAATGCCTCTATATATTTAATTTCAACATTAGTGTTACTGACTCTAAATTAAGAATATACTAATGTTCTTCCTGATCCTTAAATTGACTTGAGGCATATGCAGTACACACCCCCAATATCTTCATTAATGCATCACTATATATCACAATCCATTCTCTACTAATATATATTGTGCGTGTAGGTATAGTGTCCAAATTTATCCTAAAATACTTTCATATTCAACTATATCGAGGAACATAACCCCATAATAATATAACATGGATCATTGATTTTATACTCAGAAAATATTTCCCACAAAAGAGTCAATACAATCCAGATAATATAAGAAAACTATGTATCTACATAATATTGGTTTCCATAGGCCATTCATCAATCACATTTCTCTTTGGGGATACACAGATATTCCCTCGATTGTGATTACATAACCCTAGAATAATGCTTTCTATAACTATAAATCACCCTTACTAAATTTGGAATATAAATTATCTATTCTTAAGGTCTTCTGCGCATTACTGAAATTTTCTTAATTATATTCTATTATAGTGACCCTCCCTTTTCCAAAAATTAACATTACATATCTTTTTCATAATATTTAAAAATTGTACAAAAAGATGCCCAAAGAACATAACTTGGAAAGAGATGAGATTGTCTCAATAATCTCTTATAAATAGGAAAATTGGAATAATACTATCCATGTATGAGATGAAAATTAAATAATTCTTATGATATCATTATATTAATTATAATCATGACATAACATGTAAAATTCAACCATATAATCCTAAAAAGAAAGTTTAGGTTCATATCAAAACGTGAATGACAATGAATGAAAATTGAGAAAACATTTTTTACTGATTTGGAAACAATTGAAATTTGAACCCCATGAAAGAAGGATAATAAAATGGGCTTGTGAATACACATAAAATTAAGTAAATGATATATAGAATACAATAATGGGTAGTACATACACCACAAAAAATGAATGAGTAGCGAACATAACATGTATCTCACAAAAATTAAATGTGAGATGTAATCACTTTACCTTGTGTCTCAACTCTATCTGTATTCATACAAGATTCCAAGATAATAAATAAAATTTTATTATAAATATTTTACACAATTATATTTTTATACAAAATACCAAATATATTTTTATTATGACATTTTATTACCCTCTTGTTAAATATCCTATGTTAATGTTTCACTTCGGGTGAAATTTTCTTTCTTTTTTTCATGTGTCTTAATTTATAATATCATTGCTTCGTATACTTATATCCTGATTCCAGATTGTAAAAAATGGCATAAATATCATTTATATCTATTATATTAATACTATAATAATTTATAAAATAAATATGTTTAAAATGTAATAAACCATTCATGGAGATGGTGAGTTGTATGTTTGCATGAACGTTCTTTCCATTTTCATTATCTTATTAAAAGAAAGAATGTAAATGACATATGTATTTATGTATATATGAATATATATATATATATATATATATCATTATTCCAGTATCATGACTATATCAATACAATTTCTCTAAACCAAACCTCAATTCATTCCATGTGGTGTGTTAATGAGTCTCATCGCTTTGAGTGGGCGGTACCCACACTTCCTCAAACAAGATTATCTTATTAACCCCAAATGGAAATTAAAGATATGTATGTTTAGAAAATGAAAATATAATATTGAATGAATATTAAATATAATATTTTAAATATATAAATATATTTTCCATCATTATGGCCACCAAGATATGGGGTAAATGAAAAATGAACAATCATCGTTTTAGGAGGCAATACTTCAGCATATATAGAAACAGTGTGTTCAATATCCATTAGATGGAGGTATGTGTCAGTGTAGATATAAATATTTTTATAAAAAATAATATTTTATGTAGTATACAGGATTTTTCACACAATAATGGAATATATATAGTGCAGAGGTTGAAGAGGGAAAATAAATGGAAGGAGTTTTAGAGAAGACGTTGTGTCTTAATCAGGTAACTCCTAATAGTTTGTGCCAAAAGGATTGCTTGAGAATATTTAGGCCAAAAATATATAATTCTAGGTATAAGGGAGGGTTTTTTTGAGGCTACATAGGCCGATATTCTCTGAATATAAATGTTTTTAGATTTATGAGGAATGGATAGTGGTGGTGGCCTTTATAGTGGAGGAAGAGTGACACCCTTGTAAATATTTCAACAGAGTATTCCACCCACATTTTTCACATTCCTTGTGGATAAAATATTGGTATAAGGTATATAAAATTTATGATGTGGTCTATATATGGACAAAAATTTGTGTTTTACATGTTTCTATGTTATTTAGGGTCTTACATTTAAGGTTTAATACTTTATTAACTTATTTTTTCTCTTAAGAGAAGTAATTATTTTTAATTACATTCACTAATACTTTTTATAAAAAGTTTAACTTATTATAAATTATAAATTATTATGATTACCAATATGGATTCCATTTTTCCAAATTCCAATCACATAAGAGGCATAAATTAATTTCAAAGAAATATCACCATCAGGACGACACTGTGGGTTTCTATAGAAAAAAACTGATCAAATGTTTGATTAGTTTTTAAGTCCAATTTTTTTGTGAAATTTTTTCTAATTACCTAAATTGGATTAAATGGTAAATCTTTTATCTAACTAAACAATTAAATCATTTAAAAATATTACATAACTCTATAAATAAATTATATGAAAAGGCAGTTTTGATATAAAATCTAGTATTTTTTAAAATTCATTAAAATATGAAACCTTTTTATAAAAATTCAAATAATTAATCCTAAACTAATTCTAATGTTTGTATTCCAAATATAATGTTTATTTATATATTAAATGTATCTAATTTCCAAAAACTAGATTTATAATTTTCTCCATATTAGATGGCAGCAAAAAATGCCTTAATAAAAATATTGGTATTTTATGAATTAAATTAGGTTTATTCTTATCTTATTTCAATAAAATCTATCAGATAAATATCAATAATGTTTTATTTAATATATAAAATATTTTATATATTAATATGAAATTATAATTGTAATTAATTTATCTTACTAGGTTAAAATATTTTTGTATCTATAATGATACTCTAAATTATATTCAATCGGTTTTCATATTCACTTATAATTAATTGGTATTTTATGAATTCATCATGTATTTTTTGTAAACCATATATTTGAACTATTTTTTAAATAATATTCATATCCATAAAAGTATTTTCTATGTTATATCTCCTTATAATAATTTTTTTAATAATATATTGTAGTTAGGTAACACTCGGTCTTACATGTTACACAAGCCATCGAGGAAGGTAAATATTACATGTAATGTATGATACCCCTGTTGTTCCATATAATTTATTCCAAGTTTATATTTCGTATAATATACTCCAAGTTGAATCCATGTTAAGGTAATGTTTGACTTAGTGAAAATATAATTTTAGTGTTGTGTGAAATGAATAGTATCAAACGATTAAATTAATCCAAAAAATTTCCAAAATCCATGGGTTTTACATTCTACACCGCATTAAAAGGTATTTCACCCTCTAAAATCATCTGGGTTATCAACGGTTTGATAACAGAATGTTTCATTCATAGAAACCCACATCGTAAGAATGGATATTAAAGCTTCCCTTAAAAGGTGAAATTTGGAACCATAATTGTTACCCAAAGTAACATATAACTAGGATTCCACATAGGAGAACATAGGTTGTGAGTGAAGATTGGATATAGAGGAAAAGTGTAAATATTTATAGGAATTTATTTTGGTCATCAATCACAAACAATTTAATGGACATAGAAATGATTAGGTCTAAAAATTTATAAATCTATTATGATTTAAAAGCCTATTAGTGCAATGAAAATTAACATATTAGGAAAACAAATTTTTTGATCACTTTCAGAATGTTGAGTAATTCTTTATAAATTAATATAATGAAAATTTCATTCTGGGGTTGTACTTTGAACAATTTCTAATATATCCATTACCCCATGTAATTGATATCTATATGTTAACATTGATGAATGAAGCATTAGAATATTCTTTTAATAAATCTTATGTCCCATAAAATAAAAAAAAGTCTAACTATTTGTCTCCTAAAAAAATAAAAAAATATTAATCTATTAAAATATAGAAGTAACAATACTGGGTCATCATAAGTATTTATTCAACAAAAATAATTATTCATTAACTATGACATTGTATAGGACAGTGGTAGGTGTGAAACCCTTATCATCCTTCGATCATGGGTTTAATACATGCGGCCTTGTGGGACATGACTGGTTGTCACCTCACATACATGATGACCTTTTTTTAAACCACACTAATATAATATATAAGATGGATATCTTAGAAATAAGTGTAATCACTAAATACAATTTAAACCAAGGTTTTCAATAGAAACGCAATGCATAAATTCATCCTTCAAAGTTTAAATTAATCTTCTCATGAACGGCTAACCTTATAACCATTCTCAATGTGAAAATTTAAAAATATTAGAAAGAGATTCCGGAAATCATCTAATCATTGATTCCCTGTATAATAGAAAGTCTCCCCTGGTTGTCACATTTTGGACATGTGAATACCCTCATCATATATTATCTTGAAACATGGTAATAACCTGAATTACCATAAATAAATTTTGGAAATATGATTTCTTCCTTAATCCAAAGGGAATTTGATCTATTCCTTAACTCCAACTATTCTATAAACTACGTCAGTGATAACATAAACCACCTATTAACCAAGAATTACTTAGTTCCTAGTAAAAAACAATTATTCAATTTATTTATTCATATCCCACGTATCATAATCCATAGGATATTATCTTAACATAAAGATCATATTAAGGGTTACCATAACTTAGAAAAAATATCACCTTATCATTAAATTACATCACCAGTCCATAAAGAATAGTCAATTAACTTTTATATACTGATCCAAAAAAATAAGTAGAAAAATCCGGGTATATTTCATCATTCAGAATATTTGAAGCAAATACCTAAAAACATTGATTATTAAACTTCATCCTTATTCCAATAAATTTTTACCTCATCCTATTACACAAAACCTCTTTCTTTTCACAATTATTCTATAGTCTCATCATAATCATAAATATAACCTTTACTCACACCACCCTATTGGTTCCCTTCAAGAACATTCCTCTTGGGACATTTAGTTACATAATGACAATTTACCCCACACATAAAACACATACACTTTGATTTTGAATTCAAGAGACCAATATTTTCATTCGTTTAATTAACCAAACTCATCATTATTCCATTGAAGTCACTTTCTTAGTGACCTTCTTTTCCATAGTTGAAACACATGTATGTTCCTCTAAGACATTAACATATGTGTTTATTTCCACATTATTGACACAAATGACACTGAATCATATTTCCTACATGGTCTCCATTACCTAAACTCTCATATAACTCCTTATTTATCTTCTTTGATGAGTCCAAGAGTTTGTTAAGGTAATCATTTTTATTCATGTTCGATGAAAACTAATTAAGAATAATAATGAAATCTTTCACTACAGTGATCATCTCACTTGACTACTCATTAGAAATTATTACATCACATTCAATATTAATCAAATTTATTCTGGATCCCACCATTGACTAAGACCATAAGCATAGTTTGGGATTTACTTATCATATCAGAAAACCACATAGCCCTGAAAAGAATTACTTATAGGATTTTTAAATAATGACACATTACATAATCTACGACACCTTGGATTTATTCTAGGTTATTCCTAGCTAACTTATATCTAAATCAGTCATGATTGATCATGAAGAGTTTGTGAATTCCCAAAGTATAGCCCCCATGATTATCATACCAGGTTTGTATAAAGACCTATTGTCATATACCAGATTACACTGAGTCAAGACTGGAACATATTTTCAAAGCTGATTACCCTATTTAAATATCTTCCATATCCACATACACTTGTAGTATCCATAAAGGGATGTATTTCATAGAAACTACTCACTTTATCTTTTACCAAAATTCCATGACATTTTCCTAAATGTTATCTCATCTTTATAATTATCCATACATACATCCCTAGAAATATTCATAGAAATATACCTAGGGATATCACTATGGTTTTATCATCCTAGTATCCAAATGTTAACTATACATTTTCTCTTCTACCAACTATAAACACACTTTTTATTCAGAACATTAGTATTACATAACTTTAATGAAATACTTAAATATTATAAAAACAAATTCCCTTTTACTGTATTTTGTATAGTACCTTTGGAAACAAGCAAACATAAACACCAGTATATATGTGAGTTACATCATCTACTAATATGTTCTACTCGAACAGGACCCTTTATAGACATATCAAATATAGTGCATATCATCATAACTTTTGGGAAAGGTAACAGAAAAGGGGTGAGCTAAAATTCTCAGTAAGGGTAAACAAGGGATACCTGCAAGAATAAACATGATCATAAGGGTATGATAATGTTATCATGAAAATAGAAGATCATACCCTCAATATCAAAGATCATAACAGATATCACAACATGAAGATTGGTAGTTCCTAAGACATGAATCATAAAGAAATAGATAAAATAATCCAAGAAATTATAACATTAGAATAAAACATGGAATTGTGGAAAACATATAATAATATAATTATTTCTATAATAGTTGAGGCATCACTTCCAAGTCCATTATAGTAGTCATGGTTCACTCACTCAACCATCTTAGTAGCATGAGTTCACCCCTCAAATAATATTAGTAATCAGGGTTCACTCTCATGGCTATCATTGTAGTGAAGGTTCATTACCAATACTTTTATAGTTACATGAGTTCGCTCATCATAAAATGATAGTCTTTCTAATTATATATAAATCATTTCCCAATGCCTTGTATAGAAATACAAGTCACACCCATCACATAATGAAATCAAACATATATGTTCCACAAGATCATAAATAACCATACCATAACCCATGAAATGAAATGGGTATCATAAATATGTAAACATATAATAACATGTGGAAACATACAGGTTTTATAATCATTTATTTATAATCACATCATGTGAAAATAAGAGGGTCTCGAAAAAATATATCCTCTGAAAAAGATATATGCATCATAAGAAACAAACCATCAAAAAATAATCAATTAAAAGATAGAAAATGAATGAAAAAATTGAATAACTTCCCCATAAAGGCATCAGTAACACCAGTTAATTTTATCTTAGATGGTAAATAATTTTTAATTATATTTTAAAAACATTTATTGAGGAAAATAAATTTTATTCTTTGAAAAATGATTTTCATAACATAAATCCTTTTCAAAACATTTTTCAATGAAAATAGATTTAAAAACATTTAAACAAATATTTGAAAACAATAAAACATTTTTATAAACCTTTTTACTTGAAAATTATCTTCATGTATCTTTTGAGAAAATTTTGAAAACATTTTAGAAAACAAGGTTTTTGAAAACAATAGATTTCGGACAAAAAAGAGAGACCGTTAAATTTTATAAAAAAAACATTATCTCAAGTAACAAATAGTGGAAAAATAGTAATAAGAATAAATTATATCATGAATAAATAGAGGTTAAGAAAATAATTAATATTCTTGAGAGATGGTTCATATTATTTCATCAAGGGAACTATAAACATAAACAATCTCGGAAAGTGATGAGATTGTCTCAATAAACTCTTATAACTCGATAACTTGGGATCACACTCTTCATGTAAAAAAGGAAACTAAATGAATGTTAATATATAATGAAAATATGGATATTCATGATATAACAAGAAAAATGGAAGTGTATACACCTCAAAAAAGTGTTTCGGTGCATAAAAAACATTAATCTCAAAGAAGGCAAGTTGAGACTAAATTTTTTTCCGATTTGGGAACTATTGATAGTTAAACCCCATGAAACAAAGATGATAAAATGGGAATTAGAATAACCATATATTCAAGTACAATATATAAAGAATACATTCATTGTTATTACATTAACAACCCAAAATGAAAGAGTAGTGAACATAGCTTGTATCTCACTGAACATAAAAGTGAGATGAAATCCCCAAACCTTGTGTCTTGAAACTCTCTGTACTCATACAAGATTATTTTATAATAAATATGTGTTTATTATAAATATTTTAAAAATTTATATTAATATACATTATACCTTATATTATTGGATTATTACCTTATATTACTAACTTGTTAATTATCCTTTGTAAATGCTTCGCATTGGGTAATATTCAATTTTCATTTCACATGTGTCTTAATTTGTTATATCATTGGTCCTTATACATATATCATGACTACAAAATGTAAAGAGTGATTTAAATATCAGTTATATCCATTATATTCATATTATAATAATTTATAGCATAAATATGTATGAAATGGAGAACACAGTTCATGGAGACCGTAAGCCATACATATGCATAAACATTATTTTTGTTTTTATTGTCATGATGAAAGAAATTATGTAAATTAAATGTGTATATGTATGAATATATATATATATATATATATAATTATTTCATTAGAATTAATAACTCATATATATCATATAAGTTCACTAAACCCATCCTTAATACATTCCATGTGGTGTTTAAATGAATAACATCGCTTTGAGGGGGCAGTAGTCCACACTTCCTCAAATGAGATTTTTTTATTGACACCAAATGGAATTTCAAGAGATGTGTGTTGAAAAAGTAATACAGAATATTTAATACATACTAAATATAATATATGAATTATATAAATATATTTTTCATCATAATTTCTAACATTATAGGTGGTAAATGAAAAATGAACATTTATCGTTTCGTGAGGCAGTAGTTTTCCATACACAGAAATAGTATATTCAATGTCCATTATATAGAGGCTTGTATAAGTGTAGGTAAAATTATTTGTATAAAAACATCATATTATTGGTAGGATACTGGATTTATCAAACAATATTGGAATAAATAAAATGGAGGGGGTCAATAAGGAAAATAATGGAAAGGATCTTGAGAGAAGATGTTCCCTCTTAATCGGGTAACTCCTTTTGGTTTGTGCGAAAAGACTTTCTTGAGAAGCATTCTTTCTAAAGGGATTCTTCATTGTCAAGGGGATAATTTTTTTAATTATAATTGGGCAGGTATTTTATGAACTTAAAAGGTTTGATATGTGTGAGAAATGGGTTGGGGTGGTGACCTTTTATTGTGGAGGAGGATTGGAACTCCTGTAGATATTTGAAGAGAGAATTACACCCATGTTTTTCATGTTGAAAATGGATCAAATAATGTACCAATTTATATGCAACTGATTATAGGGTATACATATGGATATTAAATGGGTTTTGGATAAGTTTATAGGTCATTTTGGGTCATACAATTAAGTTTTAGTACTTTATTTACATAATTTTTCTTTTATCTTATTTAAATAATTTTAATTACTTTCAATAATCTTTTTGGATTTTTTTTACATTATTAGACATTATAAATTATAATGATTCCAAATATGGAATTAATTTTTGAAAATTATAAACACATAAGTGGTAGAAATTAATTTACAATTAATATCAATTACGAGATGACACTAAATGTTTTTAAATTAAATAATGATCAAACATTTGTTATGTTTTTATGTCTAATATCTATGTGAAATTGGTTCCAATGACCTGTATTGGATTAAATGGTAAAAATATTATCTATCTATAATATTACAAAATTAAAAAATATAATGTACCTTTATAAATAAATTAGATGAAAAAATTAGTTTCTAAGTAAAATCTAGTATTTTTTTCTTTTAATTAAATGATCAATCCTTTCATAAAAATACCAAAAGTTTGTCCTAAATTAATTTTTAGGTTTTTATTAAAAATTAAATGTTCATTTTGATATATTAAATATATAAATGTTCCAAAAATTTTATTTAACATTTTTTCCATTAAAATATGTTAAACATTTACTTAATAAAAACATAGTTTTTTTATGTATAAAGCTAAGATTGTTCGTATCCTATGTCTACAGAATCTATGGGAAAAATATAATAAATTTTTTATTTATTATATAACATAATTATTCTATTAATATCACATACCTTTTATAATTAATTTAATTTACAATGCTAAATTATTTTTTTGACTATAGTGATACATTCCATTGTATTCAATCGGTTTTCATATTAATTTATAATTAATTGGTAACCTATGAATTCAGATTTTATTTTTTAAAACCACATATTTTAATAATTTAGTCAATGATATTCATATATATCAACATAATGGCTAGATTATATATCATTATAATTGTATTTTTAATAATATATTATATTTAGGTAACACTCAATCTTTCATATTATACAGGCCATCGAGGAAGGCCAATCTTGCATGTACTGTATGATATACTTGTTGTCCCATGAAACATATGACAAGTTTGGATTGTGTATAACATACACCATGAATCATTTGTCTGTATCTTTATGTCCCTTTATAATTTATGTACTTAATGGAATTATCTTCCACACAAGAATCATTTACCTTTCTCTCTCATTAAATTTATCACAAGATTCTTATCACATCTTTTTTATATAGGAATATGAATATTCTTATCTCTTTGGGTTTTATCAATGGTGTTTTAAAAAAAACTCCATTTTGATCTTCCATTCCACAAAACCTTGAAAATAATGGAATTCTCTAATTTCTATTTCGACCGTGAGAAAACATTGAAAAATGTATTTGTTGCAAATAAAGTCCCTTAATGTAAATTAATTTTGGATACATTGTTTTAAACTATTAATGAAATTACCAATTTTTTAAGGGTAATGTTAAAATCAAAACAATACCTTGAAATTCAAGTTATTTTTTATTCATTTCAACAACTACATTCATCCACATTTTTTTAATATCTAGTAAATTTCCCTCTATTTTTGTGTAGAGTGTTTGGGGGAAATAATTATTAATAAATATAATTTTAAATTTTTTCCAATCCATTGAGTAAATTTATTCCCATTACCTAGTATATCCTAATGATAGTTCACCCTTATTCATCTTAACCATCTATATAACAAACAAATAAACAACCTTTTCATGCACTCAGAATAATATAATAAAAAATATATTCTCTGTTATGTTGATCATTTCCTATATAATTATTAGAGGGGAATACTAATTAGAGGAGAGTGGGTGATTATTATTGAAGTACTAAATACAGTACTTCTCCTTGTCACATTTGGGTGTTCAACATAGTTTATTTCATTATTCAATGACTAGGAAATTATTGTGTGAAACACCATAATATTTGTTTCTCAAACCTACAAACCATTTTATTCCTCATTTGGAAAATCATTACATTAACAATTTCCCAAGTTTTGTATCAGATACCTCTTAGTTCCATACAATGACTAAAAACAATTTGGTGTGAGTATTAAATAATAATAACCAGATTAAGTGATCATATGATATAGAAAATCAATCCTTTGTTTTCAGAAATTAAGACACCTTTATTTCAACCAATGAAAGTTAATGTTCACCCAACATCACTTTTGGTTCAACAAATTTTTCAATGTTTTATCATATTTTTCTTCATAAAATAATATGAAAAATTAGGAAAATCTTTCACTGATGCTAATTAGAAAGACCCAAACATAGAATATATTCATATAAAATAATTTTACATTTTTTTAAAATAAGAGGGAAATGTATCCCATATTACAAGAACACTCATTATATATCATAATAAATCACACACCCAAAAAATTTCGGATTAGTTTCATTAAATATTAGATACATAACCAACTCATTTTAAAATCATTCTTCAATATCTTTATCAAATATTTTTCAAATATGACACCCTTATATACATATTACATATAATACTCCTTTTCATTTCTTAGATAATGGAAATATTGAAAATGGGTAAGATCATATGTTCAATAAGGGTAAAAACAAGAGATAAAAATATAATATCATAAATAAGAATAAGGTAAATATATGGGTTTGAGAACATTATCAAATTGAGTTACCATAACATTTGAAAATTCAATCCAATAAAACAGATATCATAGATTATAAATCACGAATAATGACATATGGATTTTGTAATAACAAAGGACATGAGTCATAGGAGTGGAAAAACAAGATCCAATAATTTTGAACCATAAATACTAAAATAAGGATGTTACATAACATAGAAATTTTCATAATAATTTTGAATATATATAATCATAAAAAATAATTTTCTATATCAAGGATCACTGAAAACACCATCACCACAAGGTAGATAGAGTCTTATAGTTTATTGGGTTCACTCCCTAGTCTAATAAATTTTATATTATGTGTTATAATACTTTACCTAATTAATTTCTGGGCTACAAAATTATGGCTCCACTCATCATATAATGAAAAACCATATATATGTGTAATGCATGAACATGAAAATATTTGTAATTCCATAATATCCTAATTGAAATGTGAGAAATAAATGAATTTTATGAATATTTCCATAATACATTATCATAATAAATTCTAGGAAATAATGTGGATGGTATCATTAGATGATATCATTAATGAATATTAAGCAACCAAAAAATTATATTTACCTAGATGAATAATATTTTATAAGAGAATTATAAAATTGATTTGAAAAATAAGAACAAAATATCCCTAAATTGTGTATAACATTAATTTTTAAAAGGATAATAAACTATTAAAAAATAGTTTTAGGACAATAACTAGAAAAAAATAAAAAATAAATTGAAGAATTTTGATTACCTGAAAAGGAATTATTTTAATCAAAACCAGTGACAATTTTGGAAGAATGTTATTGAATGGAATACATTAAAAGATATTCCTTTCACAGTAATGAAAATAATGTAGTATAAAATAAAAAATATCCTTAATAAATCATATATGTTGGTATAAGTACATCCATAAAAATATATATATAATATTTACATGGAGGAGATAAATTGAACAATGAAAAGAAGATATAAAGTCAGCCCCATTGACAAGAATCCATTCGAATGAATTGTGAAACAGATGATGGGAAATGGAAATAAAACATAAAAACACAAAAAATAATAATTCTATAAGAAATAAAATGTGACTTTAAGAAGATATAATATATACTTTCCATCAAATAAAATTTAATCATAAATATTCTTGATTTCAAAGTCAGATTGGAAAATAAACAATTACCATCACTTTTGGCATCCACAATGGAACTTTGTCCTCTTGTATAAGGAATATTACAATCAAAATATTATATTTTATAACCATATTTAATTATAATAATTTTTATTCTCTTTAATTATAATCATTTATTACACATATATTTGTAATTTGTTGTATCTTTTCATCATTGGTGAATTCTCTCTTCAAAACGGGTTTCTATATAATGAAAGATTGGGGCCTCCTACATAGAACCATAAGATACAACAAATTAGAATATACATATAAAAGAATAAAAAAATTTGGTATTAAGTATACAAATGAATCATATTAATGGTTTAGAATGAGTGGTGGATAGGTCCTCTTATATATGAGTTTGAGTGGAATTTTCTTCATTTATAATTACTTAGTGGTTAAGGAATGTCATTTTTAAATGAAAAGTGGACCATAAATGAAAATAACTAACAGAAATCAATATTCACTTCATTATATATTTATATATCCTATTTTTACATGTTTTATGCATCAATTCAAACATATACAAGAAATAGTGTTTTTATAGTTTACAAATGGAATGCACTATTCAACACATTATCATATATGTGTTCTTAATAAATATATTGATCTTCATAAAAAAGTGTTACATGATTATGAAAATGTTATACTCTATTTAAGATTAATAAATTTAAAAATATAATAAATTTAACTCATAAAATAAAACATATAATAAATATAAAAAATTTGTGTTTTAAATGACTTTTAAAACATTAAGTTTTATTAATTTTAATTCATATCAATTACTAATTAAATGAGTATTAATTTATATTTGTATATATTGAAACATTAATTTATAAATGTTTATTAAAATTGTTATATTTGATTTATTAAATTACAATTACAAAACCACTATAAAAATTTTAATTCTTAGAAAATTAACTCTATTATTAAATGATTTTAATCACATCACATATAAATTAATTATTTAGCTTATAATCATTACATTTTATATATAAATTTCTATTATAATATTTAGTTGAATTTTATAAATAGATTAAATAATTATTTTTTATTAATAATAATAATAAATAATCAAAATAATTTCTCACTACCCCCATCCCCTAAAGTACCCCTCTTGGTCCAATGATGAAAAAAGGGAGATAATGACCCCCTTAATACATCCCCCAATAATCCATGGTTTGGCGACAAGAACTAAATGAATAATGAACATACAATGGGTGGAATTACCCTATAAGAGAACATGGGAATCATGAAATAAAAAATAGTACACCAAAAATCACATTCTGGGATATATTAAAGAAAACAAAAATTCTTCCATGTAATGTCAAATAATACTAAAACAAATTGAAATAGAAACTAATGGTTATAAAAAGTAACTCGATGACGACCACGATTTTAAAAAAAAATCACAAATAACCACAGGATAGTAATATTTAACATATTCTCCAACCTTATCCTACTAACATGAATAACAATTAATATATATATATAGGGTTAGTATAATATTTATAATCAATAGAATCATCCCTAGAACCTTTCATAAAAAAGGTAGAAAAGGAATTTTATATCGTAGTGAACAGAAATTGAAACTGACTCATCACCTAAATTGGTATACTATTTTCTAAGACTCATATATTATATATATCACCAAGAAACACATAAAAGATATCATTTATTATAGTAATAAAACAAGGTTTCTCTGAAACCACTTCCCCACTGGTTTTCTACTCTAAATCATCTGGGTATGTCCTGATCCATGTCTCTCTATAGGAATCCATCCTAAATACTCCAGGGATAAATTATCACAACATGTACTTCATTCATCGCATCATCACATCATCTCATATCAAATATCCATATAGTAACAGATTAGTTTCTAGGCCCTATCACCACATATATGTCATGTAAAAAAATTGGGTATTATACATCAAGACGTCACATCCCATACATCATGTAATGTACCTTGATCCATCACATCCCATACATCTCATACCAATAATATTATTCAAGACACTATATTGAGAGATACATGTGTGTGAAGTAACCACAATATATTAAAACCTTCTAAACCCATATAATGGGAAACTACCCACTATGCATATAGGTACATTGTACTACCCAGAGATGGGAGAAAAGAAGGAGGGGATAGTCATCCATATGTCCCTCACCAACCCATATGTAGAGGAAGTCACCATCCAAGGGTCTACTCGGTTTTAGTAACCCTACTGACATAGGTGGGTAAGCATATGAAATCACAAAAACATATAGGATATAAAATACCTCCCATTCACAGTATAGAAATTAAACTAGTCTTAGGGTCAACTGTAGCTATCATTTGAATGACTACTGATTTCCCCCACTAAGAGATAGATATCCAATAATCACACAAGAATTTAAGTAGATGTAAATTAAATTAATTATTTTTTTATCATTAAACATTATTTCAATTAATTAAATATCAATTAATTAACATTATTCTACTTACATAACATTAACCACCAACTAATTTCAATTCCCTCCAAACATAATCCAACTAAGTCTATGGTTTCTCAATATTTAAATATTCTACATTCCAATAATCACCAAATCATGGGAGAAATTGTTTATTATTATTTTATGATTTCATAATACTAGGAACCCTAGAAAACATCCTAATCTACTATAAAAGACATGAAAAGCCAAGCACACCAAGCTATCTCAAGCAATAGGGATATGATTGTATATACACAAGAAACTCATATTTACGGACTTTAAACATATTTATTAAGAAAGAATACCATATTTCAGCATAATAATGATTAATACAATCTTCGAACCATTCTATAAAATATGGTTTGATCTTTGATACTCTCATACATATAATCAAAAATCTCACCATTATAGGAATAAACTATTTCCACAAACCTTGATCTACCTTCCCATATCTCATTATCCATCCTACATTCTAAGATAAAATTACATTTCATATAAAGTCTCATGTCTAGAGTAGCATATAATGAAATAAACCACAAAAAAGTCTGACAATGCAACTCAACTGCAAAAAATAAGTCATTCGACCTTTAAATGAAAAAAGTATCACCCAACCCTAAACACATAGAATTCAGGATTCATAGGAAATTGTATCACATGAGTCCAAATATATATATTTATCAGAAAAAAAGTTTTATTCCATCATAAATAAACCAATTAAATTATTATAGGTCACAGCTATGGGAAATATATGGCATCAGCCATAATAAACTATTAAATTATTACGCAGGCTCCCATGAATCAATTCCTATTTCCAAAAACTGTGATAATAAAAATTCCCATTCAAAATAACTTTTTTTATTATCACAACAAGAATTACCATCTTTATCTTCTTTATCAATTTCTTTTATCACCTGAAAAAATATCAATAAAATATACACTTTATATTAACTTTATTACCATCAAATTAAAAAATATAATAATTAACTAAACATTCCACTTAAATTATTTATCCGTAAGAAAAATTATTGGATTTATGTTTTTAACCAAATAATATAATTAACATGCTAACCCAATAATAAAAAACATGCTTGTTAATAATATATGTAGATATAACACTATCATGTAAAATAGGAGTCAAACTATTATCATAGTGAATGAATACCTGTGATCAGTAACTATAAAACATTATTTCATTAATATGTTTTTATCAATTATTAGAGGTAATTATAAAACAACCCAAAAGCTAAAACATTTTCAATATATTATTTCAAAAAAGTAAAAGTAAATTTAATGAATTTTCTACATCAAATATATATATATATGATATAAATTGTTATGGAACATCAATGTGGATATCCAATCACCACTCTTATAAGGAAACTATTATATCCCAAGGTTATCATTCAATGAAAATACTAACAAAAATGAAATGTATTATAATAATGTAAATAAAACCAGATATCATAGAAAGATATAATAGGAGGAAAAATTAATTATATGATAGGAAACAACAATAAAAGATTAATAACTCACATTGGATCACCATAGATTGAATATGGAAATTTGGGGATCAAATCTAATGGAATATGGGCTCGAAGGCCTTCAAAAAACTCTCTTATGTGACTAGGGTTTGAGAGATAAATTTTGTTTCAATGTGTCTTTGGAGGGAGTTTAGTTATTTATAAACATTATAATAATTATAAAACAACAGTTTTGGTGTATTTTCCAGGGAATAGACCCCCTACGCTGTACCACAACCAACCTATTCAAACCACATATGAGAACAACATTGGCCTATATGCCGCAAGTCCTAAAAACTAGAAAAGGGGCCATGTTTTGTTTAATAAAACCATACATTAGAACCCAATATCCAAGAAGATTTGTTATGTTGTAGACTACCACTATGGAATATCTACCTTCAAATTGGATGAACCCCTTTATACAACTAGGTTGTAACAGGGATTCTTTTTATTTAGCTGCTTGTCCACTAGGAATGTTCATACACTATCGACCTACTCCATAGCACAACCATTCCAAAATTCAAAGCGTATCTCAAATTCTCCCTAGATCCTCCTTATATCACAGCTAGCCCATCCATGATGCAATGATAACCATTCATGGAACAACTCGTAGATCCATTCCATAGAATCCTCTACAGCTGAAATTTTCATCTATGACTCCATGTTTCCATTATAACTTACATAAAACCTTCTAAAGACTCCCAAAACTCACAAATGGAATGGTGTAAAAGGTAATAATCCCATGGATTCGATACATCTCATAAAATTATCACCCTTGAGAATTTAAAACCAATCCTAATGAAATGAAAATTAAAGCTGGTCATCCGAACAACCACCATGAAAGATACACTAAAGAATATCACTATCATAGGAGTTACACCACCTCACTAATATGAACCGACAATAAAACCTCAAAACATCAAAAAAATAGTTCCTAATCACTATCCTATGGTATATAGCAATAAAACAAGTGCAGATTCACCCTGAATATTAAGATAGAAAACCATCTCATAACCTAGAAATGGTATAAATCTAAAAAACTAAAAATTCTACAATAACATAACTAAAAAATAGTGGGATACATAGCAAGTATATGTGACTCAAATTCCTAGGTATTCTCATATGTGCCACTATTTTACCTGAAAAAATTAACCAAGGGATTAACATTCCCATGAAAAGCCTTCTTTTAGAGATATTGGATCTCCACAAGTCTCTTCTCCAAGGTTTCATCATCAATAACATCTATATAACAACATCAAATGACATGGGAATCATTATAAAGATAATAGAAGAGATATTGGACAAGGAATACATAATATATCATAAGCATCTTGGGTAATTTTCTATCTGATAAGGAATATATCCAACATGATCCAACACCACAAAAGTCCAAACTAACTGGGTAGAAATCATACTTTCAAGACCAAACCTTAACATTCCTTGACAAAGAGTAACCTTCAGGAACACATGATCTTCAACATTGAACTATAAAGATATCCTCCTATGAATGTCATAGAATTTATGATGATAATTTTCTACCCTCATCCATCCAAAAATTACCTAAACCATCTTATTCATGTTCTACAGTAGCTCCAGCCCAATAATTACTAACTATCCAACCCCACTCCTACTGAAAAGTAGAACGTAATGGCTGTTCAAACAAACGTTGAAATTTTTCTATTACAATTTTTTTGTGTAAACTACTTATTTTAATTAAACTCGTCCAAGGTATGGTTCCACAACCATGAACCTCCAAAATTCAAGACATAAGAATGCAACATGTCCCCAAGAGTCTGGATTGTCCACTATGTCTGACCAACTCTCATTAGATGAGAGGAATTTATAAGGAATTTGAGAGATCCAAAATAATTATATAGACCTCTCCAAAAACTAGTGGTAAAACATGAATCGTGATAAAATATGATCATACTTAGGACTATGTGGAGTCTTACCATCTCCACTAGGTACTACCATGAAAAATAATCCACTAAGATCGATTCCATGATCATTATAAACTAGGTTGATTTCATAAAATGCTCTACTATCACCCATATAGAATAAAATAATCCAACTGTTTATGTTAAACTAGTAAATATGTCCCTAAATATGTTCTCCCACTTACACTAAATGAACATCTAATTTCTGGGGAAAACCACTGGGAACCTGGTGCACATCCTTCACATTTTGAAAGACGAAACATAAAGACATAGACAATGAAACTAGATGCTTCAACAGAAAGCACAAAATTAATTCTCTCAAACCTCATTACATATTAACCTCATAATTATGTATTTCTATGTGTGATATATGTAAATCATGGAGAACCATATCACACAACACCAAATAAATGAAAAATTCTTCCATTAAAACTCAACAAGTGTTGTTCATCTTTAGACCACCCATTATAGTCATCCACAAATACAACTTGATCTCTCTAGAGCTCCACCTTATATTCCCCTACCTTGGTATCCTCCACCTATTACACCAAATATGAACCCAATATCATTTAAAAAAGATATATTATCCCTCCAACCTCGATGATAGCAAAATTAATCATTAAGAGATCCTCCATTTCTATCTAAGAATTTTTATATTCATTCATGACACCATTACATGTCTTCCTTCTTATCCCATTGACTACATCATTACCCTTTGACGGTGTATAAAAATTATTTGAGTCCTAATACTTAAATAATTCCATCCACCTTCATTGTCACAAGATCATGTAATGTTCGGAGAAGACATACCCTTGAATATTATGATTGGAGAAAATAGAAAAAAAGACCACTAATGTAGAAATTTCACTATAACTTGAAGGAAATTTTTTTTGATCACTCGTGGTCATGGGTGGCTTAGTTATGATCATGGGGATATATCTAATAGGAACCGTATAAAATAAGTAATATATGTTTCATCATATCATAGTTCAAACCAAGGTGGGGAGAATCATAGAGTACCTTGAATTGAACTCCCTCTACTGGTAAACAAAGGACTATAACACTAACAAACAATTCCTTTAGATACTCATAAAACACATCATAGTAAGAATTTCATAATAAATACTGATCCATTATGTTAAATGGTGTTAGATTAGTCTCCACTCAATATAAATAATTAAAAATCCCATTATAATATCTTACAAGATAGAAAAAACTATAAACCACTAAAACTGTCTTGGGTATTCCTCTGAAATGACAACCTCGATATTTGAAGAATTGATATCTATTATTTATCGGTATGTTACATTTCCAAAAAAATGATATTAATGATCATAGGACACACACAATGACAAATTCTTGAATAGATACTGAAGACTAAGAACTCCCAAAACTTTCTATATAAGCTCTATATTCTCTTCTGTGGATATAGAGTAGACATGGATTTCATTAATGAAAACCACAACGAAAAAATACAAAAACACTCTGATCACTACGTTCATGAAACTGATGAACATGGATGGAATATTCACCATGCTCAATGGAATTACAATGAAATCATAATATACATTAAGAAATCAGAATGTGATCTTTGAAATATCCTCAACATTTTCCTGTATCTAATGATATCGTGAATGTAGATCAAGCTTTGAGAACCAACTAGATCCTTTTAAATGATTAAATATATCCTCAATCCATGGAAGTTTATATACACACATCACTATCACCTAATTCATGTTATGATAATTGATACAATATTATAAAATTCCATTTTCCTTCTTCGCAAACAAAATTGGAGAACCCCATGGTGGCACACATGACCAAACAAAAACCCACATTGACAAATCATCGAGTTATACACATTGATATTGAAAAATAGAATGAATCACACTACATGGAGACATAAACATTACATAATCTCATGGTTTTAACTTTATCCAAAACATGATCTACCATTGAGGGGGTAATGCTATAACCTTCTAAGGAAAAAAAATCAGGATAATCTTCCACAACCCTATGAAACACTATTGGATGAACCTCCAATGAACTAAGCATCAGCTAGGAAATTAAGGAAAATAAGGATAGAACATTCCTCATACCCATATGAGGGCCTCACTCACCAACAATAATATAATTATCTCTATTAACATCATATTAAACAATATATCTCCTAAAACAATCAAAAATATTCAATAACAAATACTACTTGTCTATACTGAGGATACTATTTTAGGTATGTATCCTTAAACATAGTAAGACTTTCCAAGATAGGTTATACAATAAAACTAAATAATACTCTATATATACATCATATTGTAAATCTCAACATCCAACTATATTAGTCAATGGAATGGGAACTAGATAAATTTCTCTACCACATGTAAAAAATAATAGAATAGGTTATTTACTATAAATGAGTGTGTATTTATTTAATTATACAAGGTATGAATCCAAATAGAAAACAAATAAAGGGTTCCTAAAATTCCATCTATCATTCCTGGTGTTGGTAGCTCCAACGAATGAAGATGACCATTGACTATTCCATAGACTCTCTGAGCCTGTTGCCGACCACCTACATGGTCATACTATAATCTCTAGGAATAGGAATATATTAGAGTTTTCCTCTTCCTTCAAAATCTCCCTCCTATAATACCTAGTTTGATAATGTTTTTAATACATTGTTGAAAACTTCATTAATAGGGAAACCTAAGTTAGAATTCCAGGAACATGATTCCTTCATATACAATATGACCACTCTCGCAGCCGATAACCTCAGCTTCTAAAAGAAAAATAAGTATCGGATCCACTGGTAATGGCTTAATAACTATTAGAAATATTAAAATGGGATGGTGAGTGACGTTATATAATCATGGAAATCTAAAATATAAACACTCTAAGAAATAAGAAATTTCAAATCATAGATCTGCTTCACAATGAATCAACTCTCATGAAGACCTTGTTCTAGCCATCATCCTCCATATAACCTATTCACTGGTTAGTACCTCAAGATATGACAACAACATCAATGAGGTGGATTAGAACTGGATAATTTTATAAAAATAAACTTTGAAATGATTCTTCAAATACTCCCCAACTAGATTTTTTTTTGAATATTATAGAATAGTTTTTTTGAAAAATATCCTAAAATTCTGTATGTTGTAACTCCTCGGTTAAAGGGTTAGTGGCTCTTGGAAACTGGAAAACATCATGGTAGAATAAATAATATCTAGATATAATTGTTCCCAAGACTTCTCCATTGAGAACTATAATCTTTCATGAACCCCATGGAACTAGATCGACCACTGCCTCAGTACCCCATGTAGTATTATCATAGCCAATAAAACATGGTGCTCCTTCTAAGAAAGGTCTGAAATGAAATAAATATCAACATGCCCCAAATTATCTTTTATTGTGGAGACAAAAATGGATCCCTCATACTTATGTAGGATCTATTTTTGAATCTCCCGTAGTTTTGTCCCCGAATTCTCTTCATCCACCTTTACTCTTTTTGAAATTTTCTAGAACATCCTACTGAACATCTAGGGTACGAACCTAATGATGGTATTGACATGGAGCCAGAACTAAAAAATAAATAAAATGTTAGTGACTCCAAGACCAGGATTATGTAATATTAAACATTAATTAATTTATTGTTTTAATTTTTTTAATACTTCTCTTAATTATAAGGTATAATAATTTCAAACATAGGTTCAAAAAATAATGATGTGAGATCCTTTACTAGGTATATATCATGCAACCAGAATCAATTTGATGTAGGTTCAGTAAACTTAAATGTTATTACATCAAATAATAGGGGGCCTAAATACCCATGTCTCAGTTGGTCTTCCTTATTTACCTCACATACTAAACATATATGACAACATTTCCTTACCTACCCGCATAGTCCTCACATATCTCAAACTCCAAACTCCAACTTATCCCCCAAACTAAACAATTAATGCCACTATATCAGGACCCCTCCCCCTAATAATAACCCTACTAGAATAATGATGAGATATGAGAGATGGATACTACCCAAAGACCTCATAATATAGGGTGTGGGTTGGATGCAAGAAATGTGGGTACACAAAACATATAGTATGAGGCATTATCCTCTAAGAGAATTTGAGAATTGAAAGATGAGACAAGTAAAAACAATAAATACCTTTTTATATATAGTTAATATGTAAGAACCGAGATCTTCTTTTCAGTTATGTTTTTTTTCTTGTTTTTGTAGAAAAATAGGAGTTTTGGGAAATTTTAGGAGTACACGACATGTACTTTTATGTATATGACGTATACCTGGTTGTCGCGGGTGACCATGTACTTGCTGTGTAACGGCCAAGTACATGGCCGTGTGTGGTGACCTGAAGGCCGGAAAAGGAAAGTACATTCCATGTAATTTTAAAGAACATGTCATTTACTTTCTTTTTATTTCATTAAACAGACTGGGGTCGCATCTGATGGACAGAACCATCTTCTTCTTCGCCTATCTCGTCTGGGAGCAAACGAGACCGCTAGATCTTCGCTGATCCCCCGATTCACCATCTGTTCTTCGATCCAATGTCTTTCGGTTCCCTTGGAATCACATCGGTGAGTTCTCCCTTCTTCTATAACCTCATTTCCTATTTTCTCATCTTTCACCAGATATCCTCGGTTGAATGTTTTTAGAGTTTATGTAGATCTACAGCGTTCTATGGAAATTCAAGGCCCAAGGATCACATATATCTATCTGACGACGCTGAGGACGGTGGTTTGTGACTTTAAAAGTTAGTCCTTGAGTAATATGTGCAAAATTTCCCGATACCCTTGTTTGGGGTATTGTGTGTTTATGGTTTTTAGCACTGTTTTTCCATTTGTGTCTTGTTTTTTTGGACATAGGTTGTTTTTTTATGAATATGGTTAATTTTCCCATGTTATGAAGGTTTTTCACATGTTTTCCTACATTGATCGTTTGGTCCATCTTGCCTATTAGGCTGCTTTACTTCTCATGCCTAGTATTGATAGGATGGAGTGATTATTATCTAACATGCTATGATATGATGTAGATTATCTTGCCAAGTAGTTCTTGATGTTTACTTTGGATTACATGTATTGTTTTTTCACAAATGACTTACACATGGCCATGAGGAACTAATTTAGTAAACCATAGGAAGAATGGATGTTGAGGGTTTATCTAGAGTGTCTGTTTTACTGTTACATTGTGAGACAATAGGGGGTGGAAATTGTGCTCCATCAAAGTGTCTGTAATTTCCTCGATAAGGGCCATAGGGGTAATTGGATGTTGAGTGCTTCCTCAGAGTGCCTATTAGATACTGATACAAAACTATAGGGGGAATTGAGGGTGATTTCGTCTTCATAGTGTCTTTGCTAAAGCTGAACTAGGGGGGTTAGACTGTGTGTACTTCCTAGAGGGTTTCTTGTGTTTGTTTTGTTGAACCAGAGGGGTTAGGCTGTGGTAACTTCCCATAGGGTTACTTTTTTTTTCTACTTACTTGATTCATAAAATTGAATGTAATTGAATTTGTAGGATTGTTACTATGTGTACTTCCTTGTTTAGTGCTTCATTTTGTTTATTGCAAGCCATATATATTCACTGACTGTTAGGCACAGATCGTTGGGTGGTTGCCTAATGGGATTAGTCTCACACCCTATTTGGGTCATTCTTTTGGGCCCAAACAGATTATACTGATGTAGTAATAGATAAGGTCAAGCTCCTTTCAACTTCAGGTACTTGATTGCTGTGGAGTTGGGGAGCATGGGAACAAACTGATGCTTGCGATGTTGGGGATCTGTTTACTTTTTTTGTACTTTGGTTTTGTATTCTATTCTAGAATTTTGACTTGTTTGGATGATTTTCTAGACCTATGTAACAAGCATCATATATATATTTTTATGTGCTCAGTTTTTATTACTTCTAGTATTCTGATGTTTACTATTTTATGGTATTATTACTGCTTTAGCTATTACTATATGTTTTAGTTCCTCTGTGTTACTATACCTATAAGGGAATTGTTTCCCCACTATCACACCCAAGGCCCTCTTTGTGAGTCGGTAGCATCTGGAATTCTGGGAAATGTGCTTGAGGCCATGTGACCAACTGGGTAAGGGGTTCCTCTGGGCAGCTTCCGGAACAGGGACGTTACAAAGTGGTATCAGAGGAATTCTTTTCTTCTTTACTTACTGTTTGGAGCCTATAAGCAAGGATAGGAATTATTAGGCAATTGTTAATAAGTTTTTCCCAGAATTAGAAAACATGTGTACTAGGAAAAGCCAATTTACCTCAGTTATTGAAGTTTTTATAGTTATAAATTTTACAGCTGATTTGATTTCACCATTAAGAGATTCACTTGTATTGTGTTTTTATAGTTGATGTTATTGAGGTTATATTTCTATTGCATCCCGATGAGATGAGGGTATTCTATCTCATTCATCATATAGGCACTTTCTAGATATCACATGTCATGCATTGTTGCAATGCCATTTAGGGTGAATTAGTGATTTGCATGTTTTTTTGATAGATTTAGTGCTTGAGATGCATGTTGTTGTGATAGATGCATTGATAGAATACCCAATTTTTTATAAGGTATTGGTTTGTGTGAGGTTTTTTTAATGGATTCCACACTTTGGTTCTTTAGGTGTTATGGGCCATCATAGACCATAATTTGGTGGATCACTGCTTTGTTATTTTTATATATTACATGTATAGATTCCAATCATTGATTTGCGGGGAGTATGGGACCTCACGGATTGGAATTTGGCACTTTAATGTTCATTTCAGTTTTTTTCTAGGTTCTAGAGTAGTTTCTGAGGATTAGTATCTGGTAGAACTCAGAATACACGGCGTGTAATGATAAATAGATGCCATGTATCCTTCTGTTCGGGAAGGAATTGTTTTTCATAAGTACATTCCATGTACTATATGTACACATCATGTAGTCTCAAACCGTGTCACTAGATGTGTTGCCAGATACATGGGGTTGGGAAATATTTGGGTGAACACAACGTGTTCCTGATGTACACATCATGTTGTGAAGACCATGTGTCCTCCCGTGTGACTAACAATGAGAATGGATAAAACATAAGTTATACAAATTGTGTCAAGATTGAAAATGTCGTGTAGTGTATCCCCTGTATCTGACCGTGTAGCGGACAACACAGGTTGGTGAAGTTTTTCTAGTACACGCCATGTCTTGCACAAACTTGATATGTAGATTCAGTTGTGTAACTAGCCATGTAACTAACAACACAAGTCAGTAAAGTTCATCTGGTACACGTTGTGTCTGGAACTAACATGCCATGTAATCTTTTTCTAGGAAAACCATATGGCCTAGCTGGGTAGAAGAACTCGGGAAGGGAAAGAGGATTCAAGTACATATTTTTTTTAGTACAACATGTTGGGTGCTTGGGGTGTTAATCGACATGGATTGGAAAAATTTCACACCCATGTAAAAGATTAAGGGAACATGTCGTGTAGTCATTCTACACGTCATGTATCCTAGTTTTGAAAAACATGAATGCTTTCTTTCTCTTGTTCCATTATTACACATCTAAGTTTCATTCCCTATTAATCTTGATCTAAGGTGTGCGCTTGACCTTGAAGAGCCTTGACACAGAGACATCCTCCAGTTTTTCACATGTTATAGGACAGTGATCAGACATCAGATATGGATGATCAGGGACTACCAACATATCCTCATGTTGTGCCAGTCCTAACACTAGCCGCCATTCCGAACACAGTTGCTAACGAACAGTTCCGAGAGAGCCTTATAAGGTTTATGCAGACCATCTAAGGAGTACCGAATCCGGCCCCTTCAAAGGAAGAGTTGACACAGGTTTTCCAGTAGAAGTATCCTCCCACCTTCATAGGGGAAGGAGGACCTTAGGCTGTAGAGTCATGGTCATGAACCATGCTTTCAATCATCGAGCATCTGGAGATGCCTCCAGAAAGTCGGGTGATTCTCACTATGTATATGCTTCAAAAAAATACCAAGAGATGGTGGGATGTGATTTCATAGGTGGGACGCCAGCATGTTATGGCGTGGGGTGAGTTTTAGTGTGCCTTATATGACTACTTCTACCCAAAGACTGTGAGGGTCGATTGAGCCCGAGAGTTTATGAGTCTAGAGCAGGGTACTCTTTCTGTAATGAATTATTCTTCGCGCTTCACAAAGCTGCAGTGCTTCATGCCTATTCTAAGAGGTGATGAGTTATTCATGACAAAGAAGTTTCAGGATGGTCTTAGGAACGACATTCGATCTTAGGTGAAAATATTTATGTTGAATTCCATCACTTCTATAGTCAACCATGTGCTAATCACATATTGTAATCTGAGGTATTTTGTAGTGGTGACCCAGGGTGGTTCAAAATCTAGAGTTTCTATCCCTCCAACTGACAGCTGGTAGCATCGTAGGGAGTCTATGTGTGGGGATCTGAGGTGGAAGGACACTTATTCTGTTAGCTAGGTTGTGTGATACCAGTGAGGGAAGAGTGGGCATAGGAGGCCACATTGCCTGAGAGACCCAGTGGAGTGCTGATTATGTGGTAAGATGGGCCATCTTCAGCATTTCTGTCAGTTTTTCTCATGTGAAGAAGGTGATAGGGGTTCTTCTATGAATGCTTGTTTAGGAGAAGCACCACCAGTTTCAAATAAGTTAGGGAACTCGATCCCTTCCAGCTGTTCAGGACAAGGTGGAGGTCATCGCCATGGTAGCCAGTCTTTGGGCCTTCAGTGACAACAGGTTGGATCTACTTAGGGTGGTCAGATAGGGTCACAAGGATGTGGTTCAGATCTTACTTTTATAGTGGAGGAGACCCAGCAGGAGTGGGATCCATGTCCCTTTCTTGTTCAAGGTACGATCATAATTGCCTCAATTTGAGCTTCTGCACTTTTTGATATAGGGGCTTCCCATAGCTTTATATCTGTTGTGGTTGTGGAGATCCTTGTTCCCTATATATTTTCTTCTTCTAATATCTTGATTCTAGGCACACATTTGGGTTCAAAAATGGTTAGTATACATGAGTTCAAGGATTTCCCTCTTGAGGTTGGTGGGTGCCACTTCCTATGGGAACTTTATGTCCTAGAGATGACATGCTATGATGTCATTCTCAGAATGGGCTGGTTAGTTCCATTCCAGGAATTTTTTGATTACAATCGTCGAAGGGTGAGTTCCACATCACCCGATGGAATATTGTTTCTTCATAAGGGCATGTTGGATGCCCATGAAAGCATAGCAGGACCCAAGATTATTGAGTTGGGAGGAGTTATAGCCCATATTTCTAGTCTATATCTGGATTTCTGGGGGACTTCACAGATGTACATTCCTCTACTGGTTGAACGGTTCAGGGATGTCTTTCTAGAGTAATTTTCATGTTTGACTCCAGAGCGAGAGGTTGAATATTCTATAGAGATCGTGCCAGGAGAGGCACCAGTGTCCATCCCTCCTTATAGGTTTTCTAAACTAGAGTTTCAAGAGATCAAGAAGAAGTTGGAGGATTTGTAGGAAAAGGGTTTCATCTAAACACATACTTCTTGTTTGGGTGCATCTGTCCTATTTTAGAAAAAGTCATATGGGGCCGTCAAACATTGTGTGGATTATCGAAAGTTGAACCAGTTGACATTCAAGAACTGATATCACTTTCTGAGGATTGATAATCTCTTTGGTCTGCTTCGAGGAGCCCGGGTATTCTCGAAGATGGAATTGAGATCTGGTTATCATCAGTTGTGTGTTAGACCATCAGATATACCTCTTATAGACTTTTTGAGTAGGTATGGTATATACGAGTATCTGTGTATGTCGTTCAGTCTCACGAATGCGCCTGCAGTTTTCAAGGCATTGATGAAGAGAGTGTACTATCCTTACTTGGAATCTTTTGTGGTGGTCTTCATGGATGATATCATAGTGTACTCTCACACTAGACACAACCATGACACACATCTTGAGATACTTTTTAGTACACTTATAGAGAATTAGTTATATGCTAAGGCCTCAGAATTCCACTTTTGGATGGACAAGATTCACTTCTTGGGTCCTGTTATCTCAGAGACAGGAGTATCATTGGACCCAAAAAAGTAATACCAGTAGTTTCCTAGGAGCAGCCGATGAATGTCTTTGAGGTACAGAGTTTTATAGGTCTGGTTAGTCACTACATGCATTTTATACAAGAATTTTCACACTTACCAACTCCACTGACATGCCTGAATAAGAAGGGTGTGAAGTACTTTTGGTCAGATTCTTGAGAGTCAGCCATTCAGGAGCTGAAAGGGAGTTTGACTTCCGCACCAATACTAGTATTTCTAGATATGGGAAAGAGCTATACTATTTATTGTGATGTATCAGGTAAGGTTCTAGGAGCAGTGCTTATGTAGGGAGAAGGGGTCGTTGTGTATGGGTCTTGACAGTTGAGGCCACATGAGAGAAATTACCTGACATACGATCTCAAGTTAGCTGCAGTTGTTCATGCATTACACTGTTGGAGAGACTACATATTGGGAGAGAATTTTATGGTTTTAAACGACCACGAAAGTCTGAAGTTTATCTTCACTCATCATGACCTGAATTTGAGATAGAAAAGGTGGGTTGTGTACCTTTCGACTTTTGACGTTGATCTTGTCTACATGCTTGGGAAGGGCAACACAATGGCTGATGCATTGAATAGGAGGACTTAGGTATGTGCAGTTCTGGAGGCTTCCAGTGAGTGTCATCTTATTGCTATGTTCTCTGAATTTCATTTAGACGTTCACGATAGACAGGGGAAGACATTTCGATCTTCTATATCTCTTACCTCTACTCTTCCTTATCGAGTGTGAATGAGGAAGCAATCAGATTCAGAAGGACTATTCTTATGGTATAGTTATTCAGGAGGGGACCCAATTCCTAGATAGACAGTTGGTGAGGATGATATCTTTTTTTTCATTGACATGTGTGGGGGCCAGAAGACGTACACGAGGAGCTGATTCGAGACATTAATTCCTCAGTTTGGACAGTTCATCCTGGTGTCATGAAGATGAATCTTGATCTACACCATCAGTATTGGTTTCATGGTATGAATGGAGTTGTTTCTAGTTTTGTCATGAAGTGTTCCACTAATCGACAGGTGAAGGTAGAGCATCAGTGACTATCAGGGATTTTATAGTAGTTACCCATTCTTGAGTGGAAGTGGAAAGATGTCACGATGAACATCGTGACGGGTTTACCGAGGTCACCTCTAGGGAATGATATAGTATGGGTTGTCATTGAGAGACTCACAAAAGTTTCTCAATTCTTTTCGATCAAGGTTACCTTCATTGTTGATGATCTAGGAAGGTTGTACATCCTAGATATTGTACATCTATATGGGGTTCCACAATCCATTGTTCCATATAGAGACACATGTTTTAATTATATTGTATGGAAGAGACTTCAAGGGGCTTTGGGTACACAAGTACTTCTGAGTATAGCTTACCACCCCCATATAGATAGCTAGTCCGAGCATACAATTCAAGTGCTTGAGGACATGCTTCGATCTTGCATCCAGGATTTTGGAAGTTCTGGGGAGAAGCACAGACCTCTTGTAAAATTTTCCTACAATAATTGTTTCCAAGAAACTATTTGGATGGAAACTTATGAGACCATGTATGGTAGGCCATACCGATCACCCTTATAATGGCTAGAGGTAGGAGATGCAGCTATACTGGGACCACGAATTATCCCAAAGACCATAGAGCAGATAGAGTAGATTCAGAAGAGGATGGCCATGACACAGTCATGACATAAGTCTTATACAGATCGACGGAGATGACCTCTAGAGTTCGAGGTTGGAGATCTGGTTTTTCTATGTGTCACAACTAGGATGGGACACAAGGGGATTAGAAGATAGGGAAAGCTTTAGCTGAGGAATGTTGCGCCGTTTCACTTGTTGGAGAGAGTTGGTATGGTTTTCTAATAGTTTCAGTTACCTCGCAGTACCGGGAGATACATATTGTCTTCCACATTTTTCAGCTTCGACGTTACTTCTCAGAACAGTCTCATATTTTCCAACCCGAGGAGGTTGAGTTGGAGGTGAACACATCCTTCAAAGAGCATCCTATCCAGATTATTGATCGAAGTGTGAAGGTTCTTTGTGGTCTATCAGTTCCTCTGGTACGAGTGATATGGAATCACGAGTGAGTACAGGACGATCCTTGGGAGAGGGAATTCGATGTACGATCGCAGTGCCTAGAGATATTTTATAATTCATCTTGTACGCCACCTTGTTAGGGATATTCGGGGACAAATTTCTTTAATAGGGGATGTTTTTAAGAACATGTATCTTATTTTCAAGATCTTTTTTCTTTTCTCATTATTTTAGAGAAAAATATGATCTTCTAGAAATTTTAGGAGTACACGTCGTGCACTTTGATGTACACGCTGTGTACCCGGTTGCCGCGGGTGATTGTGTACTGGCCATGTAATGGTCAAGAAAATGGCCATGTGTGGTGACCTGGAGACCGCCTAATGAGGAGGCCAGAAAAGGCATGTACACACTGTTTAATTTTAAAGAAAACATTGTGTAATTTCTTTTTATTTCATTAAATAGACTGGGGTCGCGTATGATGGACATAACTATATTCTTCTTAATCTATCTCATCTGGTAGAGAATGAGACTACTAGATCTTCGCCGAGACCCCAACTCACTACCCGTTCTCCGATCTGAACTCCGTCAGTTGTGTTGGAATCACATCGGTGAGTTCTTCCTTTTTCTAGGTCCTCGTTTCATGATTTCTTCTCTTTCACGAGATATACTCAGTTGAGAATTTTTAGCATTTTTGTAGATCTATGGAGTTCTAGCATGATTCAAGTCATTAGTTTCACGTATATCGATCTCGCGATGCTGTGGTAGGTGGTTTCTGCCTTTCCGTAGTTAGTCCTTGTGTTATATGGGAATAATTTCCCAATACCCTATTTCGGGGTATTGAGTGTTTATGGTTTTTAGCCCTATTTTTCCTTATCTTCCTTGTTTATTTTAATAGAGGTTGCTTGTTTATGAAAAGGGTTAATTTTTCCATGTTGTGGAGGGTTTTCCTTGGTTTACTTGTTTTGACTATTTGGTCCATCTTGCCTGTTAGGCTGCTTTGCTTCCATGCCTTGTATGGTTAGGATGGAGTGATTAATATCTAACATGCTATGATATGTTTTAGATTGTCTATCCATGTAGTTATTGATGTTTAATTTGGATTCCAAGTATTGTTTGTATGTGAATGACTTACACAGGGTCGTGAGATCATGGTGTAGTAGACCATTTGGAGAATAAAATTTAAGGGCTTCTCTAGAGTGTCTGTTTTACTGTTACGTTCTGAGACCATAGGGGGGTGGACTTTGTGATCTATCATAGTGTCTGTAGATTATTTGAAATGGGCCATAGGGGGAATTAGACGTTGAGTGCATCCTCAATGTGCCTATTAGTTACCAATACGAGACCACATGTGGAATTGATGGTGAGTTCATCCTGAGAGTATCTTTGCTAAAGCTGAACTAGAGGGGTTAGACTATGTGTACTTCTCAGAGGGTTTCTTCTGTTTGATTGGTTAAACTAGAGGGGTTAGGCTGTGAGTAGTTCCCATAGGGTTACCTGATTTTGATTAGATACTTACATGATATATAAAAATAAATGTAATTGAATTTGTAGGTTTGTTATTATGTGTACTTTCTTGTTTACTACTTCATTTTGTTTATTGGATGCCATATATATTCACTAACTTTTAGACACAGATCTTCGGGAGGTTTCCTACTGGTTTTAGACCCCCTATTTGGGTCATGCTTTTGGGCCCATACAGATTATATTACTATAGGTATAGATAAGGGAAAGTTCCCTTCTACCTCAGGTTCTTGAATGTTGTGGAGCTGGGGAGCAAGGGACCAAGCTGATGCTTGCGATTCCTTAGAGATGTATACTTGATTTTATTTTTACACTTGTTTGTTAGTTTATTCTAGCATTATGATATGTTTGGAAGCTTTCCTAGACGTATGTATCATGCATCATGTATATTTATATGTGCTTAGTTGTTATTACTTCCAGTCTTCCACTGTTTATTGTTTTAGGGTATTATTATTGCTTCCACTATTACTATCTCTTTTACTCCTACTGTGTTACTCTTCCAAGGAGTGAATAGTTTCCCCACGATCAAACCTAAGGCCCTCACTTCTAGTCGGCACACTCTGTCATTTGGGGGGAAGGGGCCTGAGGTCATGTGACCAACCGGGTATGGGTTGCCTCTGGGCGGCTTTCAGAACAGGGATATTAAAAAATAAAATCCATGTACATACATGTAATTTCATGAAAGACTAAAATAAATGTGAAGGGAAATGAAGTGTGCCAAAAGGTTACTAATCAATGTCTATAAAGCTTTAATATTTCATTAAAACCCATTAGGTAGTAATATATTGTTTTATTTATAACCTAATTATACAGACCTATAAATAGTTTATATATATATAGGGTGAACATAATAAGTATAAATAGAATTATCCTCTATGGAGAATCTTTTGTAAAAGATAAATAAATATTAATAAATCCTAATGAATAAAAAGTGAATGTAACCCTTCACATAAATTGGTAAAAAAAGTTCCCATCCCCATGATGATTATATCTCACCATATAACACAAAAAAGGGATCATTTATTATCATATTAAAACACGGGTACCCAGCTATGCCTTCCCAAATAGTTTTCCACTCTTACACAATGTTGTAAATCTTGAGAAATCTATGTTTAAAATGTTACATTCTAAATACTACTATGAAAAATTATCACAACTTTAAATTTAATAATCTCATCATCTAATCATCCCATATCACACCGTCATAGAGTAATTGAGTAGTTTCTTGGATCTACCATAACCCATATGTCATTTATCATACATCGAGTATTATAAATCAAGATATATATTACATGCATTTCATGCATATATTTCAAATTATTTTATATAATTATTTCTATAAATAAATTATTAATATTTCAATAAGTGGTAATTTTTAACATGTTTTTTGATAATTGGAAAGATACAACCAATTCATGGAAAAATAGGAAAAGGGGATTAATTTTAGTAGAAAAAGAAAATTTTCAATGTGACACTTTGCATCACTGTGCGACATCATAATGTTGAATCTCAAATAAAAATTAACATGGGTAGGTTGTAGTTTAGAAAATCTAGAGTTAGGAATTTCATTACATGAGATGAATTCTCTTTGTGACATTCTCGGGTGGAGCACCACCCAAGCCAACTGTGAACTGGAGATTCATATCTTATGACATTACACATCATGAAATTCCATCACTTGGTGAGAGTACTAAGATAGAAAAATAGCTATAGAATCTTTGGGTTCTATAAAATACATGATGTTTAAAATATAAATGTCTTGAACTTGTCATCAAACTAAATATATAAACCATAAAAAATGTGATATTTAATGAGATTTGTATTTTTTGACCATAGACATCCACACATACACCCAGCCAACTTCAAATATAATTTTGGACCTGAACACGTACCCATGGATTGATCCATGCCAACAAATTGAGGATGGGGATATTGTTAAATAACATTTAGAGACCAATGTCTACGGGTGAAAATTTTCCCTATTGCATGTTCCTTCACCACTTTCTATCAGTTTTTATTTAATTTTTTTTATTTCTTTTCATCCCTCTTACTCTCTCACCTATTGGATATGGGGGTAAATCATACCTTTTTTATGTTTATGTAGCTAATGGGGGAATTTTTAATTGGATTTATTTATTTCATAATATTATAATATATGGTTTTCAAAATTATATTTAATCAATTCCAATCTATTTATATTTTTTTAATCATGAAACATTGATAATAAATTGGAAAATAATGTTATTGTTACACAAATAATTTATTGGAATTGTGGAATTATCATTTCTGCATTCATGGTACTCTAATTTAAATATGGTATCAAAATAAACTCGATTAAAAAATTATCTAATTACGTTAAAATGGGAAAAGGGTGATCACTTCCCTGAGGAGGGGATTCCATAACCATTGGATCCACCTCGTCTTGACTAAGACACCAAACACTTATTCATTATATAATTTTCTATAATCCAATTGGTTCTAGACCGTGAAACTATAAACCCCAAGCAAGATTTCAAATATGAATCAAAAAAAAACCATCCTTCTTTGCTTTCATCTTCCACATTCTTCAAATCAATCAAACCCATATTTTCTCCACCTATTTCTTCAAAGTAAATAAATTAATACGTTCTAAAACATAAATTACCTTATTCATTGACATCGTGGGTTAAACCACAATCTTTCCTAATACTATATTTTAATTATTTAAGTTTCATAGTTTATGTTTTTTTAAATTTTTTATTTTGATTAGCCTCATAGTGAAATGATGACTCCCTTTGGGCTTGTCACCATCACAACCCATAAATCGTAAAATGTTTCAGAATATATTAGATCCCATACATTCCATAACCATAATTACACATAAGATACTATATATATATATATATAAAAGTGTGTAAAATAACCACAAGACATTACAACCCTTTACAAACATATATGTAGAAATTGAAAACTATGTATTTTATCAAATAGTAATACCATGAGTAGAATGTATATCTAGAGGTGACACTCAATCATACACCCGTTTCTAACCTAAATGTTAGGGGAAAATACTACTAATGTCCATTAGGTTTTAGTAACCCTTAAGACAAGGGTAGGGTAGTATATGAAATCATAATAACATATAGGGTATAATATAGCCCCCAACCACACATTAGGCATTACCCTTGTCCCAGTATCAACTGTAGTTATCATCTCATAGAGACCCATCATCTGCCACTAAGATCTAAATATCCTATAAGTAATCAAGAATTTAGGAATACATATATTAAATTTCTTATTTCTTTTCAAAATTCCACTTTACATTAATTAATTATTTATCCATTAATTAGAATTATTCTGTTTACATCTCATTAACCACTAGGTGAAGTTCATCCCCTCAAAGAATAATCCAACCATTTCCATTGTATCATAATATTAAAATATTATTCATTATAGTAATAACCAAACTAATGTGTTTAAATGTTCATTATTATTTTACTATTCCATAATTCCAGATACTCTTTGAAACATCCTAAGGATTCATAAAAGACATGAAAAACCAATAAAACCTAGAAACCTCAATAAATGTTTAAAGGAATGTATTTGAATAGGAAACTAGACAATATAACATTTTGAAAGGTTTATTAAGAATGCGTCCAAGATTTTAGGATAACATTGGATATTACATGCCTCTACGAATCCAGTCACTCGGCTATTATCCCCAAAACCCCTATACATATCACCATTCATATTTTTGTCACAGGAATCAACTATTGCATAAAACTGGGCCCTCCTTGCCCATATCTCCTCATTGAAAATCCATATTAGGCTCACATAAAATATCATTGAAAGGATCACATCACAACAAACATAGAAGAAATTATACCATGGAATAAGATCAATAGGAAAATAGGCCCTAAAACAAGGCCATAGTTCATTATATATGGACATTATTACTCAGATCAAAACACAATGCATTTAGCCTTTATTGAAAAATGGGATCACACAGCTCTAAAAATTTATCTTCATCAGAGAACCATTTTTGTTCCATATTAAATTAACTAGTTAAATTATTACAGGTCACATCTATAGCTAGCAATATGAATCATCTATAATAGGATATAAAATTATTAAACATGATCCATAACATGAATTCCAATATAATAACTATGAGAAGAAAAATTTTATTTAACAACCCTTTTATTATTGTCACAACCTAAAATACCAACTTTCGGTTCTTTAACCAATTCCAATAGGACATGGAAGCAAAAAATCAATTAAACATGAATCATGCATCATTTTGATTTCCATAAAATTATAAGAATCTAAGGATTCATTAAACGTGCATATTTAATTATTTATACATAGAAAGAAAATTACTGAATTTATATTCATTGCACAATTTCATCAAATTAACATGTTAACCCAAGAATAAAAAACATGCTACTAAATCATATACATAGACATAACACTATATATTATATGAAAAAAAGAAAACTTTTACCATGGTATAATAATGAATATGTTCACAAACCATAAATAAATATGTCATTAATCTGACTTATCGTTTGTTAGAGTAAATTATTCCAGCACCCAAAAATATAATGCAATTTCAATTTATAATTTCACATGAATAAATAGAGAAACAATTAATACAATACTTCAACCTTTTCATTGTTATTTAAAAGGAAATGAAATGTCAATATGGATCATTGATCACATATAATGAAAGGATACTATGATGTCACTAGGTCATTGTACTATAAAATCACTAAGAATATGTAAAAGAAACATTATTAGAATGTTGGATATCAAACTCCAATACATGGAATGATATAATAGGTGGAAACATGATCTAACAAAGAGGAAAACTATAATAAAGGAGTGAAAAATCACAACTAATCCCAAAATATCTAATAATGGAATATGGGGATTGATTCTATTTGAAATTGGCTTCAAAGTCCTTCAATATTCTCTCCTAGGTTCCCATGGATTGAGAGACAAATTTTTCTGAACATTTATTTTGGATGGGGTTTCGTATTTATAGTCATTTTAAGAATTATATGTCTATGGTGAAACCATATTTACAATGGTGTATTATATATAGACCATGGAATTTCCACTTAGACTACTGCATAACCTACCTACACTACTACAAAAACAGGCAAGGAAAGCGCCACCTTATATCAGCGCTAAGAAAAAACCGCTCATAAGGACACCATTTATCAGCGCTGATAAGGGGACCCTTTATCAGTGCTTTTCTAGACTTGATAGAGGGATGCTTTATCATCCCTAGAAAAGCGCTGATAGAGAACCCCTCTATCAATGCTAAAATTTTAGCACTGATAGAGAATCTATTTATCAGTGCTAATGTTTTAGCGCTGATAAAGGGTAACCTTTATCAGTGCTAAAAAAGCTCTGATAAAAATCCGCTTTATCAGTACTAGAAAAGCACAGATAAAGAATCCCTTTATCAGTGCTAAAATTTTAGCACTGATACAGGATGGATTTATGAGCGCTTTCTTAGTGCTGATAAGGTGGACCATTATCAGTTCTAAAAAAAATCGCTGATAAAGGGTACCTTTATCAGCGCTAAAATTTAAGCGCTGATAAAGGTAGGCTTTATCAGTGCTTTGTTAGCGCGGATAAAATCGTAGTCAACTTTTTTATAAATTTGATCACACAGTGCCCTCATTTCATCGCATCCTAAAGCTCTCGTGGTACTGGAACCTTGTGACTCCCCTCTACTGCTCGATGAGCTTCACATTGTCAGACCTCCGCCACCCTCGAGCTTCTCATTGTCGGACCTCCGATGCCCGCTGAGCTTTGTGTTTTCATACCTCCACCACCCTCAAGCTTCACTTTTCTGGACCTCCACCACCTACTGAGCTTCGCGTTACCGGACCTCCACTGCCCTTGAGCTTCGCGTTGCTGGTCCTCCACTGCCCACTGAGCTTCGCATGCTGGACCTCCGCCACCCTTCGAGCATCGCTTTGCATGGTCTGAAAAATCTATGAACCCCCTTGTAGTGTCTTATCATAGGATGAGTGGTTTATTTGTCCTAATGACATTATTTTCCCTAACAATTATCCAACCATGAACACCCCCCCAAAACCACCAAAATATCTCAAAATTCACTCAAAACATCTTTAGATAATCTCCAAATATAAGGACACCAAAACAAGGTTCTAGATATACCTAAAATAAGTTAATGATATGTTTAAAGCATGTTTTCCAAATCATTTTTTGATTTTGGTATTTCATTATTGATGAATGTGGTGAATAATTTACTTTATGTTTTGTAGTTGGTGCATGGGAGACCTTAGATTTGTGATTAATCCAGTGGTTTATACTCTAGTTAGCCTTGAGGTGATCACTTGAGTCTATTTTTTATGTCCCCAAGAGGTCTCTTTTATATTGATTGTCAGGTCACATATCCAGATAGTGTTCTTTGAGTGAGTCAATTTCCATTAGCACCTATAGGTCAGATATCATCCTATGTTTCTCCAATTAAAATTAGTTCCTTTCCCATAATTATTTTAATGGATGATTTTGTGATTATGAATTACTCCCATTGAATACCTTTATTAATAAATTTTCTATAGTTTAGTTTTTATTTAACATTGATTATTTATTTTTTCTTTTATCATTAATCCATTATTCTAGGATTTTCTATTAGTATAGTTTTTTTTACTGTAAACCAAAATGTGGAATCTTTGGGTAATGCTTGACATGGGTTGATTTTCATTAAAAGGGATTTCTTAATATGTGTTTTTTTATTTTTATAAAAGTAGATTAAGTTAGAAAAATAGAATTCCTTGTCAATTTTTTCACTTATAAAAAATGAAATATATATTTTAAAAAATGGTTGACCACAATGTTTTTATTAATATATTGAATGCAATTTTTTAATAGATGGAGTGCATCCGTGAGTGAGAGGAAAACTTGTTTTCATTGATGGAAGTGTTGAGGTAGTTCAATGAGTGAGCCGAGCCAATGATATATAATTTTTCAGTCTCTTGATATCGCATGATATTAAGTGGGAATCAATCCATATTTAGTTCTTCAACATGGTGCGGTAAGTGATCGGCATTAGAAAGAGGGAGCCCTCTCGGTTGAAGGATAGATTCATTTCAATGTTTTTTATCATACAATAGGGACATGAACCATGTTTTTTAACATCATGCAATGAGAAAATTGGACACACATTTTAATATCTTGTGATTAGGATTATGATAATGTATTTTAAGGTTGAATATATTTTACCAAAATGTCACATGGTTTCATATCATGAAACTATAACATATAGTGAGGTTGAGGTGAATTTTCCATCCATAGAGTCCCTACACCATGTGAAATAGGGGTAGAGGATGAAAAAGGTTTAATTTCCTGATTCATATACCAAAGGGAGTGTGTCCCAGAATATTTTGTGTGTCATGAAAGAATAACGACCTGATGTGAGAAGGGGCTTGTGGCGGCTCGACACCACACAAAACAACATATAACTAAGACGTTGGATTTTTAGTTCAAATAAATATATCTCAAACAAAAGGGATGGTTTATTCATGTAAAATATCTCGTGAGAAACCTAGTATTGGTGGAAATATTGATATGCTCATCATCAATGGAGATCAATGAGTTCACACTATCATAGTGAAGTTTATGAAAACATTAAGGTCCTTCACACTTGGATTCCAGTTTCACTAGATTCCTCCTAAGTATCACCGATTCCCTTCGATCCAACACCATGTCACCATAAAGTAAGGAATGAAGGATGACCTTTTTTTTAAGGACAACACCACCCGGTCTTGATGCATTTCTAGGTCATCCAATGCTTGAACCCTATTTTCTTCGATGGGTTCCCCCATTCTTTCCTTGATGCTATCTAAGTGAATTTGTCTTGTAGTGCACTTGTATGGCATAACTCCCAGACCACCAAGATTTCTAGCCTTTCCACCCCTACCTCCATCTATATCCTTCTCCCTCACTGAGGTTACTGACTGCTTCTCTGTAGTGGCCAGGCCCCTTCCATGCAGTGTTTGTTCTGTCTCCCTTTTCTTTGAGCCTGTCATCCAGCTCCAAATACTTATTGATCCAGAGAGAACTCCCTCACCATCTCCCATGTTTCATTACCCATCCTTCCCCTTACCCTTTGGATCCTCATATCCCACTCATATGAAGCTTACCAACTAGAAGGGATTATGAACATGTCCAAAATCAAGGGACCTCAATGAGATATCATCCTCCCACTTCAATAAGGCTACTTGCTCCAGATCCAATGTCATAGCCCTGTCCTACCCATCATTATTATCATCTTACGTAATTCTCATGGTCTTAGTGACCATGTTAAATCGAACTTCCTCACTATGGAAATCAAAAATCATAATTTCATTGTTGTTGTTTTCAAATAACACAAAAAACCAAATAATAATCGTAGAATTCTATGGAAAGATTAAGTTGCATGGAATTCTACACTATGACTTCTCCAACAGAAAAAATGGGTATTTTGTAACACTAAATATGTTATTGATACTGTTCAAGATTGAAATCAATTAATCACTACCAAGGTGTCTAACGGTTACACCTCATTCCTTATGAATTTTGTTTTTGGAAGCTATGACCCTCTTCAAATAGAATCTCTATGTAGTGAGAAAAATAACTTTTATCCCGGACACCATCCATTGTTTTTTGGGTGTGACATTAATGTCATTTCTAACCCAAAGGAAAGGAATGGTAGAAGCCCATTCCAGAGGATGTCCATCATTGAGTTTGATCAGTTCATGCCTGGGAAGGGCCTTATTGATCTTAGCTTCTCAGGTGAAGTTTCACTTGGTTCAATAACTACAGGGGCCATCGTCACATGTGGAGTCTATTGGATAGGTGTCTAGCCAACATGAAAGCAACTAACCTATTCTCTAATAGCATGTATTTCCATCTTTCTTGAGGTATTTTGATTCACTCCCCCCTCTTGGTTTCCATTTCTTTTTGGCATGATCATCAGGAATGGTATCACTTCCACAAGTAGTGGGTTAACATCCTAGGGTACCAGGACATGGTTTTTGAAATAATGAATTAACCCTTGTAGGAGTATTGGGCCACCTTCATCCTCAGTGACCTGACCTCGAACCCCGATAAGTCCGTGTTCACCCCATCCTCTTCAAGAGCCTTCACTACCTGGGACTACTGTCGCATATGGGATCCTTCAGTGTATTCTGATTGTTGGAATGATACCTTGGGTTTATTGGATTGTTAACACTAGTTTGAGATTTATGTGTGACTATATACTTATTATATTTTCTTATTATTTCTTACACACCACCACTTGAGTCGAGTAACCTGATTGAAATCCATATTCGTACTTTGGTTCTGATGTGCATATGGGTTTTTATGTGTTTTTGACTTGTGTATGTGTGGATATATGGGTATTTAGGAATGATGATATTGAATGTAGGGAAGATTCCTAGGAGTGGTAGATTTATCATTCTTGATTATTCTTGTGTTCGTTGTGGGGTGATTTGAGGAAAATATAATAAATCTAAAGTAATAATATTTAACGAAGATGAATAAATACCAATGGTTAGGCTCTATTAATCTCTATTTTTATAAGGAAGTGGTTCTCTTATACTGTATTTGGAGGTCTTGTTTTGTGTACTTGAACCATAAATACTAATATTTTATATTCAAATAGGATGAATATGAATAAAGATTGGATGAATGCTAATCATTTGACAATATATTACGAGAATGGAGTGAATGAGTTCATCAAGTTTGCAAAGGATTGCGCAAAGGCTCCTTCTCATATCCTTTGTATGTGTTTACGTTGTTTTTATTCTAGAATACTTACTGTATAGGAGTTGGAAGAACATTTGATATGTCATGGAATAGATCAGAGTTATAAATGTTGTAATAAACATGGAGAAAAAGCTAATGTGGCTACTGGATGGGATAAAACTGCGTTTTATGGATCGTCAGATATGAATACAAATATGGATAATGAAGAAGACTGTTTGGAGGATGTGATTACATATGTCAATGATGATGAATATTGTATTGAGGAAATGATGAAGACAATTAAATATGAACTCCATGATTTCCCAGAATTGTTTTAAAAGTTAAAGAGTTGTGCAAAGACGCCATCGTATGTTGGTTGCACTAAGTATAAAACATTGTCAGTTGTACTAAAGTTGTATAAATTGAAAGCAGGCAATGGATGAAGTGAGTTCAGTTTTACATAACTACTTTCTCTCTTGAATGACATGCTCCCGAACGATAATGAGATCCCAAGCCAGGCATATGAATCTAGAAGAATGATACACTCGATGGGTATGATTTCTGAAAGAATACATGCCTGTCTGAAAGACTTTATGTTGTTTCTCAAGGAGAAAAAATCACATATAGAATGCCCAAAGTTTGGTGATTTTAGATACAAGAAAGATAAATCCAATACTATGAAAGATGTATGGTACTTTCCAATCATTCCAAGGATTAGGCGTCTATATGTAAGTGAAGAAACTACAGGATAATTGTCGTGGCATGAAGATAAAAGAAATAAAGATGGGAAATTATATCATCTAATCGACTCTCCTCAATGGAAGAAAATTGAGCCTGAGTATCTTGAATTTGGAACAGATCTGAGAAACCTTCGTCTTGCGTTATCTACAAATAGAGTGAATCATTTTGGTTTTCAAACTAGCACTCATAGTACATGGCCTATTATGTTGGTAAATTATAACTTGTCACCCTAGTAATGCATGAATCAGAAATTCATCATGTAATCAAGGCTTATATTAGCACCAAAACAACAAGGTAACAATATTGATGTTTATCTGACTCCTTTGATCTAGGATTTGAAATTATTGTGTGATTTACGTGTTATGTTGTATGGTGCTTATAAAAGTGAATACTTCATGTTGAGAGCGATGTCTTATGGGATAATAAATGATTTCCCTTCATATGAAAATTTTTCAGGCTATATAATTAATGGAACTCAATGGTTTCCCATGTGAAAAGAAGATATAGAATCAATTAAGATGAAAAATTCATCGAAATTTGTGTTTCTAGGACATCATAGATTTCTACCTCATCGGCATAAGTACTGATCTTGGACGACATCATTCAATGGATGTTCAGAACATTGCGTAGCACCGTCTCCACTAACAGGTGATCAGCTGTTTGAGAAAGTAAAAGATCTGAACACTGTGTTTGGTAAACCATTTTCGAAAAAACTTACCAAAATTGGTTGGAAAATGAGATCAGTTTTTTTTGAATTACCATAATGGAATTGTTTGTACGTCAAAAAAATTCTTGATGTGATGCATTTGGAAAAAATGTATGTGATAGTTTTATCGGAACGTTTCTAAATTCCCCTGGAAAAATAAAAGATAGAATTAAGGCAAGGTTGGACATGGTTGACATGGGAATACGAGAAGAGTTGGCTCTCATGAAGGGTGAAAATTGAATGTTTCTTCCTCGAAATGCTTATACTCTTTCTAGGGTGGAGAGTTATCAGTTTATCCACTTCTTCAATGATGTAAAGGTTCCAGAGGGGTATTTATCAAATATCAAGAACATTGTGTTAATGAATTATTTGATGTTAAAAGTTTTTAAATCACATGACTTCCATGTTTTGATGAAAGATCGAATTCCTAAAGCTTTACATTGCATTTTTTCCAAGAATTTTTGTCATACATTAACCAAACATTTTTTCTTTTTCAAAGCTATATGTATCAATGTTTTAGACCCGGTGAAATTTCCATCTATAGAAAAATAAATTTTCATCATATTAAGTGAATTAGAAATGTTCTTCCCTCCAAAATTCGTTGATATGATGGTTCATTTGATGATTCACTTGGTGAGAGAGATTCTACTTTGTGGTCCTATGCACTATATATGGATGTATCCTGTTGAACGGTATATGATGATTTTGAAAGGGTATGTCAAAAATCAAAGTCGGCTAGAGGGTTGTATAGTGGAACGAGATATTATTGAGGAAGACATTAAATTTTGTACTGAATACCAAACTGATGTGGAAATAATTAATCTCCTGATATCTCGTCACTCTGGACGCATTGAGGGTGATGTAATTTCTAGAAGAGAAGTTTTGAAAATCATTATTATAGATCGGGAGAAGGCCCATCTTTATGTTTTTCATAACAGTTGGGAGGTTGCTCCATATATTGAAACTCAAAAAGAAATTCTTAGGCAGTTGAATCCATTAAGGGATGAAAATTGGTTATCAAATACACATAATCACCAGTTTATCGGATGGTTTCAGGAACATATTTTTAAGAACTTGGATGAAAATCCGAATTCAATTTCAAAACGAATTCGATGGCTAGCCATTGGACCCAGTGTGTATGTATTATCTTATATTGGTTATGTAATTAATGGTTATACATTCTATATAGATGAACATGATAAAGATAGTACCATGAAAAATAGTGGAGTTACACTTGTGGCTGAAGTGATGCATGTTTCTGGTAGTAAGGAAAGAAATCCAATTTATGAAAATATGTCATACTTTGGCATTATCAAACTAATATGGGAGTTGGATTATACGACATTCCAATTGCCAATTTTTCAATGAAAATGGGATGATAACAACAGTGGTGTTAAAATAGATGAATGGGGAATTTTTAAAGTTGATTTTAGTAAATAATGGTACAAAGATAAAGAGTTTATAATGACATCACAGGTGGTACATGTTTTTTATGTTCCCGATCCTGCAGACCGAAAGTGGTCGATTTTTCGGTTATCTTCCAAAACTACTAAAGGTTCTGATGAAAGTTCAGATGAGGGCGATCATTTCAGTTGTACATTGAAATCATTTCAGAGCGGTCCCAATGTAGATGATGCTTTTTTTGTTAGAGGATACCACAATGAAGGCATTTGGATAATCGATAGAGGTGTCAAATCCCATCAACCTTGGAGAAAAAGAAAGAGAGTTCAATAAAAAGGTTATATTTTTTTGTAATAAAGATCTTATTATCTCATGTTATTATCTTATCATTACTGAATTTATGTAATCTAAATTAATTGTTCAACCACTTTTTCAGATAATGACTTCTTCACATTCTGGTGCTTCTAACCTTGAGGCTGAACAAGTCTTTCAAGCTGCTGCTCCTGCTGCTCCTACAGCTGTTGCTGCTCCTGCTGCTACTCCTGCTGCAGCTCCTGTTGCACCTATTACTCCTCCTACTACGGCTCCTACTACTCTTGATGCTCCTACTACGGCCATTGCTGCTCATGTTGATGCGGCTCCTGCTGCTCCTAGTGTTGAGGTCCAAAAACCATTAGCACATGTCGTTGATACCATTTCAGATGAATATATAGATGATGTTGATATCGATGAAATGGACGGGAATGAAGGACCGACGTCGCAGAAAACACAGGTTCATCGTAGTTTGACGGTGTTAGCCAAAGTTCTTAAGGTGGAAAGCAAAGGCATCAAATTTGAAGTCGGATGGAATGAACGAGGCCAACATGTGAATCCCAACAAGGATATGTTTAGCAGCTACATTAGAGTAGTCACTCGGAAGCGCATGCCGTTTGACATAGATTCAGGGCATCATGTTGTGTCCAGGCTAAATGCTGTGATCTAGGAAGAAATTATGGCAACACTATGAAATTATTTCTTTAATTTACTAGAAAATAAAATAATGAAACGATGTATTACACTTCTCAAATATCTTTCAGAGTAAAATTATAGTAGATGGTTCACACATTGAATATGTACCAAGGCTTGCAGGAATGATTCATCAAGGTTTTCTCACTATTTTAACAAGATTTCCCCTGAAAGATTCTAAAGGTAAAATAAACCTGCACCCACCCATTGTCTACGGTCACCTGATATCCTAAGAAGCATGGGATGCATTTATTGTCCGTCATGGGGATGAGAAGTTTGAGGTACATTGTGGGTGATAATACGTTGTTTGAGGATACCTGTATTCATCACATTGATTGTCAATATTTTATTTATAAAACAGAAACTCTATACTGAAAAGAAGGAACGTGCATCAAAACCAACATACCCCTATCGTAAAGCAAGGATGGGGTACGCTTCATTTGAAAATAAATTGGTACGTATTTTAAATTTACAGTAATATTTTTAGGTTCCAATAAACAACATCATAATTATCTTTCTATGTTTATATGTAGATTGATGAGTCTAAAACCAAATACACTTCCATACCATGTCATGTGCTATGGAAGGAGGCACATGTGAATAAGGAAGGGAATTTAGTAGATGAGAACACACAAGAAGTGTGTGAAATATGTGTAAGTATGACACGACGATAAAAAGATTTGTTTTAAATTGCTATTACATAAAAATAATTAGTTATTTTCCTGTATTTGACAGTCACAAGAATCACCTACTTCTGTAGCAGATACAAACCTATTATCGACGGCTTTGTAGCAGCAAGAAAAATACGGTCGTGTCAGAGGTACGGGGTTTGGGGTGACACCCCGAGTATATTTTGAGATGAAGAAAAAAACAGTTGATACATATGAAAAATTGGAACAAATGAGCGAAAAAATAGCAACCCTTGAAGAACAATTGCAATGGAAATGAGAGTTTCTATCAACTTTTATGGGTGGGAAGCAAAGGAAAGACACAACTCAGGAACAACCAGTGCATGAACATCCCGCCCCACTCCCCACCAGCTTTGAGGTAAACCATTCCCCTCAAAGAAATTTCTTAGCCGTGGTAATAAATATTCTAATAATTGTTCCGAGGAAATGAGAATCAGAAAAACACTGATAATTTTTCTGTAATGATCATCTATAGGGTGATAATGATTTTGATTTATATATGTCAACACCCACCTATCCCCTTGTAGAAATGGCTACAGTGTTCAATAACCTAGATTCCACACTGCATAACAGACCACTTCAGAAAGATCATTTGAAAGTGGCGATTACTGTAGCACATGATCCAAATACAGACCTACCTATTCCACTTGATTCCAATGATATTCACATGGTAGAAAAGTCTATTGTGACATTCATTGCATGGTCGTCACAAATTGTAAGTGTACATGCAGACAAGTAGGTATTTATTTCATTTTCTTCAAACTAAACCTTAAACAATTAATGAAAAAAGGGTATGAACCAGTGATTGTTGTTATAGAAGGAGAAAGGGAAGGGGGTGACAAACATTGGCTCAAAACCATATAAAGGATCGACCAACTGATCCCAAGGAGCTACTGAAAGCACAATAACACCACCTGTTCTCTATCCACATTTACTATCATTGAAGACTAATGTGGATAAGAAGATAATAGATGGTAATAGTCATATAGATGTTTTCAAAGAGAATATATACGAAGAGGAATGTCAAGATTTCATTGCTGCTGAAAATGTAAATGAGATCCTTGAAAACGGTTGGCTAGGAATCATAGTTTTAAATGTATATATGAGGTATGTTTCCATGAATTGATTTTCTAAAAGTTGATCTAATGTGAAAATTATGAGTAAATTCATTTTATATTGTTGAGAGACGCATTTATGAAAAATAGTTGAACGAATTTTCCCATTAGCAAAGATTTGGACTCGGTAGTCCTCATACCACCGCAACACACCTAACAAAATTAGAGACATCAAAAAGGGATGCAATAGTGAATGGCTTGCTGATAACATTTGAAAGCAAGATTGCAGATGACAAACTCTTCCTAATACCATCCATGCTGGGGTAAAACTCTACGATTAAATCATATTAATTATATTTTCACTTCTTTTATTACTTATTCCTTATGTGTTTTTAGGCAACATTGGTTTCTAATGGGAGTGAACTTGGATACACCAAAGATTTATTCCTTGGATTCAATGCAAGGATATCCATCAAACTGACCACACATGATAGAGTTTTTGAATCTGTAAGACACTACATCATACATTTTAGGTCTAAACAACAAGTACTTTAATTTATATTATCTTAAACAGAGGATTAGGTTATGATAGGGCGGTGTATCATTGTCATCTAAAAAAGGAATGAGGATAGTGGATAAGCATAAGGAGTCGGGCAAGTACTACGTCTGGACAAATATTAGGGTATATATAATAAAATTTCACTATCCAAACACATCTCAACACAAGTTACTTATTCTCCTAATGAATTTTTTTTCAATGTCCAAAACAAACAAAGAATAATGATTGTGGTTATTATTTTTGTAAATTTATGAAATATATCATTTTTCATCAACAAACTAGCATCTATAAAGATGTATTTTCAAAAACAACTACCAATTTGTATAATTTATTTTTTAATTATTTATTTTTATATTTTTCAGTACTACTCTAACTTCCGAAAAGCCTCATACTCACAAGAAGGTATAGATGCATTCAGAAATGAGTCGGCTGCATACCTGATGGTAGATTGTACACAAATACAATGAAGATCTGACTTGGGGACATGTACAATTGGTGGTCGTTTTTGAGAGGGGTTAAGGGGATCAAATAATGAAACATTGTTTTATGTAAATGTTCGTAGGAAAATTATAATTGTTATTAAAAAAATCCTCTCTCCAATGAGTCATTTTCCAATTTTAATAGATGATATGCACCAGCAACATGCAAGAATGCTGAACAAATCAAAGGTTCTCTCTTTTGTTTAAAATGGACACAATTTTAAGTGAAAACAACAACTGACATTCAAAAATCTGACCAAACGCATTTAGATTGTATTGATCCTTTATAATAAAGATCCAAGGGTCCTTTGTGACATGTACGAGTCATCCCATCCTCAATCTGAGGCATGGTGTGACCACTATCAGTCAAAGGGTCTCTCTTTTGTTTAAAATGGACAAAATTTTAATTGAAAACAACAACTGTCCTATGAAAATACTTCCAAACGCATTCGTATTATCTTGATATTTTATAAGAATGACCCAAGTGTCCTTTGTGACATGTATAAGGCATCCCCACCTCAATCCAAGGCACGGTGTGGCCGGTACCACTCAAAGGGTCTCCCTTTTGTTTAAAATGGACACAATTTTAAGTGAAAAAAACAACTGACCTACGAAAATCCGACCAAACGCATTCGGATTGTGTTGAACCTTTAGAAGAACGATCCACGGGTCCTTTTTGATGTGTAAGAGTCATCCCCGCATCAATATAAGGCACAATGTGGCCGATATCACTCAAAGGGTCTCTCTTTGGTTTAAAATGGACACAGTTTTAAGTGAATACAACAACTATCCTTCGTAAATCTGACCAAACGCATTAGTACTGTCTTGATCCTTTATAAGAATGATACATTGGTCCTTTGTGATGTGTACGAGTCAACCCCGCCTCAATCCGAGGCACGGTGTGTCCGGTACCACTCAAAGGGCCTCTCTTTTTTTTAAAATGGACACAATTTCATGTGAAAACAACAACTGACGTACAGAAATCTGAACAAACCCATTAGTATTGTGTTTATAATTTATTATAATGATCCATGGGTCCTTTGAGATGAGTACATGTCATCCCCGCCTCAATATGAGGCAAATTGTGGACGGTATCACTCAAAGGGTCAATCTTTTGTTTAAAATGGACACAATTTTAGTTGAAAACAACAACTGGACTATGAAAATATGAACAAACGCATTCATGTTTCCTTAAAATTTTATAATAACTATCCAAGGGTCCTTGGTGACGTGTAAGAGTCAACCCCGCGTCAGTATGAGGGACATTGGGACTGGTATCACTCAAAGGGTCTCTATTTTGTTTAAAATGGACACAATTTTAAGTGAAAACAACAAGTGACCTACAGAAATCCAACCAAACTATTTAATATTTTTTTGATCCTTTAGTATAACAATCCATGGGTACTTGTTGACATGTAAGAGTCAACCCCACCTCAATCTGAGGCACGGTGTGGCCGGTATCACTCAAAGGGTCTCTATTTTGTTTAATATGGACACAATTTTAAGTGAAAACAACATCTGACCTACGGAAATATGACCAACCGCATTTGGATTGTGTTGATCCTTTAGTAGAATTATCCATTGGTCCTTTGTGACATGTAAAAGCAAACCCTATCTCAATAAGAGGCACGGTGTGACCGCTATCACTCATAGGGTCTCTCTTTTGTTTAAAATGGACACAATTTTAATTGAAAACAACAACTGACCTATGAAAATCCGACCAAACACATTAGAATAGTAGTTTCATTTTGTAAGAATGATAAAAGGGTCCTTGGTGATGTGTACGAGTCAACCCTGCATCAATCCAAGGCATAGTGTGGCCGGTACCACTCAAAGCGTCTCTCTTTTGTTTAAAATGGACACAATTTTAAGTGAAAACAAAAACTGACTTATGGAAATTCGACCAAACGCATTCGGATTGTGTTGATACTTTAGGAGAATGATCCACAGGTATTTTGTGATGTGTACGAGTCATCATCTCTTCAATCCAAGGGACGATGTGGCCGCTATCACTCAATTGGTCTCTCTTTTGTTTAAAATGGACAAAATTTTAATTGAAAACAACAACTGACCTATGAAAATATGACCAAACGCATTCAGATTGACTTGATATTTTATAATAACGACTCATGGGTCCTTTGTGATGTGTAAGAGTCATCCCCACCTCAATCCGAGGCACTTTGTGGCCGGTACCACTCAAAGGGTCTCTCTTTTGTTTAAAACAGACACAATTTTAAGAGAAAACAACAACTGACCTATGAATATCTGAACAAACAAATTAGGAGTGTGTTGATCCTTTAGGAGGAAGATCCACGGGTCCTTTGTGACATTTAAGAGTCATTCCCGCCTCCATCCGAGGTACATTGTGACCGCTATCACTCAAAACATCTCTCTTTTGTCTAAAACAGACACAATTTTAATTGAAAACAACAACTGACCTGTGAAAATCCAACCAAACGCATTAAGATTGTTTTGATCATTTATAAGAACGATCCAAGGGTCCTTTTTGATGTGTATGAGTCATTATCGACTCAATACAAGGCACAGTGTGTCCAGTACCACTCAAAGGGTCTCTCTTTTGTTTAAAATGGACACAATTTTAAGTGAAAACAACAACTGACCTATGGAAATCTGAGAAAACACATTAGGATTGTGCTGATCATTTATGATAATGATCCAAGGGTCCTTTGAGACGTGTACAAGTCATCCCGTCCTCAATCTAAGGCACAGTGTGGCCGCTATCAATCAAAGGGTCTCTCTTTGGTTTAAAATGGACACAATTTTAACTGAAAACAACAACTGACCTACGGAAATCTGACCAAACGTATTCGTATTGACTTGATATTTTATAATAACGATCCATGGGTACATGGTGACGTGTACGTGCCAACCCCGCCTCAATAAGAGGCACGGTGTGGCTGATACCAGTCAAAGGGATTCTCTTTTGTTTAATGGACACAATTTTAAGTGAAAACACCAACTGACCTTCGTAAATCAAACCAAACCCATTCAGATTGAGTTGAAATTTTCGGAGAATGATCCAGGGATCCTTTTTGACATGTACGAGTCATCCTTGCCTCATTCTGAGGCACGGTGTGTTCGGTGGCACTCAAAGGGTCTCTCTTTTGTTTAACATGAACACAATTTTAATTGAAAATAACAACTGATGTATGAAAATCTGACCAAACGCCTTTAGATTTACTTTATATTTTATAAGAACGATTAAAGGGTCCTTATTGACATGTATGAGTCAACCCCACCTCAATTAAAGTCACGGTGTTTCCGTTATCACTCAAAGGGTCTCTATTTTGTTTAAAATGGACACAATTTTAAGTGAAAACAACAACTAACCTATTGAAATCCAACCAAACGCATTCGGATTGTGTTGATTCATTAGTAGAACGATCCACGTGTCCTTGGTGATTTGTATGATTCAACCCCACCTCTATATGAGGCATGGTGTGGCCGATATCACTCAAAAGGTCTCTATTTTGTTTAAAATGGACACAATTTTATGTGAAAACAACAACTGACCAACAAAAATCTAACCAAACACGTTCTTATTGTGTTGATAATTTAGGAGAACAATACAAGGGTCCTTTTGACATGTAAGAGTCAACCCCACCTCAATCCGAGTAACGGTGTGACCACTTTCACTCAAAGGGTCTCTCTTTTGTTAAAAATGGACACAATTTTAATTGAAAACAAAAATTGACCTATGAAAATCTGATCAAACTCATTCGGATTGACTTGATCTTTTATAAGAATTATTCCAGGGTCCTTGGTGATGTGTATGAGTCAACCCCTCCTCAATTCAAGAAACGGTGTGGCCGGTACCACTAAAGGGGTCTCTATTTTGATTAAAATGGACACAATTATAAGTGAAAACAACAACTACCTTACATAAATTCGACCAAACACATTCGAATATTGTTGATACATTAAGAAAACACTACATGGGTACTTTGTGACCTGTATGAGTCATCCCAACCTCAATCTGAAGCACGTTGGGGCCGCTATCACTCAAAGGGTCTCACTTTTGTTTAAAATGAACACAATTTTAATTGAAAACAACAACTGACCTATGAAAATCTGAAAAAACGCATTCATATTGTCTTGATCTTTTATAATAACGATCCATGTGATTTTTTTGACATGTAAAAGTACTCTCTGTCTCAATATGAGGCACGGTGTGGCCGATACCACTCAAAGGGTCTCTCTTTTGTTTAAAATGGACACAATTTTAAGTGAAAACAACAACTGACCTATGAAAATCTGACCAAACGCATTTGAATTGGGTTGATACTTTAAGAGAACGATACAAAGGTCCTTTGTGATATGTAAGAGTCATCTTCGCCTCAATATGAGGCACTATGTGGCGGGTAGCACTCAAAGGGTCTCTCTTTGGTTTAAAATGGACACAATTTTAAGTGAAAACAAAAACTGACCTACGGAAATCTGACCAAACGCATTTGGATTCTCTTGATCTTTTATAAGATCGATACATGGGTCCTTTTTTACGTGTATGAGTCAACCCCACCTCAATAAGAGTCACGGTGTGGACGATACCACTCAAAGGGTCTCTCTTTTGTTTAAAATGGACACAATTTTATGTTAAAACAACAACTGACCTACAGAAATCCAACCAAACACATTTGTATTGTATTGATCCTTTATAATAATGATCCACGAGTCTTCTGTGATGTGTTCGAGTCATCCCCACCTCAATCTAAGGCACAGTGTGGCTGGTATCACTCAAGGGGTCTCTCTTTGGTTTAAAATGGACACAATTTTAAGTGAAAACAACAACTGACCTACGGAAATCTGACCAAACGCTTTCGGATTGTCTTGATCTTTTATAAGAATGATTCATGGGTCCTTTGTGATGTTTACGAGTCACAATATAAAGCACGGTGTTTCCCCGCCACAATATAAAGCATGGTGTGGCCGGTACCACGGAAAGGGTCTCTCTTTTGTTAAAAATGGACACAATCTTAAGTGAAAACAACAACTGACCTATGGAAATCTAACCAAACACATTCAGACTATGTTGATCCTTTAGGATAATGATCCACGAGTCCTTTTTGATGTGTAAGATTCATCCCTGCCTCTATCTGAGGCACAGTGTGGTCGGTAGTAATCAAAGGGTCTCTCTTTGGCTTAAAATGGACACAATTTTAAGTGAAAACAACAATTGGCCTACGGAAATCTGACCAACCGCATTCGGATTGTGTTGATATTTTATTATAACGATCCATGGGTCCTTTGTGAGATGTATGAGTAAACCCCACAAACCCCCTAGACCACCCCCACCCCCTGGACACCAACCCACCCCCTGGACACCCCCACCCTTTTAAAGCCCGCCCCCCCCCCCTGACACACTGGACACCAGCCCACCCCCTGGAAAGACCCCTAGACACCCCTATCCCCCTGGACTCCCCTACCCCTCCTTGGAAAGCCCCCCCCAAACGCTTGAACATTCCCCAACCCCCTAAATTCTGAATTGAATTCTTTATGTAATTAATTAACTTATGAATTATGTTTTAATGGTGTACGAGTATACTTGTTGTATGGGTATACTTGGTCTAATTAGCTTATGATTTATGTGTTAATTTTGTATGGTTATACTTTCTCTAATTATATTATTGAGATGTTGAATTTTTTTTCATGTGTTCGGGTGTGCTGCTGCAGATTTTTTCGTAGCAGTAGACATGGAATTTATCAGCGCTTTTTTAGCACTGATAAATGGAGCTTTTATCAGCGCTAAAAGAGAGCTGATAAACTCCACCTTTATCAGAACTAAAGAATCCCTGATAAAGGATTTTTTTATCAGTGCTCTTTTATCACTGATAAAGGGTTGTTTTATCAGCTGTTTTTTAGCACAGATAAAGTCCACCTTTATCAGCGCATTTTTAGAACTGATAAAGGGTACCCCCCCCCCCCCTTTATCAGCGTCGATCTTTACAGCTCTTTTTTAGCGATGATAAAACCCATTTTGAGCACTGATAAAGACCATTTTTGTTGTAGTGTTGGTCAAAACGAATTTTAGAACCACTCCTCCATCCACGTTGTAGATAGTATAAACCTTGTAGGGACCATGGTGTTGTCAATGCCACCATGTCACAGACCCCATTCACTATGAAGTGTGGTTTCAACACATCTAACCTCTAGGGTGTAGCTACCCCCATATTGGAAGAATGGCCCAAAACCACAATCCAACAGATTGGCTTCTCCACGGTAGAGATCTTGTTCATAAGGAAATGTCATATGTTGTAGACCTTCTCTATGGTTCAACTTTAAAAAAATTGGATGTGGTTCTGAATTATTACCTTGAGACACATTACAATACCAATGGCTCATCCAAATTTCAGTGGCAACCCTCATTGGTATAGCTCGCAACTACACACCATTGAATCTTCTAAAATTGATTTTTTCAGCTTTAACTTCAATTTTTCTTTCTAAATTCCCTAGAACATTCACCAAATACATCCAACACCCAAATCTAAAAAAGGAGAGTTCTAAAAGGGTTTAAACCCTTATAAAATGAATATTTTCATAATAAAATATTCTAATTTTATTTTATTTCATTGAATAAATATTTATTTTTTGAATTATATTTTTTTTATTTTAAAAAAAATTATAGAACATCAATGTACCTATTGGATACAAGTATATAAAAGGACTATATCCATCAGTCATTTACTTAAAACCCATATCCTGAAAACCCATAAGTAAAATAACTCTATGTATAATGGTCATATTATATTCATATATATATATCCTTACATTCATCTCTAAAATCAATCCTCTTATTCTCTAATTTCGTTTTTATGATTTTTACTGTATTTCTAACATGTTTTATTCTTTCAATAGTTATCATTAGAGATTTAATCTTCATATAAAATCATGTTGATGATAATTTCATCCTTACAACTATTTTATTTACTTTTGGTATCATTACTTTATTAATTTTACTAATTATGTTTCATTTAGTTCTCTTTTAATGTGTCGCCACTTATATTGTAATATTCTTGCATAATGAGATAAATAATTTTTCATTATAGTTTAGGGTTTTGTGTTTCATAATCTATAAAAACATGGAAGTAATTAAAAGGGAAAATAAATACTAAAATTGTGGGGTGTTACGTAATGACCATATCACATCATCTATAAGTTGAATCACCTCTATTGCCACATTAACTTAAATGTTATAAAGACATCCCTTTTTCTGAAGCCATAAAATGAGTAGAATTTCATCTCATTACACAAGATTCTACACATGTGCTGGTATCACATCCCCTTTAATGTATGTATCTCAACCTTAAAATATGTCCCACCTCAATAGGAAGTAAAAAATTACTATGAAAATATTACCATCCCCATCATCTTCAATAACACCCCAAGTATTTACAAATAAATTTAATATACAATTAAATTCATGAAACATTGAGTCTCTATGAAAGAAAAAAAATTATTTATAGGATATAGTTATAAAAAATCTTTTAATAAAAAAATTTCTGCATTTGTGTTTTGAATTCTGAAAAATAGACATATTTGGTTGCGATCAGTAAGATATTTACAGTCTGATAGGTTCAACTTACATTTATAGTGAATAGTAACTTGACCCTTTGGAAAACTATTGTACACTTATGAATAGTAATATGACTCTTATGATTAGTAAAATGACCAAATGAATAGTAACCTCTCTCATGAATGTATAAATAAAATATAGGCATCTTATAAAGGAATGTATGATATAATTATATTATAGTAAAAGTAAGTAAATATTTTTAACAATTAATAATTAAGTGTCAGTATTAATTTGATTAATAAATATTTAACAATTAAAAAATTGATTTAAATGAAAATTCATTTTCATAAAATTTATTCATAAATCAATTTTTTTCTATTATTTTAGGATAATTTAAAACATTTGATAATTTTTTAGTGTGTTTTAAAATCAGTTTTAATCTAAAGAACATAACTTTTTGAGTAAATGGTGTTTTTAATTAAAATTAAAATATCTAATATTTAGACAATTATTTACATAATATGGATTTCATTTATAATTTCTACATGTTTATGAATGGTTAGGGTAAATTTTTGGGATTTTTCTAAAATACCTGAATTTTTATGAATAGTAAAATACAATAATTTATGACTAATACTAAATATATTAATTATAGAGTCATGGATGATGTTTGGCTAGTTTAAAAATCATTTTTTTAAATAAAATGCACTAATTTATTTATTACCATGAATCAATATTATTTATTATCTTGAGATAAATACTCAAATAATGTTAAAATAATTATATTTTACTCCTCTCCTCCACTATAAAAAAAACCCTCACAACTTCTTATTATCACACCTGTAATCCTTTAAAACTATCAATGTTCTACCAAAATCCTCTTCCCTCGTCTCTCCCCATGTGTAGGATCTCTTGGTCTTTCCTAAATACCAAAACTAATCCCCTTAAAGAGGTTCTCCAGGAGGAGTATTAAAGAGGTAAAATCTTATTCCTTTTCTTTTTAATTTGTTTTCAAGTTCATTATTTAATTATTCTCTCCTCACCTCCTATATCCAAATGATCATGATAACTCTAGTATCATATATATACTATAATTATATTATGTTAATTTAATTTCCATTATCAGTCTACTTACTCTCTCCCTTTTATTTTTAAAAATGAAACCATCGTCCTGGAGGTGCTCATTTACAACATTTGTGTACGATGAGCATTAATTCTTAAATTTCTTCTAAAATTATGGTCATTATACAATTATTACGGTTAAAAAATCCATTAAAATATGTATAATAAACAATTTAATTTCTTTTGTAACCATAATATAGACATAATACTAATTTATATGACAAAAATAGTTCATGGTGGTCGAAATACTGCCGTAATAATCTAAACGATTATCACTAAATTTATTATCTAAAGATTCATTCTCATACCATATATCCATAAGATATAAATAACCTATTATACATTTTAATTCTGATTAATAACATGTACTACCAATTCTAGATAATTATACCCTTTACATTAACCACATTACCTATAAACAAGGAGACCGATCATGAAAACCAACAAAATGTATGATTCTAAATGATAAAATTAAACACCATAACTCACAAATAAGGCCAAATATTAAAATAATAAAATTAAAATAAAAAATATATAGAAAAGTTTATTAATTAAAAAATTAATTTATTTAATTTGATTATTCGTGGCATTAAGGTCAAGTGCAGAACTCATTCGAACATTAGGTGAGGATTTCAACCTGAACCTCCATTTTCATTCAGGTTACTGTTTCTCTCTCTTTACCCCAAATGAAATTACTAATTAATCTTATTTACTCCTAAAAAATTCTATGTGAATTTTCTATATATATTTAAAAATCAGAATCCTTCTTTGTTATGTTGGGAGATACATGATTTAAAAGGATCTTTCTCAAATTCCTTCTGATAAATAAGCCAGATTCAAGGGAGCTTCTTTAATTGCTAACTATTTTCAAGTGCACTCTATAATCTATTTTAAGAAAAAATTATTTTTAGAAAATAAATCATTATATTATTAAATAAGCTATCTTATTTCACTTCATGATTTTCTCATATTTGTTTCAAAAGAGATCATCTTTTCAAAGTAAAAGAGTACCTCTTTCAATAATTACTCGATGATTTTATAAGATTATTTTTCATGTTTTAAAAACTCTTGTTGAATATTATTTTTAATTTGCATTAATATTTTGTGATATCATATGAAATATTATATAAAAACTTTATGATTATTTTTATTATGAAAGTGTTTTCTTTATACCATTGATCATTCTACATAGAACGGTTATTAATTATTTTTACAGTTTAGGGAATGTTATTTTCATTGCATATTTATAGGATGTTTATGTTTAACCCCATTCATATGAGGAACGAATTGGAATTATAAAGTGACATTTGGTGCCCAATTTATCCCCTCTATTCATTGGTACATCTCATGGGATAAAATAGATTTGGACTTGGTCGTGGCCTAGCCCATTTCAATATATGGTTTTGGTCGAGGCCTTAATATTTTGTAGACGTCTTAGCTGAGGCCTCGATGGTATTTTTTAGATGTTATACATTATTCATTACTTCATTATGATATTATTAATTGATAAACCATGTCATTATTAGACTAGTAAAATATCCACGGTTAATTTTATTTCTCTTGTGATCATTTATATGTCTTTATTTTATCATCTTTCATTCCTACTGTACTATGCTCAAGTATATTTTAAAGGCATGTGTTCTTAGTTGTTCTCTATGCCTAGTGTTTATGTTTATGATAACTTCAACTGTATTATATTTCCTTACTGAGCATCAGATATCACACTTTTATTATTTTTAATTTTTCCCCTGCTTACAATGAAGAATATTACAAATGAATAGCAGGCATAATCAAGGAGTTATGGAGGTTTCCAATGGAAATGCCTTATTTTTTTTCCTTTCAGGGTGTAATGTAAAATGTATAATGTATATGGTTTTCCCAAAATACTAAAATATTTTTTCATTCCGGATAAGTATTTCTTGTAATCATTCCAATTTAATAAAATAATTCATTGGATCTAGGCAACTTGGGTTGGGGTCTTACACTCACTATTAGTGGAATTTTGTAGAATCCTTGGAATATACATTTATAAAACATATATTATAGAACATAACATGAAGATTGACTTTGGGGATAATCAAAAAAGAAATTAAAATAATTTTTTTAAGGAATATATATTATTTGGACCTTACTAGAAAATACATCCCTTTCTAGATACTATAAGAGGACGTTATTCTTGAATAGATGTACATAGGAGTAACAACTCTATCAAGGTGTTCCAATCGTAAATTGAAGTAACATGATATATAAAAACCGACATTACATCAAACCTAGTATGAAACTCTTTATGGATATTCATATGATAATTTAAATTTTCTTTTACAAACCATTATGAATGATTTAAATCTAAATATGTCCTCAAATAAACCATATTTATAATTTTGAGATTGGACATGCATACAATTTCAATTTAAATTAAGTGTTTATCTAGTTCAAAATTATATATTATGATTCATAATCTAATTTTGTGCATGTCATTATTTATGAAATGAAACTTAGTTGAATTAATAAAATCTTAATTAATGCTCATATCCCATGTAGGGATTTCCTCTATATCCAAGGTAATAATGTTAGTTCTAAAGCTACGACTGGTGTTGATCAACTTATAACAAAACTAAGAAAACTGACGTAGGTTATGAACAATAAAATTACTTGTATGGAGAATCATGATCCTCAATGTGGAAAATAAATGTTAGAACACTTTATGTGAAATACCTTAATTCATTTAATGGGTCTACAAAATCATTCATAAAATAGTAGTGTATAACCTCCTTAGATAAGATATATCTCGCTTTGGGATGTAATGAAAGGGAAAAGGTTTTCATGGATGTTGATCACTTATTGGGAGATGCATCTCAATGTTGGTTATTAATTCAAAACAAGAAGGAGGTGTAGTAAATTTAAAATTTGTAATGGAGGGATTTTATGAAAATTTTACTTGAAAAATATTTTCCTCATGAACAACAAGAGGATATGGAATGGAAATTCTTGAGTCTGAAACAAAACATGGGTGAAAACATTGAAAAGTATGAAGAGAACTTTTCAAGGTTATAAATTCACACCATGGTCCATATACATAATCCATGTATCAAGATTGATTGATTATTTGATTGTTTAAAACTATTCTCCCAGAGGGCACTAGTCTCCCAAAATATCTCCTCATACACAGATATAGTCACATGTTCTATCAAGATAGAGAAATAATTTTATAGGAATTATGAATTTAATGGAAAACAACACAATAATAGAGTGGAATAGGAAAGAATGGTTAATGGGAAGAATAAAATGGGGAATTTTCCAACATGTGATAGTTATGGAAGGAAACAGTCTTGTGCCTTCTTAAAAGGAAAATGAGTTTTCTAAAAGTGTGGAGATAAAGGAAATCATGAAGGTGACTGCAAGGGAAAGAAAGAAGTTATCAATGATAAATTATATAATTTTAGGGAGATGGGACACAATGATAATGTTTTTTAAAGTGTCAAGAAAACATGCCTTAGAAAAGGCAATGGGAGCAAGGCCAGGATTATACAATCACCATTGTGGAGGTTGAAGTTCCTAATGATGTGGTGGTTGGTAATTCAATCGTTTTCTCCAACTTTTGGGAAAAAATCCCTCAAGGTAACATTGCAGTATTTTTGGGTTGATTGTGTTTGTTGACAAAGAAGGTTTCCATGGAGAATTGTCGAGTTCCTGATAATTTGATGATATTCCATGTTGACAAAGAACTATTACAATGGAAAGGATGATCTGGAGGCGGTACAAAAGAGCAGTACAAGGTGGCGCCGTTTTGCAGTGTTTGCCAAATTTTTGGGGTACAAAATTTGGAGTTTGGTGAGCATCACAAAAAGTGTATTTCCATGAAGAGCATAATTTCATATGTCAAAGGCATGAATTTAGTGAAGATATGATGAATGGTTTGAAAATTGCGAAGACTAGAAGAATGGAGGCGGTGATGCTTCGCGATTACGTCAACCTTCGCGAACGGCAGAGGCTGAAGCGCATCGTGACAGTGAAGGGATTTGTGAGTGAGCTTCGCGGAGAAGGCGCGAAGGAATGTTGTGCTTCGCGAGGGAGCTTCGCGGCGAAGTCGCGAAGGTATGTTGACGGAGATTCTTCGCGACTACGTCAAGCTCCGCGAACAGAAGATTGTCGTGGAGCTTCGCGATTTGGACAGAATTCTAGCAGAAACTTTGGAGCTTCGCGATTTGAGATGAAGTGGAGTTGACTTCGCGCGGAAGGGATGAGGGTTGGTGGAATCGCCTATAAATAGAGGCCGACTCCCTCGAGAGAAGCAGAGAGCATTTTCATAGAAGATCATTCGCTCTTGATTTGCGAAGGTGGTTCGCGCAACCAGTGTGCTTCACGAAAGAGGTGCTTCGCGGCGGCTATTGTAGCTCCGCAAAACCTGCGAGCTCCGCGTTGGCTTACTTAGCTTCGCGAGGGTCGTTGCTTTGAGACAGCTTGATCATCACGAGAGTGCTTTGTGAAAGAGCTTCGCGAGAGAGCTTCGCGAAAAGGCAGGAGCTTCGCGAAGGCTTGTTAGAGCTTCGCGAAATTGGGAGCCTAGCGAGGTAGGGTGCTTCGCGAAGGTCTTTCCAAAGTGAATTTCCCAGTGTTCAGAGGCAAAGAGGTATTCATCTACGGGTGAAAGTTGAACTTCAACAGAGCATCTACATACAGAGAAAGATGCATTCCTTAATGGAAATGAAGAGGCCTACAGGTCTATAAACTGTGATTGGATTCCCTTCACAGAGCAGTGAGCTTAGGAAGAGGAAGAAGGTGATACTCTCCACCGGTAGTGAGCCAGAGAGAGAGAAATAGGGAGTGACCCTTGTGAAAGCAGTGATCTGACCCTAAACATTGTATAGGCAGTGAGCCTGGGCATAGAAGTGATCTAGCCCAAACTTTGTAATCCACAGCTAGTGAAGTTTAGTGGACTTGGTACGATCGGAAACCTGTCGGTGTATGCTCCTTGGACGTAGCCCTTAGCGGTGAACCAAGTAAAATTGTTGTGTCATGTGCTTGCTTTACTTTCTGTTTATATTGTGCAGCAGGAAAGAGAGAGAAGAGTGTTTTTCTTAACAGCGAAATAAGATCAGAACGGGCTTTAATTATAAATTAGCCATACCCTGATTCACCCCCCCCCCTCTCAGGGTATTCAGCCTAGTGGACCTAACAAGTGGTATCAGAGGGAAAGGTTGACAGTTGGTCTTCTCTCAATCGAGGTCACTAATCATAGAGGGATTCCTATCTTCGACGGATGTAATTTTCAGATATGGAAGAATCGAATGCAACACTATTTCCGATCTTTGGGAATGGATGTGTTTTCAGAAGCTATGCGTGGTATCACAACTGATATTACTAGTGGTGCATTATCAAAAGCTGAGAACAATGAGTTGGATGCTGATTCCAAAGAAATCAACTCCTTAGGGGGAGCCCTCTCTAATCCCATTTATACAAAGGTGATGTCATGAAAAACGTCACATGCCATGTGGGAAAAGCTTTTGAATATTTATGAAGGGGATAAAAAAGTCAGAGAGGCAAAGCTGCAAGTGTTGTGGAACAAGTATGAAGATCTCATAATGAACCCGAATGAGTCTGTTGATGCATTATTTGACAGGGTAAATGCTGTGGTAGAAGACATGTGGGGTCTTGGAGAAATTATCGAAGACATTAAAATCGTAAAGCGCATCTTGAGAAAGCTTCCACCTCGGTTTAATCCGAATGTTTCTGTGTTGGAAGATAAAGATCCGAAAGAGCTAACATTGGATAACCTACACAACACTCTTGTTGCATATGAAATGAGAAATGATGACAACGATGCTGTGGAAAATGGGAAATCCAAAGAGGTGGCATTTAAGGCCATGAAGAGGCTCACTATTGATGATTCTCAGGAGGAAGAAGAGTCAGATGAGGTGATGTCATTCCTTTCTTCAAATCTGCAAAGAGGAAAAGGAAGGTTTAAAGGGAAAATTCCACTATCATGCTTCCGATGTGGAAAGGTTGGTCATCTTGCTGCAAGATGCCCCAAAAAGTTTCAAGAAGAAAGCGATGAAGATGAAGTTGAGATTCCCATGAAAATATCTTCAGCCTATGTGAAAGGGAAGAAGCAGTTCAAGAGAAATTTCTTTAAGAAGAAGAATCTTCTTTCCCATGAAATTGACAGTTCAGCGGAGTCTGAGGGTGAATAAGTTGAAGAGATAGAAAACTGCAAATATCGTGGTCAAAATGCGATGGTGGCTGTTGCCAGTAGTGCTCTAGAAAAGAAGGAAACCGAAACTGATGAAGAAGAAGAAGAAATTGAAGGGAGAGTTGACATGGAAGCTGAATTAGAAGCATCTCTTGAAGAGATAGATGTTTGAAGAGAAAAAACAAAGAAAGCCAACAAGATAGTACATGATGCCAAACTCTACATGCAACAACAAGAAGAAGAGAAGTCTGAGCTTGAGAAATAAATTGAAAATCTTATGTCTTCCAGGCCAGAGTGCACAAAAAAGGATGATGAGCATAAGATCACGATTGAAGAGCAGAAAAGGGAGATCGATTGCTTGAGTCGAAAAGTGAAAGATCACGTCAAGCGTATTGAAGAGCTTGAAGAGGAAGTTGTCGGTCTGCGGAGAAAAGTTAAAAGACCAGGAAAAACCTTTGAATCCCAACACATTCTTGGGACATCAGGTCGTTACAAAGACTGAAAAGAAGAAATAAGAGTCTAGTAGTTCAGCAGGAAAGAAGCAGCAATTGAACACATATGTTAAGGCAAATTCATGGCTTAACCATAAACAAAAATCTGTGGAAGTTGAAGTTAGACCGCAAGCACCAATCCCGAGATTGAAAGTTGATTTGAGCACAAATCAGAATCAGAATACTCAGAGATCCAAAGGGGAAACTCATAGTGATGAAGTAGCACAAAGGAATGCACCTTATATCAGGTCTTATTGTTGTAGAAAGATGGGACAGTCACAGTATGTGTGTTCCATAGCCAAAAGATATCGAAGGGAACAAGAAAAGAGATGGCAGCCAAACAGAGAACGGTTTTCCAGAACATTTTTTGAAGGACACTGTTTTTGGTGCGGAGGATTTGGACACATGGCTCGGTACTGCACTCCGACCATTCAGAAAAATGTGCCAAAGTAGAATCACAATGATCGCAAGCAGCAGATCAGTAAACCGACAAGTGAGTTAAAAGTTCAGAATAGATTTGTAGTTTTGCAAGATGAATCTGATCCATCATAATCTGAGAAAGAACAGAAGCCTCAATCCACACCGAGTATGAAAGAAAAAGTATGGACCAGGAAGAAGAAAACTGAGAATGCCGTAGTTGCTGAAATTTCCTTTAAAGCATCAGATCGTTCTGGTGTTTGGATCCTTGACAGTGGTTGCACATCCCACATGATGGGTAATAAAGATCTGGTTACAGGCATAAAATATGAAAAAGAAGGAGTTTTCAAGTTTGGAAATGATGAAGGCCTAAAGATTGTTGGCTCAGGAAAAGCCAAGTTTGGGGGCAAAGAAATGAGACATGCTGATGTCTTGGTGGTAGAGGGTCTCAGTCATAATCTGCTTAGCGTCAGTCAACTATGTGACTCTGGGCACTCTATCCTATTTACCAAGAAGATGGGGATTGTTAAAGGAAAAGATGGAATAGTCATTCTTCAGGGAAAACGAACAAAAGGGAATCTTTACCTGGTAGGTGGGGAAGAAGATTCATGCCTTTTATCCAGAGAAAAAGAAAATAAGCTGTGGCATAAGCGACTTGGTCATCTATGTCAACCATCTATGGAAGATCTGGTAAAGTGTGATACTGCTATAGACCTTCCCAAACTATCACGTGATCGCACTCATACGTGTGATGCTTGCCAACAAGGGAAGATCATCAAGAAGACATACATGCCAAAGGAACAAAAAGCAACTCGAGTGCTCGAATTGGTGCATGCTGATGTATTTGGACCTATCTCACCACGAGCTATAGATGGGAAAAGGTACTATGTGATTTTCATTGATGACTACAGTAGAATAGCCTGGGTATTCATCATTACCCATAAGACAGAGGTGTTCAGTTGCATAAAGCAGTAGATGAGGGAATCAGAAAAGATGCTTGGGAAGAAAATTCTGAAGTTTCGTACTGATAACGGTACAGAATTTACAAATAGTCAGGTTGAAAACTATCTCGAGAAACATGGGATAAGGAATCAAGTTTCATCAGTAAGAACTCCCCAAAAGAATGGAGTGGTTGAAAGGAGAAATCGGATCATCAACAACATGGCCAGAACAATGCTTATTGATAAGGACCTACCAGAGAAATTTTGGAAGGTTGCAGTTTTGACATCGGTCTATGTCTCAAACAGGTCCCTGTTATGTCCGAAGCAAGGGAAGACTCCGTATGAACTGTGGTACGGAAAGAAGCCAACATTGAAATACTTTCGAATCTTTGGAATTAAGTGTTTCATTCTCAACAAATAACATCCTAGGAAGTTTGAGGCATGAGGAGATTAAGGGATATTCCTTGGCTATTCAGGGAAAAGCAAAGCATATAAATGCTTCAACAAGAGGCTGGGAAAAATTGTTGAGAGCAATGATGTCACCATAGTCGAAAATGAACAGACTTCTCAACGACCCAGTGAACAGTTTCTAGATGAAAGTTATGATGAGGTAAGCAACACAGGGGGAGTAGAAGTGGCAGAGGCTGACTCAGAAGAAGATACTAATGATGAACAAGAAAGTGTCAAGTCTGTATCTGCAAGGAAGCCAAAGAGTTGAGCTGAAATTGATAGGCAAAATATCATTGGTGATCAGACAGCTCCAGTTCAGACTCGAAGAATGAAATCATTACAGCAAACATCGTTTTTATCTCAGGTGGAGCAAAAATGTTTTTCCGATGCAGCTGAAGATGAAAACTGGGTTCAGGCTATGAATGAAGAGCTTGATCAAATTGAGAAGAACCCGACATGGGAGATTGTTTCGAGGCCAGAAGACAAGAATTTCATTGGGACCAAATGGGTCTATCACAATAAGATGAATGAAGATGGCACAGTGATTTGGAACAAAGCACGTCTAGTGTGCAAGGGGTACTCCCAGATCGATGGAATTGATGTTGATGAGACATTTGCACCGGTTGCAAGGCTGGAGACAGTAAGATTATTCCTAGCCATCACAGTGCAAAGGAAGTTCAGAGTGTTGCAGATGGATGTCAAATCTGCATTCTTGAATGGTGTTCTGGAAGAGGAGGTGTATATTGAGAAGCCATATGGTTTTCTCATTCATGAGGAAGAGAACAAAGTTTTCAGGCTGAAGAAGGCATTGTATGGGTTGAAACAAGCACCAAGGGCATGGTACTCAAGACTTGGTCAGTACTTGAAGAAGCTTGGTTTCTAGCGTGGAGGAGTTGATTACAACCTCTATTTCAGCAATGACAGTAATCAAAGGATGATGGTGCTAGTGTATGTCGATGACATAATTTTTGGTGGATCAGATGAAGCTCAGTGCAGACAGTTTTCCGAATTCATGAAAAATGAGTTTGAAGTGTCAATGATTGGAGAGCTAACGTTTTTACTTGGTCTACAAGTGACACAAGGAAGGAATGGAACTTTCATTTCTTAATCCAAATATTCCATGGAGGTTCTAAGAAGGTTTGGAATGGATAATTCCAAGGAGATGAAGACTCCGGTTGCTACCCGGATGAAATTATCAAAAGATGAGGATGGCAAGGCAGTTAATATCACAGAATACAGGAAACCTATTGGAAGTTTGTTGTACCTGACTACAACAAGGCCTGATATTGTTTTCGCCACATGCCAAGCAGCACGATATCAAAGTAATCCCAAAGAAAGTCACATGCTTGCAGTTAAAAGAATACTTCGGTATATCAAGGGCACGGTGGACTTCAGGCTGACATATAACGACAAGTCTCAGACAAAATTATTGGGATATACTGATGCAGACTGGGCCGGCTCAGCAGATGACAGGAAATCAACATCTAGAGGTGCATTTTATCTTGGCAGACTAAGTATTGCTTGGTTGAGAAAGAAGTAGTATTGCATTTCATTAAACACCATAGAAGCTGAGTATATTACAGCCACTTAAGCATGCACACAGTTATTGTGGATGAAGCAGCAGCTTGAAGGTATGGGAGTTGAAGTGAAGTCTCCGATCGGAATCCAGTGTGACAACTCAAGTGATATAAATCTTAGAAAAAATCATGTCCATCATTCCAGGACAAAGCACATTGAGATCAAGTGTCATTTCATCAAGGAGAAGGTTGAGCAGGGCATCGTGAAGTTGGAGTATGTGCCTACAGAGCTACAGGTTGTAGACATTCTGAAAAAGGCCTTACCCAAGGAAGCTTTTGAGAAGCATCGATTGGCTTTGGGAGTTCAGTCGATTCCCCGCACTTGAAATAGTGTGGATGTGGGACCCACCCCCCTCTCCCCGAGGTATGATGTGTGTTTTCCCTGTTGTGATCATATGTGTTCTCTACTATGTTACAGACTACAAAGGAGTGTCCTTTGGGTTCGTTGACAAAGGGGGAGAAAATAGTGACTGTTAAAGGGGGAGACAGTGTAGAGATTTGAAAAATCCTGAATGATACGGGGAGAAGCTGACCAGTGGAGCAGCCAGCTAGGGGAAGAAATGAGAAGGGGGGGTGTATCAAATCTGACGATGCTAGAAGTGATCGATCAAAGCATAGAAATCACGACAGCTAAGGATCGTGATAAAAGAAGAACATTGGTGTTGGAATGGTGTGAGACGGTGTCCAGCTATCAACAATTGGTATCAACTTAATAATTCACCAATTGGTATTAGTGTGGTTCAACAATGGTATCAATTTAAGAATTGGTATTAGGTTGGAATCGACAATTGGGGTCTGACATGAAGTGATTCATTGATGAACTTTTCATACTAGTCTTGTTTCTCACGCCGAGCATTGCTCATGTGGGCTTAGAGTACGTGTTAAGTGAATCCTTGAACGCTATAAGAATCGCAAGAGGCGAATGATGGTAGCGACTGGAAGAATACTCAGTGAGGTATCAAAGTGCAAAAAATCATTCTGAGTAGAGTTTTGAAGAGTTGTCAACAAACCCAAAGGGGGAGATTGTTGGGCAAAAATCCCTCAAGGTAACATTTCAGTATCGATGGGTTGATTGTGTTTGTTGACAAAGCAGGTTTCCATGGAGAATTGTCGAGTTCCTGAGAATTTGTTGACATTCCATGTTGACAACGAACTACGAAAAAGGAAAGGATGATCTGGAGGCGGTACAAAAGAGCAGTACAAGGTGGCGCCGTTTTGCAGTGTTTGCCAAATTTTTGGGGTCCAAAATTTGGAGTTTGGTGAGCATCGCAAAAAGTGTATTTCCATGAAGAGCATAATTTCATATGGCAAAGGCATGAATTTCGCGAAGATATGATGAATGGTTTGAAAATTGCGAAGACTAGAAGAATGGAGGTGGTGATGCTTCACGATTACGTCAAGCTTCGCGAACGGCAGAGGCTGAAGCGCATCGCGGCAGTGAAGGGCTTTGCGAGTGAGCTTCGCAGAGAAGGCGCGAAGGAATGTTGTGCTTCGTGAGGGAGCTTCGCGGTGAAGTCATGAAGGTATATTGACGGTGATTCTTCACGACTACGTCAAGCTCCGCGAACGGAAGATTGTCGTGGAGCTTCGCGATTTGGACAAAATTCTAGCTGAAACTTTGGAGCTTCGCGATTTGAGATGAAGTGGTGTTGACTTCACGCGAAAGGGATGAGGGTCGGTGGAATCGCCTATAAATAGAGGCCGACTCCCTTGAGAGAAGAATAGAGCATTTTCATCGAAGATCATTCGCTCTCGATTTGCGAAGGTGGTTCGCGGAGCCAGTGTGCTTCGCGAAAGAGGTGCTTCACGGCGGCTATTGTAGCACCGCAAAACCTGCGAGCTCCGCGTTGGCTTACTTAGCTTCGCGAGGGTCATTGCTTTGCGACGGCTTGAGCATCGTGATAGTGCTTCGTGAAAGAGCTTCGCGAGAGAGCTTCGCGAAAAGGCAAGAGCTTCGCGAAGGCCTGTCTGAGCTTCGTGAAATTGGGAGCCTAGCGAGGTAGGGTGCTTCGCGAAGGTCTTTCCAAAGTGAATTGCCCAGTGTTCAGAGGCAAAGAGGTATTCATCTACGGGTGAAAGTTGAACTTCAACAGAGCATCTACATACAGAGAAAGATGCATTCCTTAATGGAAATGAAGAGACCTACAGGTCTATAAACTGTGATTGGATTCCCTTCACAGAGCAGTGAGCTTAGGAAGAGGAAGAAGGTGATCCTCTCCACCGGCAGTGGGCCAGAGAGAGAGAAATAGGGAGTGACCCTTGGGAAAGCAGTGAGCTAACCCAAAACATTGTATAGGTAGTGATCCTGGGCATATAAGTGATCTATCCCAAACTTTGTAATCCACAGCTAGTGAAGTTTAGTGGACTTGGTATGACCGGTAACCTGTCGGCTTATGCTCCTTGGACGTAGCCCTTAGCGGTGAACCAAGTAAAATTGCTGTGTCTTGTGCTTGCTTTACTTTCTGTTTATATTGTGCAGTAGGAAAGAGAGAGAATAGTGTTTTGCTTAACAGCGAAACAAGATCATAACGGGATTTAATTTTTAATTAGTCATACCCTGATTCACCCCCCCCCCCTCTCAGGGTATTCAGCCTAGTGGACCTAACATCAACATATCCAATATTTTATTTGATTCTAGATCACCTCATTCTTTTCTATATTCATATTTTTCAATGAAAATTAGACATTTCCAAATTAATTTAATAAAAGAGTTTCCAGTCAAAACATTTAAGGGAAGCATCATTGCAACAACGATATGTAGAGAAATCCCCCTTATGACACATAAACATGCATTAGTTGATGACCTTATGATCAAATATATGATAGGTTTTTTTATAATATTAATTATTTATTGGATATCAAATTATTATTTTAAGATCTATTTTAATAAGAATGAAGTTACAATTTTTTGAGAATGGTGTAGAGTCCCTTTTGTTTAGAGTAGAAACCTCTCCATCTGATTCTAATCTAGATCCACCCCAGTTTCACTACTAAATCAAATTCTTGTAGAGGAAGAGGATATAATATTTATGTGTGAGGAATAAAATTTTCAAATTGTGTATGTAACTATTGTGTAAGAATATATTAAATTGTTTCTATAGGATTTACCTAGACATCCTTCATAGAATGAAATTTATTTTTCTATTGATTTAATTCCTAGTGAAATGCATATATCAAAGACATCTTATAGAACAGACATAGTGGAATCAATGTATATAAGGAAACAACTATAGGATTTGAGTATTAATGGGTTTATTCTCCCTACTGTTTCTCCATGGGGATCTCATGTTCTTTTTGTTATGAAGAAAGACGGTTCTATGATCCTGGGCATTGACTACAGGCAGATCAATGCTATTATGATATAGAAAAAGTATTATCATCCTTGCATTGATGACTTATTTGATCAACTTTACATATAACAATATTTTACGAAGATTGACCTTCGATCTAGATATCATCAGTTGAGTGTTAGGAGGAAATACATTCCAAAGACAACACTTAAAACCCACCATATGAATCACAAATTTACAGTAATGCCTTATGGACTGAATAATGCGCCCTTTGTTTTCATGGATTGAATGAATACATTTTTCAAGCAATATATTGATGACTTTGTTGTGTTATTTATTAATTATATCTTATTATACTCCAAAATATATAATGATAATGAAAATCACTTTTTCAGTATTCTAAAAACTCTTAGAATAAATGAGATATATTTAAGTTTTAGAAAGTGTGAATTATAACTTCAAACTTTTTCTTTTCATGACCATATTGTCTCTAAGGATGGAATATTAGCTTACCCTTAAAAGACAAAGGCAGTTCATGAATGGATTACTAAAATGAAAATAACCAAGTTATATGGTTTTATTGGGTTATTATGTTATGATCAGTGTTTCATTAATAACTTTTCCCAATTATCTAACCCATTAACCATGATTACTCGTAAAGGGGTTAAGTTCTTATGGAAAAAAATAATGTAAATAATGTTTTGAAGAATTAAAGAAGAGGGCAGAGAATGCTCCAATCATGACTTTACTATTGGGTAGTGGTGGATTTGTGAATTATATTGATGAATCAAATAAGTACATGGTTGTGTCCTTATGTTGAATGATATAGTTGTTGCCTATCCATCAAGGCAGTTAAAAACTCATGAACAAAAAAATATCAAACTCCTGATCTTGAGTTAGAAGCTGTAATATTTTCCCTGAAGATATGGATACATTATCTCTATAGAGAAATATGTGAGGTGTATATATTTCATAATATCATAAAATATATATTATCAAAAAAGAACTAAACATGAGGCAAAGGGGATGTCTTTAAATACTCAAGGATTGTGACTGTACAATACACTAGCACCATGGGAACATTTTTTTGAAAAAATATAAACCATGAAGTTGCTGATTATGTATCCAGATGATTAGTATATCAACAGGCGATGGATGAAAGGAAAAATACTAGAGGATTTATGAAACCTCTTCATATTCATTGATGGAAATGGGATGACATTACTAAGGATTTTGTCATAGGGTTACTCAAAACTCTAAGAAAGAATGATGAAATATGGGTAATTGTTGATCGACATACCAAATCATAACATTTACTTTCAATAAGGGAGGATTTTCTACTATAAAACCTTCCACAAATATATATTAATGATTTTTTAAGACATAATAGAGAATCTATCTCAATTTTGATGGATCATGACCCATGATTTACATCAAATTTTTTGAAATGTCTTCATAATTATTTAGATACTAAGAATCACTTGAGTATTGATTATCACCTTAAATATGAGGGGAAGTCAGAAAGGATGATGAAAACATTAGATGACATGTTGAGATCATGCACACATTATTTTCAAGGTATGTGGGACCAGTATTTTCTTTGGTCAATGTCTTTATTCAACAATATATTCCATTCTAGTATTCAAATGGAACCATATAAAGCATTTTATGGAAATAGATGTCACATACCAACATGTTGGGATAATGTTTTTTGAAAGGAAGCTCGTAGTCCTAGATCATTTGGAGGAAACAACAGACAATTTAAATACTATTCATACCCAAATCAAAGTATATCAATGTTGGAAAAAGAGATATGGCGATAATCGAATGAAGGATTTCGAATTTCATGTGGAAGATCATGTTTTCTTGAATGTATCTCCATGGAAGGGTGTTATAAGATTTGGAATGAAATGGAAATTGAGCCCCATGTACATTGTTCCTTCTGAAATTGTGGTGAGAGTGGGATCTATGGATTATCATTTGTAGAAACCCCCAAGACATTCTAATGTAGAAAATGTGTTCCATGTATCATTGTGAAGAAAGTACATGACAGAATGAACACATGTACTCACTTCTAAAGGAATACATATTAAACCTAATTTATCTTACTATGAAGATAATATACATATTTTGGACACTAAATAATAGGTGTTGATGAATCATATAACATAACTGGTAAATGTACTTTTGAAAATTTATAAAATTGAAGAGGCGTCATGGGAGCCTGAAAAAATTATAATGACGACCTACCCATATCATTTTATGATGTAACACTCTCAAAATTTATAGGAAGAAATTTTTGGAGGGGATAATGTAACACCCCAAGGATTTACAAATAAATTTAACACCGAATGAAATTCAAGTGACACTTGGTCTCTATGAAAAAAACCCTTGTTATTTATAGGAGATAGTTATAACCGAGTAGTTAAACATAATTTTTCTACATCTGTATTTTGAATTTTGAAAAATAGACATACATGGTTGTGATCAATAAGTTATCTAATATGACCAACTTATATTTTTAGTGAATAGTAACATGACCCTTTGGAATAGTAATATACCCATATGAATTGTAAAATGACCAAATGATTAGTAACCTCACTCCGGAATTTATAAATAATATTTAGGTACCATATAAATGAAATTATAATATGATTATTTCATAGTACAAGTAAGTGAATATTTTAAAAGTTTAATAATTTAGTGTTGGTATTTTTGTGAGTAATAAATATTTAATATTTAATAAATTTATTTAAATTAAAATAATTTTTGCTGAAATGTATTCATATATCAATATTTTGTTTTCCTATGAATTTAGGAAAATTTAAGAAAATTTTAAATTTTTCTAGGTGTTATAAAATTACTTTTAATCTTTAAAATAGTCTTTTTTGAAAATTGATATTTTAGTTAAAAAATAAATTTCTCATATTTAGAAAATTATTTTCCTAAAATAGATTAATTTTTTTATTCTACATGTTGAAAAATGTTTAGGGAGAATTTAGGGGATTTTTATAAAATACATGAATTTTTTATGAATACTAATATATGATAATTTTTTATAAATGCAAAATACATGAATTATAGGGTCATGGAAGATATTTGGATGATTTGATCACCATTGGTTAGAACTCACATACACTTATTACTTGTTTATCCACAATAATCAATAATATTTCTTCTCTTGAGAAAAATAATTAAATAAAAAATAAAAAATGAGAATTTACCCCTATCCTCCTCTATAAAAACCACCCTCACTCACCTCTTCTACTCACTTCTCTAACCCTGATGATTGTAACTTTTAGGCATAAATACTCTTCCCCGGTCTCTCCCCACATCCATGAGCTCCTTGTCTTTACAAAATACCAAAAATAATTCCCTTTATGAGGTTCTCAAGGAGGAATATTAAAGAGGTATCATCATCTTACTTTTACTTTTAATTTAATTTATGGTTATTTTTTTATTCTCCCCTAACATACTATTTCGCAATTATTATTATACTTCATGTATCATCTATATACTAAAATTATATCATGTAAATGGAATACCCATTACCAATCTTCTTACTCTCCCTCTCTCTTATTTTTATAAATGAATCAATCATCTTGGATGTGATGAATTATTATTTACACATATGGATTACCATTAATAACCTGTAATTCCTATGATGTAGAATTATTCCCATTTTCCATGAACACCTTTACATATAATTAAGAAAACCGATCATGAAAACCAAGAAATCAAATTCTTCTGTGTGATGAAATTAAACTACACTACTCATCAATAGGGACCTAAATAAACCTAATAAAACTATAATGAATCAAATACATAAATAAAAGGTTATTAATTAACTAATTAGTGGATTTAATTTGATTATATAAGACATTAAGGTCATGTTTATAGCTCATTCAGACATTATGTACGGATTTACACCCAAACCACCATTTTCATTTGGAATACTCTTTTCTATTTTTACCAAAATGAAATTATTAATTATTCTTTTTTATTACTTGTAAATTATATGTGATATATATATATATCAATCAGAATCCTTTTTTTATGGGGAGTTTCATGTTTAAAAGGATCTTTCTCAAATTCATCCTAATAAACAATCCCGATTCAAGGTAACTTCTCTCATTATTACCTTTTTTAAAGTGTGCACTATAATATAGTTTAAGAAACCATTATTTTTATAAAATAAATTATTATATTATGAAAAAAATATCTCAGTTCACCTCTAGTTTTATAAAAACATTTTTCTAAAAGAAATCTTCTTGGAAAAGTAAGAGTATTTCTCTCGAGAATTACTAATTGATTTTATAAGACTATTTTAATCAATTTCAACACTCTTTTTGATTATTAAATTTATTTGGGATTAATATTTAATGATATAATCTATAATGTTATATTGAATGGATTATGGTTATTTTTATAGTGCATGTTCCATCTTGATACCATTCACCGTACTTCTCAAAATGGTTAGTAATTATGTTTATAGTTGGGGGAATGTTATATACATTTCATATGTATATGATGTTTATGTTTTACCACATTTATATGAGGGTTTAGTTAGAAATAGAAAGTGGGGATTGGGGCCCTTTATATCCCCTTGATTCATTGGTTGTTATCATGAGAAAAAATAGACATTTCCTTGGCTGTGGCCTTTTCCATTCTCAGATTTGGTTTTAACCGAAAACTTAATGATTTTTAGATGTCTTGGCCGAAGCCTCAGTGATATTTTTAGATGTCCATCATTATAAATTCCACCATTATGAAATTAGTAATTTATAAACCATGTTATTATTGTACTAGTTGAATATCCATGGTTAATTTTATTTCTCTTAGGATTATTTATATGGAATTATTTAATCGGATTTCTTTAATGTCATATTATGCTCAAGTATATTTTAATGGAATGTGTTATTAGTTGTTCACCATGCCTAGGTTTTATGTTTTTTAATGACCTCTAATGTATTATATACACTTATTGAGCATTTCATCTCACCCCTTTCTTATGTTTTATTTTTTCCTAGGATGCAATGATGAATATTATGAATTACTATTTGGGATAATATAAGAGTTATGGATGTTTCCAATGGAAATTCTATTTTTTATTTCATGTTGTAATGAAAAACATAATATGTATCTAGTTTTCCAAAGCTACTAATCTATTCATTCCTTTGGAATCTGTCATTCTTATAATCATGCTATTGTAATAAAATAATGCACTAGATTAGTGAAATAGGGGTCAGGGCGTAACATCTTTTTTTTAATATTGGGATTCCATGATGTTTCCATTCAAATGTTTTCACGAAAATAAATAGCATTATAAGGGGAACATGTCCTTCATAATCATAAACACATTATAGTTAAAAATTGTGTCATAATACTATAGAAATGTAGTATTCATCTCATTTACATGAAATAGTGGAAAATGTCAATTTCTTGAATATCTCATCACACAGGGGAATATTTTCAAAACATTATCCATTACATGATCAAAGGACATATGAACTTATTAATATGTCTGAAACATAATAAAAAGAAATAATAATAGTTTAATATCATCATACAAAAAATTTAATTTTCGTTTGTATATCATGTAACATTTTTTAAATGATAGTAATTGTGTTCACTACATGCACTACTTAATTTCATATGATCATGAAGTCATAACCAGCCAAATTACACAAGATAGTGGGGGTGTTTACTCTATCACATCTAGTTAAACTATTCATTGGATATTGGGTAAATTTAAAGATCCCTAGGGGTCAAACCTTAATCTGACCTCACCATGTATCACTTAAATTATCCCAGAAGTGGATAAAGGAACACACTTAAGGCTTATAAAATCATTAAATAAACAAAAAAAAGGTAAATTTGGGTCTTGGTCATTTGGGTCATCAAACATCATATATGTTCCATTATAACAACCCTACTCTTTATTACACTCTTAAAAATGATTTATTACATAAACTCTTCACTTGATACAGCATGAAATATCAAGAGGTCTAGTGTATTTGGGGCTTAGGAACATTACATAACAACTTAAAACATGAAACACAACATCTTTATTGAAAACATCCTTTACATGACCACTACATTCCCTCATACATAGCATTGCATTGGATAACCTGAGGACATGTATAAGAAACGAGTGAGCTATAAAGCCTAGAAAGGGAGTAAACAAGGTATAACATCATGAATACAATACATGTTAAGAAATAGGAATATCAATGTAGAATAAAAGAAACATGATCATAAATGCATGGTATAGCATGATTATCATAACATGGAAATGTGGCAATAACACTTCACATGGAATTAGCATGAGCCTAGGCTCATTGCACATGGATCATGAGTATACCCTCATTTCACATGAAGCATGAGTAAACCCTCATTGAAATTGAATTAGAATGAGTCAAAACACATTTCACATGAGGTATCATGATTCTATACTTTACCTAATGCATTGGAGCGCTGTTAGGGTGCACCCTTTCTTAAACATTTCAATTTATGCAAAAGTGTGCCACATTGATCATAAAACATGGATTCATTAAAATCATCATTTATTCCCTGATAAAGGAATGCGTAATTCATACATGAATCTCTATCATCAATCAGTACATTTGTATAAATTTGAATATCATTGATAGAGAAATGGGGATGGAATTCACTACACAATGACTTTGGCTTTGAAATACATGGTGCAATTTCGCAAGCATAACGGTGTGACATAAGAATTCATAAAAAATTCATTGATGATAGAGAAAGGTTTATCTCATCATATGTTCATGAAATGAAGAGTAATGGGTCATATAGATATATGTCCCAACAATTGTAATGGAATTTAGATTCATGATACCAATGAATTGCTTGAATGTGAATGAGGAGAGAGAAATTCCTTTTGGAATTTCGGCATAGTAACGGGTGTACATGGGAGGCATTTAATGAGAGAGAAATGGGTCTCGTATCATTAAAACATAAATAGGGAAGTATGGGGGAGGTGATAAATCATACCCCATCATTTATAATTGAAAATAAAAGGGCATAACAATATTAACAAACTTGGATAAAAATAGAAATGTAGGAATCCCTTACATGGAGGTGTGATCCAAAAGGATTGGGAGAGGATTGAGAGAGGCTTTTTGGAGCATGGGGTTCCCTAGAAGGATTATATAGAACGGAGTGGAGAGGTTAGAAAAAACTCTAAAGGAAATGATTGAAGAGGAAGTGGGACCTTGCGCGGGTTTATATAGGAAAGGAGAGGTAATCCTTTATTATTTAGGTTTTGGACACCACCCATTAAACTAATCAAAACCAAAAAAATATACCATAGTTTATGTCCCTGTTTTTTGTCAAAGGGGTGTGTAAAACAATATTTTATAAGGAAAATGGCCGAAATTATTAAAATAATATGGTTTTTTATTTGGAGGTGAGTCATAATCTCCAAGAAAAAAATTTAAAAAGTCAAAATGTTTAATAAGTCTGGAAGGGTCCACTAAGGATTTGTAAAATAAATAAAACAAAACCAAAATCACATTATGTTAATTTTAAAACATATATTGTTCTAACATAATGTTTATATTTTTTTATTACATTTCCATTTGGTCATTATGATGTCATAAAACACATTATATATTTAAATGGTATTTAATTTTTACCCAAAAATTTGATTGTCTCAAGAAATTTATGAAAAATTAACAGTTTGATAATTTTGATATCTTGATTCAAAAAATAAGATTATTTTTTTGTAATGAAATTTCTAAATATGTGAATTTTTTTAAAAGAAAAACCGACATTTATTAAAAATTCATGGGTTTTGAGAAAAACAGCTTTCAAACCTTAATATAAATGATAATTACATTCATAAAATAATATGATAATTTATATATAATAAAAATTACTTTAATAATAATAATATTTTATTAAAATATTATTTAATTTAAAAATCCATTAGTTCATAAAAATAGATTTGGTAGTTGAATATTAACTAAAAATACTATTTGTTCTTTAAAAACTATTTACAAAATAACAATAATAAAAAGAATGTATATTCTCTATATAAGAAAAATGTACATAATAATAGAATAAGGGTCTTGTTACATAACCCCTTATAACACCCGCATAAGACCGAAGGGTAAGGTGTGTGATGGTGACAGACTCTTGGGGTGGCTCGGTTAAAATCGTTCGGGTGGTAATCTCTATCAACTTCCACATCTCTCATAGGCGGTTCCACTCGGGATTAACATTTACAAGATTGGCTTGGGATTGGTCAAGAGACAGGCCCAATGACACCACCTCCTTTCTGAGCTCCGACAAATGGGATTCGTATGGGGAAAGTCTAATGGGTGAGGCTATCACTTCCTTTGTCTAAGTAAATTGGATTTGGTAAAGCCCTATATTTATAATAATCATGTGATCACTATTCAATGGCTATATTAGAAATGATCACAATTAATAATGGTATTTTAAAATACAAAACATATAACTAAATAGGTGCATACATTTTACATAACCATAATAATAAATTTAAATAGACAATGAGGAATTTTCATTAATGAATTTTTGGGCCGTTACAATCTCTCCCCCCCTTATGAAATTTCATCTTCGAAATTTCCTTTTCCCACACCAAAATAGATATGGGTAACTCTGCTTCATCACTTTTTCAAATTTACACATCGCTTCTTCAAACTTGTGGTATTTTTACAACACCTTGATGAGGGGCATTGTCTTATTTCATAGAAGTTTTTCTCTATGATTTAAGATCTTAACTCGTTTCTCCTCATAAGAAAGATATCCCTATAGTCGTACTACCTATGAAGAGAGTACATGTGAAGGGTTTGGTATGTTCTTTATTAATAGGGATACATGAAATACATCATTTACTTTATCCATGGTTAGTTTTAGTGCTAGTCGGTAGGCCACATCCCTAACACGATCAAGAATAATGAAGTGGCAGATTTACCAATTACTTAAATTCTATTTCTTTCCAAACCTCATGACCTTTTTCATGGAGATTTTCATATAAATACCATGTCTCCAACTTTGAACTCATGTTCTCATCGATGGTTATCTGCATAAATCTTTTTCCGACTTTGGGCTGCCTTGATATGCTACTGAATGGTTTTTACCTTCTTTTCCATTTCTTCGACCATTTCAGATCCTAGCAGCTTACACTCACAGACTTCATCCAAACATGTCAGTGTTCTACACCTCTTCCCATATAGGGCTTCATAAGGGTTCATTCGGATGCTCCAGTAGAAATTTTTATTATAAGAGAACTAAACCAGAGGAACATGTTCATCACATCCTCCTTTGAAGTCCATTGAACACACTCTCAACATGTCCTCTAGTTTTTGGATAGTCTACTCGGATTGGACATTATTTTGAGGATGATAAGTTGTACTGAAGTTCATCTTTGAATATATATAATGTTGAAGACTCTTCCAAAAAGTAGATGAGAATCTTTGATCTCAATCAGATACAATCGATAGTGGTACCCCATGCAGCTTTACCACATCGTTGATGTATATCTGTGCAAGTTGATCCAATGATAAATCATCCCGAATTGCAATGAAGTGTGAAGACTTTTTAAGATGATCCACAATAACCCAGATTGAACTGTTTCCTTTAGATGTCTTCATAATTATGATGAAAAATTCCATGGTGCTATTCTCCAATTTCCATGCTGGTATGGGAAATGGTTGCGCCATCCCCTTAGAATTATTCCTATCTCTGTTCACTTTCGGACACACTAGGAACTTTGATGTTTATTCAACAATATCATTATTCATATTATCACACCAATAATTCTCTCATAGATATCGATACATCTTTGTGTTTCCTAGGTGAATAGATAAATTAGAAATATGTTCAAAATCCAAAAGTTTCTTCTTCTACACTAGACATGATGGAACACATAGTCTTTTCCCAAATCTCATAATTATTTCTCCATTAACATTGATCTCCAAGGATTTCCCTTTTCTGATAGCTTCCATATTTTTCTGAATTCCCCCATCATCCTTTTGAGCATTCTCCAATTTTTCTAAAAGATAAGGTTGAGGAGTCATTTGTGAAAAGACTTTTGATCTTTCTTTCTTTATGATTCCCATTTTTATCTTCATCAAATGTAAGAATATTGTATCCTTTTGAATTCAAATCAATGACAGAATCGCTGGATCCATTCTACATAGAGTGTCTTCCACCATGTTCTATTTCCCATGGTGTTAATGGATTGATCATTCATAATCCATGATGAGTTCTATCCATATTCATTGGCGCATGATCAAATATTTCTCTATGAATATATACTTGAGGCTTTTGTGGTCCATATATATTTCACACTTTTCCCCAAAGAGATAATGCCACCAAATGTTTAAAGCGAATATCACCAAATCCAACTCCAGATAATTTGTTGGATAATTCTACTCATGAACATTCAATTGACTTGAATCATAGGCAATGACTTGGTCATTTTGCATCAACACACCACATGTGAACTTCTTTCAATCAGCACTGAATACCAAAAAAATGTTCTCCACTTGTTGGTAAAGTGAGCATGGGTAGAGCGATAAGCCTACTTTTCATCTCCTTGAATCTTTCTTCTCATTCACCACTCCAAGAAATCTTTACTCCCTTCTGAGTTAGCTTGGTAAGAGGGCTGGAAAATCATGAGAAATTTCTCACAAATTGACAATAATATCCAACTAACCCCCAGAAGATATGGATATCTCTCACCAATTCTGGACTCATTCATCCCTCAATTGTAGTTGTCTTGGAGGGATCCACATATATCCCATTTCTTTTGATAATATGACCCAATAATGAGACCTCATTTAATGTGAACTCACACTTTTTGTACTTTTCATAGATCTTCTCCTTTCACAACGTCCCTAGTATAGTTCTTAGATTCTCCTCATGATCCTCCTTGGTTTTGGAATATATTAGAATATCATCTATAAAGACTATCAAAAATTTGTGGAGGTAATCTCTAATGACACTATTAATAAAGTCCATGAATATTTCTGGAGAATTAGTGAGTCCTAAAATCATTAATATGAATTCATAGTGCCCATAACTAGTACAAAATGCAGTCTTGGGGATATCTTCCTTCTTCACATTTACTTGATAATATCCTAACCACAAATCTACCATGGAGAAGTATTGTGCTCCACATATCTAGTTTAACAAGTCATCAATTTGTGGTAGAGGATACTTTTTCTTTATCATGATTTTTTTATGCTCGCGATAGTTAATGTAAAGGGGAATTGACCCAACCATCTTCTTGACAAAGAGCACCGGTACACCCCATGGTAAAGTACTTGGGCCTATAAACCCTTTTTCTAGATTCTCTTGTAGTTGTTTCTTCAGCTCCTCAAGCTCCACAATAGCCATTATATAGAGAGTCTTTGACATTGGCAGCACCCCATGTATACGATCAATTGATAATTAAACATCTATTCTAGGAGGGAAACCAGGAAATTACTCTATAAACACATCAGCGAATTCCCTCAAAATAGGCATGTCATCAAGGATGGTTGCTTCCTTAGACTCAATCATCTGAGAAAGATTCGCGTTCTCATATGGCAGTAATATATTTTCTTGAGATGATGGTTCTAAAAAAGATTCACCCTCGTCCATGCACTTGTATTGAATTGGGGGTTGATTCTCCATATGGAGAGTGATTTTCCTCTCATGGTAATTTATGGTAGCTATATATAAGGAATGTCAATCCATGCCAATAATTACATAAAATTTCATCATAAGGAGTATTATGAGGTTCTTCGGGAAGTTCAATCCACATATTATTATAGGGGATGAGTTATATTCATGGGATGAAATGATTTCCCCATGTATCGTAATCATCGACATCATTACATCAATGATTTTTGGTGGTGTTGGGATTGTTTTATTAAACTTTTAGGACATAAAAGAATGAATAGAACTATGGATAATAACTCTACCTTCCACTTTTTGATCCTGGTTCTACATTATATGATATAGACATTGGGAAGAGTTATTATAAAACCTTAACACATAAAGGCGAATCCAATGAGAAAAAGGGATAATGTATATATTACTTTTATTTACTTAACTTTTGAATTTATAGTCTTAAATCTATGTTATCCATGATCTACTTCCCAAAATTTACTCTTAGGGGATTTTTTTGTTCCCATAAAAATATTTCATACTATTCTTGTAAATTTTTCAAATCTTATCACCTGGGAGTGTCGTAACCAAGAGTGCATCAATGCCCATTGTTGGGTTCCAGGATAACTTGGTTCATGCTCGAAACTCCTTGTCGGATTTTTCAATCCTAGGTATATCTATGCCATAGCCACCACTACAGGTTTGTATCCGGATAGGGATGTATTTTCTAGATAAACCACTTACTCAATACCCACCAAAACATAGGGATGTTTTTACTATACTTTGTCTCGTCTCTAAGGCTTCACTAGGGATTTCTAATCCTAATCTGAAAAATAAACAAACCTATCCTCTGAAACAAACTATAACAACAGTGCTCTTTATTACACAATGAAACATGATTTATTACATAAACTCTTCAGTTGATACAAAATGGAAGATCGAGAGGTATAGTGTCTTTAGATATTAGAAAAATTACATAACAACTTAAAATAAGAAACACAACATCTTTATTGAAAACATGTTTTACATGAAAACTACATTCTATCATATATAGCATTGCATGGGATAACCTAAGGAAATGAATAAGAAAAGGGTGACCTATAATGCCCAGAAAGGGAGTAAAAAATGTATAACATGAATAATAATAAACATTTTTGGAAATTGGCATATAAATGGAGCATAAAATAAACATGATCATAACAGAATGCTATATAATGATTATCATAACATGGAAATTTAGAAACAATACTTAACATGGAATTAGCATGAGCCAAGTCTCATTGCACATGGAGCTTGAGTAAACCCTCATTGCACATGAACAATTAGTAAATAATCAATTAACTTGAATTATCATGAGTCAACACTCATTGCACATGGAGTATCATGATATTATAATTTACCCAATGCATTGGAGTCCTATTAGGGCACACTCGTTCTTAAACATTTTATTTCATGGCTAAGTGTGCCACATGGATCATAAAACATGGATTAATTAAACATCATCATTTATTCCACTATAATGTAATGTGGAATTCATACATGAAACTCTATAATAAATAAGTAAATGTGTATAAATGTGAATACCCTTGATAGATAAATGGTAATGGTATTCAATACACAATGATGTTATCTTGGAAAAACATGGTGCAATTTCGGTAGCATAATGGCGTGACATAAGAATTCATAATAAAATGGTTGATGAGTGATAAAGGTATAACGACCCATACTTTACATACATTGTTAATACTTCAAAATTGAAGCACACTTATTACAACATATGACAAAACCACAAAGGACCGTATAGGTATAGTTTCTTTAGAAACTGGGAAACATAAACAACTGGTTCATAAATCTTCTACAGTGTCTCCCATTTATTTCATCATATCTAGGGTCCCTTTTAGCATATTCTACTTAATATCCATCTTCCTGACCTGGGGAAAAGAAAACATAAAAGGGTGAGCTCAAATGCTCAGCAAGGCAAATAATGGAAATAAAAATCATATCATATCTTTTTGAAAATCAAAACCTGCAAAAGAGCTCATAATATCTTAACATGGAATAAATCATAGAAGTGAAAATGAGATCCCCATAATCATAACATAAAACTTGAAACATTGTGGCATGCACACATAATCATGGAAAATCATTTCTTGTTAGTCATGACTCATTGCCAAGACTATCTTAGTGGACAAAGTCCCTTTCTGAATCGAGTTCACTCCTCGTTTCAGTCCTGTATCACTGAACCGAAATAACCTTCCGTTCCAGCCATGTCTATCTCATGAGATATAAAATCTTTACCCAATGCATTGGAGGGAGATATAGGTCCCACCCATCTTATAATGAATCCTTTCTTATGTGTGCCACATAATCATAAATCATACATCATCACATAACCCATGTAATAAAAATGGAATTCTTAAACAACATGACATCATAAAAAAATTCATATAAGATAAAGGAATTCATAAAAATGTTTCCATCACAACATAATCAAATCCATGTAATAATAGGGATAGAAACAGAACCCTTTTAATATCTTAGATGGAAAATAATTTTGATAAAATACTTGAACTTCATTCTTGAGGAAAATATCCTTTCTTCTTCAAAAACACTTTTACTTTCTTAACATGTCATACAATTTTAAACTAAAAGAAGTTGATTAAAAATAAACATGAATACTTGTAAAGGAATCTTCTTTGAAATAATGTTTTAAAAATCCATTCATGTCGTATAAGTTAAAAAAAACATTCTTCGTACTTTTGTCGGAAAAGTCAACAAAGTACCTCATACGGAAAAACGACAAAAGATTCCTTTCATATTCTTTACTAAAAACTCACCTAAGGGTAAAATTGGATTTAAACTATTGAAAGTGGATGGAAACAATATCACATATTAAGGGAACATGGATGTGGATGATAAAATAAATCCCAGTAAATACCAAAGTATAAACAATCTCGGATAAAAATGAGATTGTGATATTTCCCTTACCTTAGGTCCAATTTGCATTGTACGTGTCCGAAGCTCCTGTATAATGGTTTAAATAATGTTATTGACTTATTACAGAATCATACATATTGATATGATATCATATATGGTCATATTCTTAGCTTCTTGATAGTAATATTTCATTGTTACTTGTTACTCGGGTCTTTATAACTTTTTGTTCTTATGCATGTTTTGTCGAATAAATTCTTATTCTTATCTTTAGGTTATAGATAATTCATTTCCAGAATGCTATTAGTGTGGTATATACCATATTCATTCATTCAATTTATATAATCATTATGAAATGAAGATCATGTAGAACGAGTCGCATCACATCGTGGAGACGGTATTCCGTACGTACGCACGAGTGATGATATCATTCCTATGATCGTGTAATTGTATTGGAGTATATATATATTATTTCAGTATCAATATTACTTCATAATAATCATATATAGTTACTCATTACACCATTATACCCATCCTTTTAAGGTGATGGTGGAAAATAGATTACACCACGGCGTGGAGACGGTATTCCGTACGTACGCACGCGCGGTGATTTCATTTTTTCTGTAGGATGGATAGAAGGTGAATTTGGGTTGTTTCATATTTATAATAACATATCAGTATGTAAGTAATACTGATGTTATTACTTTATCATGAAACAACTAAAGAAGAAGAAGTTGAAGAAGAAAGAAATTGAAAAGATCGGTAATGGATATTACCTCTTCTTTGGAACGCCTCTTTGAATCCTCCACTTAAGGAACTAAGATTGGTCTTTGGAGAAGACCAGGACCTCTAGGATTATTCTAGGGAAGTGGAGAGGAGAAAATGGCAGGGGTTGGCCGAGCTTGAGTTCTCAAAATGGTGTGAGGAGGAGGGGGAGGAGGTGCCCTTTTATAAGGGAGGAGAGGGGCACCTTAGGAATATCTCAAAATATTATTTTATATTAAAGTCAAAATCGGTTTATAATGGTTCCAAAGTGTCTTATTTCGAAGCTAAAGTGGGTATGGGTCGAACTCCTATCAACCAATAGGATTTAGACAAGTTTAGGGTATTATTTTAACCTTATCAATTAGATTTAACTCTAAGTTAATTAATTTAACTTTTACCGTGTCTTTTTGTTTTCTTTCACTATATGGTTAATACACTTACTATAACATGCCAAACGAACCCCAAATTGTTTATTATTAATATATATATCCTTATCTAAGTCATTTGGTCGAACCTTAGATTTTTAGGAATAAAATAACAGTTAGTAATATAATATTTGATTTAAAAACTATTTTGTGTCAATTTTGACACTATTTGATATATGATTTTTGTGAAAGTCATAACAGAATTATATGTTCGAACCAAGTTGACTAAATCAACACTAATATATCATAGTAACCTAGAAAATTAGTGGAATTCATAAAAAGTCTCAAATTACATTTATTTTGGTATTTATATTATCAATTATGTCAATATTTCATTAATAAGATAATTACTGCATCATTTTTGTGTCATAAATAAATTAAATTATATGATGTCTAAAAATTACAAATAAAATACCATCATGTAGGAAATCTTTTTAGCTTTCTAATTAATATTTACAATCGAATTTATCTTATGTGTAACCCCATATTAAAAATTATTTACTTATTAAACTTTGATTTTAACTATTTTAACCCTTCTTTAAATAAATTAATAATAAATGTCCTAATCTAATCCAAGTGGGCCTAAATGGTCATATTTTATTCCTAAGTTTGTTTTTGGTCGAATTACACTTGTCCAATAGAATTAGGACATGTGTTAGGGTAATATTGATATCATATTTACCCTTAGTTACCCTATTTACTATTAACCGCGGTAAAAAAAGTAAAAAGTTACTATTCACCAAAAAATTATTTTCATCTCATTGAACCACATTTTAGTCCTTGATATTAACCGTGTCTCTCGGATTTTCGAAATTCCATTCACAGAAGCGGTAAAATTAAGTTTTATGCAAAATTCAGTTTTTAACCTACCACTTAGTGGTTTCACTATTCATCAAAAATTGAAAGTTTTCAGATAAATACCAAAATTTCACCCTAGGCTAATTTCGATATTCTGAGTCCAAAAATGAAGTCCATTTTGAAAAATAAAATTTATAAAATTTCAAAAAGTGGTTATTACTATTCATAACGGCTAGTTTTAATAGCATATTGTTGTTTAGTGAAACTCGGTATTGCGTACGACGCAAGCTATTGAGGAAGGTCGCGATTGCGTGTAAAGCAAGCCAAGCAAGTGTTGTGTAGAAAAAGATTCCTTTGATGATTTATATAACCTAAAAGTCTCGGGTGTTACATTCTACCCCCCTTAATAAGAATTTCGCCCTCGAAATTCGTCACTTTGTAACAAACAGATGAGGATACTTCTCCCTCATCATATCCTCAAGCTCCCATGTAGCTTCTTCAAGTTGGTGGTTCCTCCAAAAAACATTCACCAAGCGAGTTGTCTTGTTACGTAGGACTTTTTCGCTACGATCCAGAATCTCTATCGGCTGTTCTTCATAAGAAAGATCTTGCTCCAGCGGTACAACTTCTGAGCTGAGTACATGTGAAGGATCTGGTATGTACTTTCTCAGGAGAGATACATGGAAGACATCGTGAACTTGAGAGAGATTCGGTGGAAGCGCCAATCGGTAAGCTACCTTCCCAACACGATCCAGTATTTCGAAAGGACCGATATATCTAGGGCTCAACTTCCCCTTCTTTCCAAATCTCATAACCCTCTTCCAGGGAGATATTCGTAAGAACACTTTATCACCCACTTCAAACTCTAGGTCTTTTCTTCGGTTGTCGGCATAACTTTTTTGTCGACTCTGAGCTGCTCTTATGTGTTGTTGAATAGATCTGACCTTTTCTGCCATTTCATCAACGAGATCAGGTCCTAATAGCTTTCTTTCCCCAACTTCATCCCAGCAAGTTGGAGTCCTGCATTTCTTTCCATAGAGAGCTTCATAAGGAGCCATCTGAATACTGGAGTGAAAGCTATTATTATAAGAAAATTCCACCAAAGGTAGGTGTTGATCCCAACCTACTTTGAAATCCATAGAGAAAGCTCTCAACATATCTTCTAGGGTTTGAATTGTTCTCTCAGACTGACCGTCTGTCTGGGGATGATAAGCAGTGCTGAAACTCAACTCTGTATCCAGAGTATGCTAAAGACTTCGCCAGAACTTCGAGGTAAATCTCGGATCCCGATCAGATATAATAGAAAGTGGCACTCCATGCAATCTTACCACTTCCTTTATATATATCCTGGCAAGATGATCTAGAGAGAAATCCTCTCTAATAGCAATGAAGTGTGCAGACTTTGTAAGACGATCAACTATGACCCAGATAGCATTATTGCCTTTGGATGTTTTAGGAAGTCATGTGACAAAGTCCATAGTGATGTTTTCCCATTTCCATTCGGGTATGGGTAATGGTTGTAACATCCCATTAGACTTCTGTCTCTCAGCTTTAACTTGTTGACAAACCAAGCATCGAGAGACATATTCAGCAACATCTCTTTTCATGCCATCCCACCAGAAGTACTCTTTCAGGTCCCTATACATCTTCGTGCTTCCAGGATGAATAGAGAATGAAGAACTATGAGCCTCATCCAACAGCTCTTTCTTTAATTCGGGGATGGGAGGAACACAAACCCGATTCCTGAACTTTATTATCCCATCACAATCAAGGTTGAATTCAGGAACATTTCTCACCTTCTTTTGTAACTCGACATCTTCTTTCTGTGCCTCTTTAATCTTCACATGTATAGATGGTTGAACATTCATTTGAGAAAGATAAGATTTTTCCCCTTCCATTATAATTCCAAGATCCATCCTTTGTAAATCCATAAATATTGGATCTTTTGTGATCCTAATCATGGATAAACTAGCATGGTCTTGTCGACTTAATGCATCTGCCACCTTGTTTGCTTTCCCAGGGTGGTAATGGATTGAGCAGTCATAATCCTTAATTAGCTCCAACCATCTTCTTTGACGCATATTCAACTCCTTTTGTGTGAAAATATACTTTAAACTTTTATGATCAGTATAAATATCACACCTTTCACCATAAAGGTAATGCCTCTAAATCTTTAATGCAAAGATTACCGTAGCCAACTCCAAATCATGTGTTGGGTAATTTTGCTCATGGATTTTCAACTGTCGTGAGGCATAAGCTATCACCATATCATTTTGCATAAGAACACACCCCAATCCCTTCTTGGATGCATCAATGTAGATCACAAACCTTTCTCCACTACAAGGCAGTGTGAGCACAGGTGCACTGGATAACCTTATTTTCAACTCCTTGAAATTCTCTTCACATTCCTCTGTCCAGACAAACTTAACTCCTTTCCGAGTCAACTTGGTGAGTGGATTAGATAATCGTGAAAAATCTTTTACAAAACGTCGATAATATCCAGCCAAACCAAGAAAACTTCGAATCTCAGTTACTGTTGTTGGTCTCGACCATCTTTCGATAACCTCTGTTTTTGCTGGATCCACAAATATCCCCTCTTTTGAGATTATGTGACCCAAAAATGCAACTTTTTGAAGCCAAAATTCACACTTGGTAAATTTGGCATAAAGATTCTCCTTTCTCAGGGTCTTCAATATAATTCTCAAGTGATCTTCATGCTCTTCCTTGCTCTTTGAATAGACAAGAATATCGTCTATAAAGACTACCACAAATTGATCAAGATAGTCTCAAAAGACTCTATTCATTAGATCCATGAAGATAGCAGGGGCATTAGTAAGACCAAATGGCATCACTATAAATTCATAGTGTCCATACCTTGTACGGAAAGCCGTCTTTGGTATATCCTCCCTTTTGACCCTTAATTGATGATACCCTGAACGAAGATCAATCTTGGAAAAGTATTGAGCTCCGCGTAGTTGGTCAAATAAGTCATCAATGCGTGGGAGAGGATATTTGTTCTTGATAGTGATCTTGTTAAGTTCTCGATAATCAATGCAGAGTCTCATTGATCCATCTTTCTTCTTAACAAATAGAACAGGTGCTCCCCAAGGTGACGCACTAGGGCGTATGAATCCCTTATCAAGATTCTCTTGGAGTTGCTTCTTCAATTCCTGCAACTCAATTGGGGCCATTCTATAAGGTGTCTTTGAAATAGGCAAAGCACCCGGTACGAGTTCTATTGAAAACTCAACTTCACGATTTGGTGGAAGACCCGGTAATTCATCCGGAAAGACATCATCAAACTCCCGTACAATGGGCATATTCTTAATCGTGAGTTTCTCACCAACCATTTGAGATAAATAACCTTCATTTAGTGGAATCAATACCCATAAGATGGAAGAAATTTCCACTGGAAGGTTATGTTCATCCTTGCATTGGTATACGATCGTAGATTGATCTGGAGTATGAAATGTGACTTCCCTTCTTTGGCAATTGATATGAGCTCCATGTAGAGAAAGCCAATCCATGCCAAGAATCACATCAAATTCCACTAAAGGAATGATCACAAGATTTGCAGGAAGCACTTTCCCACAAACTTCGATCGGAGAATAATTATAAACTTTTGATGCGATTGATGTGCCATTAGGTGTTGTCACAGCTAACTCAACATCTAATTGTTGAGGTAATACGGTGATACCCTTAGAAAATTTTTCAGAAATAAAAGAGTGGGTGGATCAAGAATCAAATAAAACATTTGCTACTTTAGAGTGGATGGTAAGTGTACCTTTCACCACATCGCTATCGTACTCCACATCGCTGATAGAAATTGCATGTGACTTTCCTTTGTCTTTAGCCTTAAGATTTTGTTGGCGTCGACCATCATCATCAACCCTTGGATTTGGGCATTGATTGGCATAATGCCCCATCTCCTTGCACTTGAAACATTGAAGTGTAGTAGGTTCATTCTGTGTATCCCTTCCTTTGTTTGCATCATTAGACATCTTCTTCCCATTATCACGGCATTCAAATGCCTGATGACCTTCTTTTCCACATTTAAAACATTTACTTGTCCCTTTAAGACAACTCCCTCCATGTTTCTTTCCACACTTTGAGCATAAGGGAAAGTTCATCTTCTTTTCAGTGTGCTCTTTAGATTTTTCTTTGAATTCCATCTTCCTCTTCTTATCAAAACCATGTGACTGATGGGTTACTCCAATCTCCATCTCGACTTTGAGAGCACATCGAACGATTTCCTCGTAGCTATTGAAGTCTCTTATGGCTAACGCCCTTCGAAGACTTGGTTTTAAGCCACTAAAGAATCGATCGATCTTACTCTCAGGTTGGATAATAATACCAGAAGCGTACCTTGCAAGTCTTGTAAAATTTGCTTCATACGTACTAACAAATTCATCATCCCTTTGCTTCAGTTCAAGGAACTCTTTCTCCATTTTTGTTCAGAGAATACGAGGGAAGTACTTATTGAAAAATAAGTTCTTGAACTCGTCCCATTCCATAGACTCAATTTCATCCCTTTGCCTCGTATTCTTAACAAGATTCCACCATTGATCAGCATCTCCTTCCAAACGATACACTGCTAGGATGACTTTATCATGTTCAGAACATTGAAGAACTGAAAATATCTTTTCAGTAGTACTAATCCATTGTTCAGCAACTAATGGGACAGTAGACCCGCTGAAAGAAGGTGGACGCTGCCTCATGAAGGATTCAACAGAATGTTGCTCCCTCCTTTGCTCGATTGGAAATCCTGCATGATTCATAGCTTGAGAAAGTTGTGTGAGCATGGCTACAAGATTTTTCATTCCAGCTCCCATATCGTTTGGTTGCTCAGGGGGACAATCATTGCATTGCCCATCGCATTCCGCATTAACACGGTTCCTTCGGGTTCCATCCATTGACTAAAACCAAGAAGAATAGTGTGAGCAACACTAATTATAATAGGAAACCACATAATTCAAGAATTAAATTTTCATGCTTAAGGTATTATCCTAGGTTATTCAAGTCCATTTCTAAAACACTAAGATTGTGTTCTATGCTTAGACTTATCCTTAGGGTTCTTACTAAAGCTTTCACATCCTAGTTTCCAAAGGTTGACTATACCTTTCCTCTGATACCAACTATAGCGGTCTGGAATTACTTCCAGTGGACTATAATTGATACCTATCAGGGCACTCCATGGGCGGCTACACCACCTGGGCGGGACACACCACCATCCCCAGTGGCAGCCATTTCCTCATGAATCCCTTGGGCGGAGAGCCATGCTTCGTCCAACGCTCACATGTGAGAGTTCCCAAGGATCGGATACATTCCTACCTCCCTCTGATACCAACTATAACGACCCATACTTTACATACATTGTTAATACTTCAAAATTGAAGCACACTTATTACAACATATGACAAAACCACAAAGGACCGTATAGGTATAGTGTCTTTAGAAACTAGGAAACATAAACAACTGGTTCATAAATCTTCTACAGTGTCTCCCATTTATTTCATCATATCTAGGGTCCCTTTTAGCATATTCTACTTAATATCCATCTTCCTGACCTGGGGAAAAGAAAACATAAAAGGGTGAGCTCAAATGCTCAGCAAGGTAAATAAAGGAAATAAAAATCATATCATATCTTTTTGAAAATCAAAACCTGCAAAAGAGCTCATAATATCTTAACATGGAATAAATCATAGAAGTGAAAATGAGAACCCCATAATCATAACATAAAACTTGAAACTTTGTGGCATGCACACATAATCATGGAAAATCATTTCTTGTTAGTCATGACTCATTGCCAAGACTATCTTAGTGGACAAAGTCCCTTTCTGAACCGAGTTCACTCCTCGTTTCAGTCCTGTATCACTGAACCGAAATAACCTTCCGTTCCAGCCATGTCTATCTCATGAGATATAAAATCTTTACCCAATGCATTGGAGGGAGATATAGGTCCCACCCATCTTATAATGAATCCTTTCTTATGTGTGCCACATAATCATAAATCATACATCATCACATAACCCAGGTAATAAAAATGGAATTCTTAAACAACATGACATCATAAAACAATTCATATAAGATAAAGGAATTCATAAAAATGTTTCCATCACAACATAATCAAATCCATGTAATAATAGGGATAGAAACAGAACCCTTTTAATATCTTAGATGGAAAATAATTTTGATAAAATACTTGAACTTCATTCTTGAGGAAAATATCCTTTCTTCTTCAAAAACACTTTTACTTTCTTAACATGTCATACAATTTTAAACTAAAAGAAGTTGATTAAAAATAAACTTCAATACTTGTAAAGGAAGCTTCTTTGAAATAATGTTTTAAAAATCCATTCATGTCGTATAAGTTAAAAAAAACATTCTTCGTACTTTTGTCGGAAAAGTCAACAAAGTACCTCGTACGGAAAAACGACAAAAGATTCCTTTCATATTCTTTACTAAAAACTCACCTAAGGGTAAAATTGGATTTAAACTATTGAAAGTGGATGGAAACAATATCACATATTAAGGGAACATGGATGTGGATGATAAAATAAATCCCAGTAAAAACCAAAGTATAAACAATCTCGGATAAAAATGAGATTGTGATATTTCCCTTACCTTAGGTCCAATTTGCTTTGTACGTGTCCGAAGCTCCTGTATAATGGTTTAAATAATGTTATTGACTTATTCCAGAATCATACATATTGATATGATATCATATATGGTCATATTCTTAGCTTCTTGATAGTAATATTTCATTGTTACTTGTTACTCGGGTCTTTATAACTTTTTGTTCTTATGCATGTTTTGTCGAATAAATTCTTATTCTTATCTATAGGTTATAGATAATTCATTTCCAGAATGCTATTAGTGTGGTATATACCATATTCATTCATTCAATTTATATAATCATTATGAAATGAAGATCATGTAGAACGAGTCGCATCACATCGTGGAGACGGTATTCCGTACGTACGCACGAGTGATGATATCATTCCTATGATCGTGTAATTGTATTGGAGTATATATATATTATTTCAGTATCAATATTACTTCATAATAATCATATATAGTTACTCATTACACCATTATACCCATCCTTCTAAGGTGATGGTGGAAAATAGATTACACCACGGCGTGGAGACGGTATTCCGTACGTACGCACGCGCGGTGATTTCATTTTTTCCGTAGGATGGATAGAAGGTGAATTAGGGTTGTTTCATATTTATAATAACATATCAGTATGTAAGTAATACTGATGTTATTACTTTATCATGAAACAACTAAATAAGAAGAAGTTGAAGAAGAAAGAAATTGAAAAGATCGGTAATGGATATTACCTCTTCTTTGGAACGCCTCTTTGAATCCTCCACTTAAGGAACTAAGATTGGTCTTTGGAGAAGACCAGGACCTCTAGGATTATTCTAGGGAAGTGGAGAGGAGAAAATGGCAGGGGTTGGCCGAGCTTTAGTGCTCAAATTGGTGTGAGGAGGAGGGGGAGGAGGTGCCCTTTTATAAGGGAGGAGAGGGGCACCTTAGGAATATCTCAAAATATTATTTTATATTAAAGTCAAAATCGGTTTATAATGGTTCCAAAGTGTCTTATTTCGAAGCTAAAGTGGGGATGGGTCGAAATCCTATCAACCAATAGGATTTAGACAAGTTTAGGGTATTATTTTAACCTTATCAATTAGATTTAACTCTAAGTTAATTAATTTAACTTTTACCGTGTCTTTTTGTTTGCTTTCACTATATGGTTAATACACTTACTATAACATGCCAAACTAACCCCAAATTGTTTATTATTAATATATATATCCTTATCTAAGTCATTTGGCCGAACCTTAGATTTTTAGGAATAAAATAACAATTAGTAATATAATATTTGATTTAAAAACTATTTTGTGTCAATTTTGACACTATTTGATATATGATTTTTGTGAAAGTCATAACAGAATTATATGTTCGAACCAAGTTGACTAAATCAACACTAATATATCATAGTAACCTAGAAAATTAGTGGAATTCATAAAAAGTCTCAAATTACATTTATTTTCGTATTTATATTATCAATTATGTCAATATTTCATTAATAAGATAATTACTGCATCATTTTTGTGTCATAAATAAATTAAATTATTTGATGTCTAAAAATTACAAATAAAATACCATCATGTAGGAAATCTTTTTAGATTTCTAATTAATATTTACAATCGAATTTATCTTATGTGTAACCCCATATTAAAAATGATTTACTTATTAAACTTTGATTTTAACTATTTTAACCCTTCTTTAAATAAATTAATAATAAATGTCCTAATCTAATCCAAGTGGGCCTAAATGGTCATATTTTATTCCTAAGTTTGTTTTTGGTCGAATTACACTTGTCCAATAGAATTAGGACATGTGTTAGGGTAATATTGATATCATATTTACCCTTAGTTACCCTATTTACTATTAACCGCGGTAAAAAAAGTAAAAAGTTACTATTCACCAAAAAATTATTTTCATCTCATTGAACGACATTTTAGTCCTTGATATTAACCGTGTCTCTCGGATTTTTGAAATTCCATTCACAGAAGCGGTAAAATTAAGTTTTATGCAAAATTCAGTTTTTAACCTACCACTTAGTGGTTTCACTATTCATCAAAAATTGAAAGTTTTCAGAAAAATACCAAAATTTCACCCTAGGCTAATTTCGATATTCTGAGTCCAAAAATGAAGTCCATTTTGAAAAATAAAATTTATAAAATTTCAAAAAGTGGTTATTACTATTCATAATGGCTAGTTTTAACAGCATATTGTTGTTTAGTGAAACTCGGTATTGCGTACGACGCAAGCTATTGAGGAAGGTCGCGATTGCGTGTAAAGAAAGCCAAGAAACTGTTGTGTAGAAAAAGATTCCTTTGATGATTTATATAACATAAAAGTCTCGTGTGTTACATTCTACCCCCCTTAAAAAGAATTTCGCCCTCGAAATTCGTCACTTTGTAACAAACAGATGAGGATACTTCTCCCTCATCATATCCTCAAGCTCCCATGTAGCTTCTTCAAGTTGGTGGTTCCTCCACAAAACATTCACCAAGCGAGTTGTCTTGTTACGTAGGACTTTTTCGCTACGATCCAGAATCTCTATCGGCTGTTCTTCATAAGAAAGATCTTGCTCCAGCGGTACAACTTCTGAGCTGAGTACATGTGAAGGATCTGGTATGTACTTTCTCAGGAGAGATACATGGAACACATCGTGAACTTGAGAGAGATTCGGTGGAAGCGCCAATCGGTAAGCTACCTTCCCAACACGATCCAGTATTTCGAAAGGACCGATATATCTAGGGCTCAACTTCCCCTTCTTTCCAAATCTCATAACCCTCTTCCAGGGAGATATTCGTAAGAACACTTTATCACCCACTTCAAACTCTAGGTCTTTTCTTCGGTTGTCGGCATAAATTTTCTGTCGACTCTGAGCTGCTCTTATGTGTTGTTGAATAGATCTGACCTTTTCTGCCATTTCATCAACGAGATCAGGTCCTAATAGCTTTCTTTCCCCAACTTCATCCCAGCAAGTTGGAGTCCTGCATTTCTTTCCATAGAGAGCTTCATAAGGAGCCATCTGAATACTGGAGTGAAAGCTATTATTATAAGAAAATTCCACCAAAGGTAGGTGTTGATCCCAACCTCCTTTGAAATCCATAGAGCAAGCTCTCAACATATCTTCTAGGGTTTGAATTGTTCTCTCAGACTGACCGTCTGTCTGGGGATGATAAGCAGTGCTGAAACTCAACTCTATATCCAGAGTATGCTAAAGACTTCGCCAGAACTTCGAGGTAAATCTCGGATCCCGATCAGATATAATAGAAAGTGGCACTCCATGCAATCTTACCACTTCCTTTATATATATCCTGGCAAGCTAATCTAGAGAGAAATCCTCTCTAATAGCAATGAAGTGTGCAGACTTTGTAAGACGATCAACTATGACCCAGATAGCATTATTGCCTTTGGATGTTTTAGGAAGTCCTGTGACAAAGTCCATAGTGATGTTTTCCCATTTCCATTCGGGTATGGGTAATGGTTGTAACATCCCCTTAGACTTCTGTCTCTCAGCTTTAACTTGTTGACAAACCAAGCATCGAGAGACATATTCAGCAACATCTCTTTTCATGCCATCCCACCAGAAGTACTCTTTCAGGTCCCTATACATCTTCGTGCTTCCAGGATGAATAGAGAATGAAGAACTATGAGCCTCATCCAGCAGATCTTTCTTTAATTCTGGGATGGGAGGAACACAAACCCGATTCCTGAACTTTATTATCCCATCACAATCAAGGTTGAATTCAGGAACATTTCTCACCTTCTTTTGTAACTCGACATCTTCTTTCTGTGCCTCTTTAATCTTCACATGTATAGATGGTTGAACATTCATTTGAGAAAGATAAGATTTTTCCCCTTCCATTATAATTCCAAGATCCATACTTTTTAAATCCATAAATATTGGATCCTTTGTGATCCTCATCATGGATAAACTAGCATGGTCTTGTCGACTTAATGCATCTGCCACCTTGTTTGCTTTCCCAGGGTGGTAATGGATTGAGCAGTCATAATCCTTAATTAGCTCCAACCATCTTCTTTGACGCATATTCAACTCCTTTTGTGTGAAAATATACTTTACACTTTTATGATCAGTATAAATATCACACCTTTCACCATAAAGGTAATGCCTCCAAATCTTTAATGCAAAGATTACCGCAGCCAACTCCAAATCATGTGTTGGGTAATTTTGCTCATGGATTTTCAACTGTCGTGAGGCATAAGCTATCACCATATCATTTTGCATAAGAACACACCCCAATCCCTTCTTGGATGCATCACTGTAGATCACAAACCTTTCTCCACTACAAGGCAGTGTGAGCACAGGTGCACTGGATAACCTTCTTTTCAACTCCTTGAAATTCTCTTCACATTCCTCTATCCAGACAAACTTAACTCCTTTCCGAGTCAACTTGGTGAGTGGATTAGATAATCGTGAAAAATATTTTACAAAACGTCGATAATATCCAGCCAAACCAAGAAAACTTCGAATCTCAGTTACTGTTGTTGGTCTCGACCATCTTTCGATAACCTCTGTTTTTGCTGGATCCACAGATATCCCCTCTTTTGAGATTATGTGACCCAAAAATGCAACTTTTTGAAGCCAAAATTCACACTTGGTAAATTTAGCATAAAGATTCTCCTTTCTCAGGGTTTTCAATATAATTCTCAAGTGATCTTCATGCTCTTCCTTGCTCTTTGAATAGACAAGAATATCGTCTATAAAGACTACCACAAATTGATCAAGATAGTCTCTAAAGACTCTATTCATTAGATCCATGAAGATAGCAGGGGCATTAGTAAGACCAAATGGCATCACTATAAATTCATAGTGTCCATACCTTGTACGGAAAGCCGTCTTTGGTATATCCTCCCTTTTGACCCTTAATTGATGATACCCTGAACGAAGATCAATCTTGGAAAAGTATTGAGCTCCGCGTAGTTGGTCAAATAAGTCATCAATGCGTGGGAGAGGATATTTGTTCTTGATAGTGATCTTGTTAAGTTCTCGATAATCAATGCAGAGTCTCATTGATCCATCTTTCTTCTTAACAAATAGAACAGGTGCTCCCCAAGGTGACGCACTAGGGCGTATGAATCCCTTATCAAGATTCTCTTGGAGTTGCTTCTTCAATTCCTGCAACTCAATTGGGGCCATTCTATAATGTGTATTTGAAATAGGCAAAGCACCCGGTATGAGTTCTATTGAAAACTCAACTTCACGATTTGGTGGAAGACCCGGTAATTCATCCGGAAAGACATCATCAAACTCCCGTACAATGGGCATATTCTTAATCGTGAGTTTCTCACCAACCATTTGAGATAAATAACCTTCATTTAGTGGAATCAATACCCATAAGATGGAAGAAATTTCCACTGGAAGGTTATGTTCATCCTTGCATTGGTATATGATCGTAGATTGATCTGGAGTATGAAATGTGACTTCCCTTCTTTGGAAATTGATATGAGCTCCATGTAGAGAAAGCCAATCTATGCCAAGAATCACATCAAATTCCACTAAAGGAAGGATCACAAGATTTGCAGGAAGCACTTTCCCACAAACTTCGATCGGAGAAGAATTATAAACTTTTGATGCGATTGATGTGCCATTAGGTGTTGTCACAGCTAACTCAACATATAATTGTTGAGGTAATACGGTGATACCCTTAGAAAATTTTTCAGAAATAAATGAGTGGGTGGATCCAGAATCAAATAAAACATTTTCTACTTTAGAGTGGATGGTAAGTGTACCTTTCACCACATCGTTATCGTACTCCACATCGCTGATAGAAATTGCATGTGACTTTCCTTTGTCTTTAGCCTTAAGATTTTGTTGGCGTCGACCATCATCATCAACCCTTGGATTTGGGCATTGATTGGCATAATGCCCCATCTCCTTGCACTTGAAACATTGAAGTGTAGTAGGTTCATTCTGTGTATCCCTTCCTTTGTTTGCATCATTAGACATCTTCTTCCCATTATCACGGCATTCAAATGCCCGATGACCTTCTTTTCCACATTTAAAACATTTACTTGTCCCTTTAAGACAACTCCCTCCATGTTTCTTTCCACACTTTGAGTATAAGGGAAAGTTCATCTTCTTTTCAGTGTGCTCTTTAGATTTTTCTTTGAATTCCATCTTCCTCTTCTTATCAAAACCATGTGACTGATGGGTTACTCCAATCTCCATCTCGACTTTGAGAGCACATCGAACGATTTCCTCGTAGCTATTGAAGTCTCTTATGGCTAACGCCCTTCGAAGACTTGGTTTTAAGCCACTAAAGAATCGATCGATCTTACTCTCAGGTTGGATTATAATACCAGAAGCGTACCTTGCAAGTCTTGTAAAATTTGCTTCATACGTACTAACAGATTCATCATCCCTTTGCTTCAGTTCAAGGAACTCTTTCTCCATCTTTGTTCAGAGAATACGAGGGAAGTACTTATTGAAAAATAAGTTCTTGAACTCGTCCCATTCCATAGACTCAATTTCATCCCTTTGCCTCGTATTCTTAACAAGATTCCACCATTGATCAGCATCTCCTTCCAAACGATACACTGCTAGGATGAATTTATCATGTTCAGAACATTGAAGAACTGAAAATATCTTTTCAGTAGTACTAATCCATTGTTCAGCAACTAATGGATCAGTAGACCCGCTGAAAGAAGGTGGACGCTGCCTCATGAAGGATTCAACAGAATGTTGCTCCCTCCTTTGCTCGATTGGAAATCCTGCATGATTCATAGCTTGAGAATGTTGTGTGAGCATGGCTACAAGATTTTTCATTCCAGCTCCCATATCGTTTGGTTGCTTAGGGGGGCAATCATTGCATTGCCCATCGCATTCCACATTAACACGGTTCCTTCGGGTTACAGCCATTGACTAAAACCAAGAAGAATAGTGTGAGCAACACTAATTATAATAGGAAACCACATAATTCAAGAATAAAATTATCATGCTTAAGGTATTATCCTAGGTTATTCAAGTCCATTTCTAAAACACTAAGATTGTGTTCTATGCTTAGACTTATCCTTAGGGTTCTTACTAAGGCTTTCACATCCTAGTTTCCAAAGGTTGACTATACCTTTCCTCTGATACCAACTATAGCGGTCTGGAATTACTTCCAGTGGACTATAATTGATACCTATCAGGGCACTCCATGGGCGGCTACACCACCTGGGCGGGACACACCACCATCCCCCGTGGCAGCCATTTCCTCATGAAGCCCTTGGGCGGAGAGCCATGCTTCGTCCAACGCTCACATGTGAGAGTTCCCAAGGATCGGATACATTTCTACCTCCCTCTGATACCAACTATAACGACCCATACTTTACATACATTGTTAATACTTCAAAATTGAAGCACACTTATTACAACATATGACAAAACCACAAAGGACCGTATAGGTATAGTGTCTTTAGAAACTGGGAAACATAAACAACTGGTTCATAAATCTTCTACAGTGTCTCCCATTTATTTCATCATATCTAGGGTCCCTTTTAGCATATTCTACTTAATATCCATCTTCCTGACCTGGGGAAAAGAAAACATAAAAGGGTGAGCTCAAATGCTCAGCAAGGCAAATAAAGGAAATAAAAATCATATCATATCTTTTTGAAAATCAAAACCTGCAAAAGAGCTCATAATATCTTAACATGGAATAAATCATAGAAGTGAAAATGAGATCCCCATAATCATAACATAAAACTTGAAACTTTGTGGCATGCACACATAATCATGGAAAATCATTTCTTGTTAGTCATGACTCATTGCCAAGACTATCTTAGTGGACAAAGTCCCTTTCTGAACCGAGTTCACTCCTCGTTTCAGTCCTGTATCACTGAACCGAAATAACCTTCTGTTCCAGCCATGTCTATCTCATGAGATATAAAATCTTTACCCAATGCATTGGAGGGAGATATAGGTCCCACCCATCTTATAATGAATCCTTTCTTATGTGTGCCACATAATCATAAATCATACATCATCACATAACCCATGTAATAAAAATGGAATTCTTAAACAACATGACATCATAAAACAATTCATATAAGATAAAGGAATTCATAAAAATGTTTCCATCACAACATAATCAAATCCATGTAATAATAGGGATAGAAACAGAACCCTTTTAATATCTTAAATGGAAAATAATTTTGATAAAATACTTGAACTTCATTCTTGAGGAAAATATCCTTTCTTCTTCAAAAACACTTTTACTTTCTTAACATGTCATACAATTTTAAACTAAAAGAAGTTGATTAAAAATAAACTTGAATACTTGTAAAGTAAGCTTCTTTGAAATAATGTTTTAAAAATCCATTCATGTCGTATAAGTTAAAAAAAACATTCTTCGTACTTTTGTCGGAAAAGTCAACAAAGTACCTCGTACGGAAAAACGACAAAAGATTCCTTTCATATTCTTTACTAAAAACTCACCTAAGGGTAAAATTGGATTTAAACTATTGAAAGTGGATGGAAACAATATCACATATTAAGGGAACATGGATGTGGATGATAAAATAAATCCCAGTAAATACCAAAGTATAAACAATCTCGGATTAAAATGAGATTGTGATATTTCCCTTACCTTAGGTCCAATTTGCTTTGTACGTGTCCGAAGCTCCTGTATAATGGTTTAAATAATGTTATTGACTTATTCCAGAATCATACATATTGATATGATATCATATATGGTCATATTCTTAGCTTCTTGATAGTAATATTTCATTGTTACTTGTTACTCGGGTCTTTATAACTTTTTGTTCTTATGCATGTTTTGTCGAATAAATTCTTATTCTTATCTTTAGGTTATAGATAATTCATTTCCAGAATGCTATTAGTGTGGTATATACCATATTCATTCATTCAATTTATATAATCATTATGAAATGAAGATCATGTAGAACGAGTCGCATCACATCGTGGAGACGGTATTCCGTACGTACGCACGAGTGATGATATCATTCCTATGATCGTGTAATTGTATTGGAGTATATATATATTATTTCAGTATCGATATTACTTCATAATAATCATATATAGTTACTCATTACACCATTATACCCATCCTTGTAAGGTGATGGTGGAAAATAGATTACACCACGGCGTGGAGACGGTATTCCGTACGTACGCACGCGCGGTGATTTCATTTTTTCCGTAGGATGGATAGAAGGTGAATTAGGGTAGTTTCATATTTATAATAACATATCAGTATGTAAGTAATACTGATGTTATTACTTTATCATGAAACAACTAAAGAAGAAGAAGTTGAAGAAGAAAGAAATTGAAAAGATCGGTAATGGATATTACCTCTTCTTTGGAACGCCTCTTTGAATCCTCCACTTAAGGAACTAAGATTGGTCTTTGGAGAAGACCAGGACCTCTAGGATTATTCTAGGGAAGTGGAGAGGAGAAAATGGCAGGGGTTGGCCGAGCTTTAGTGCTCAAATTGGTGTGAGGAGGAGGGGGAGGAGGTGCCCTTTTATAAGGGAGGAGAGGGGCACCTTAGGAATATCTCAAAATATTATTTTATATTAAAGTCAAAATCGGTTTATAATGGTTCCAAAGTATCTTATTTCTAAGCTAAAGTCGGGATGGGTAGAAATCCTATCAACCAATAGGATTTAGACAAGTTTAGGGTATTATTTTAACCTTATCAATTAGATTTAACTCTAAGTTAATTAATTTAACTTTTACCGTGTCTTTTTGTTTTCTTTCACTATATGGTTAATACACTTACTATAACATGCCAAACGAACCCCAAATTGTTTATTATTAATATATATATCCTTATCTAAGTCATTTGGCCGAACCTTAGATTTTTAAGAATAAAATAACAATTAGTAATATAATATTTGATTTAAAAACTATTTTGTGTCAATTTTGACACTATTTGATATATGATTTTTGTGAAAGTCATAACAGAATTATATGTTCGAACCAAGTTGACTAAATAAACACTAATATATCATAGTAACCTAGAAAATTAGTGGAATTCATAAAAAGTCTCAAATTACATTTATTTTGGTATTTATATTATCAATTATGTCAATATTTCATTAATAAGATAATTACTGCATCATTTTTGTGTCATAAATAAATTTACTTATTTGATGTCTAAAAATTACAAATAAAATACCATCATGTAGGAAATCTTTTTAGCTTTCTAATTAATATTTACAATCGAATTTATCTTATGTGTAACCCCAAATTAAAAATGATTTACTTATTAAACTTTGATTTTAACTATTTTAACCCTTCTTTAAATAAATTAATAATAAATGTCCTAATCTAATCCAAGTGGGCCTAAATGGTCATATTTTATTCCTAAGTTTGTTTTTGGTCGAATTACACATGTCCAATAGAATTAGGACATGTGTTAGGGTAATATTGATATCATATTTACCCTTAGTTAACCTATTTACTATTAACCGCGGTAAAAAAGTAAAAAGTTACTATTCACCAAAAAATTATTTTCATCTCATTGAACCACATTTTAGTCCTTGATATTAACCGTGTCTCTCGGATTTTCGAAATTCCATTCACAGAAGCGGTAAAATTAAGTTTTATGCAAAATTCAGTTTTTAACCTACCACTTAGTGGTTTCACTATTCATCAAAAATTGAAAGTTTTCAGAAAAATACCAAAATTTCACCCTAGGCTAATTTCGATATTCTGAGTCCAAAAATGAAGTCCATTTTGAAAAATAAAATTTATAAAATTTCAAAAAGTGGTTATTACTATTCATAACGGCTAGTTTTAATAGCATATTGTTGTTTAGTGAAACTCGGTATTGCGTACGACGCAAGCTATTGAGGAAGGTCGTGATTGCGTGTAAAGCAAGCCAAGCAAGTGTTGTGTAGAAAAAGATTCCTTTGATGATTTATATAACATAAAAGTCTCGAGTGTTACAAAAGGGGTGTCTCATCATATGTACAATAAATGGACAGGAATGGGGGTTATAATTATACATGTCCCAATAATTTTAATGGAATTTATATTCATGATACCAAAGAATTGATTGAATGTAAATGAGGAGAGAGAAATTCCTTTCGAAATTTTTTCATAGTAACGGGTGTACATGAGAGGAATTTAATGAGAGAGAAAGGGGTATATCATCATTCAAACATAAATATGTCAGTATGAGGGAGGCTTGAAATCATAACCCGACATTTATAATTGAAAATAAAAGGGAATAACAATATTACGAAACTTGGATAAAAAGGGAAAGGTAGGAATTCCATAGTTAGAGGTGTGATCCCAATAGATTGGGAGAGGATTCTTGGGAGCTTGTGCTGCCTTGGAAAGATTCTAGAGAGAGGAGTGAAGAGGTTGGATGAACTCAAAAGGCTTTGAGTGGAGAGAAAGTGGGAGCTTGGGGGGTTTTATATAAGCATGGAGATGGAATTCTTTATTATTTAGGTTTGGGACACCACACATTAAACTAATCAAAACCACAAATCAGCCCGCGGTTTTTGGCCATGGGTTTTTCCAATGGGGATTGGATTATAATATTTTTTAGTTAAAATTTCCTAAATTCTCAAAATAATAGGTTTTCTTCTGTAGAGGTGGGTCACACTCTCATGGAAAACAATTTAAAAAGATAAAATGTTTTATAAGTATTGAAGAGTCCACTAAAGATTTGTAAAATAAATCAAACAAACCAAAAATCACATTATTATTATGGTGAAACATATATTTTAAAAAAATAATATTTATAGTATTTTATTACATCACTATTGGGTCATTATGATGTCGTAAGACACATTCTATATTTAAACGGTATTTAATTTTTACACAAAAATTCAAATGTCTTAGAAAATTATGAAAAATTCACCATTGGATAATTTCAACATCCTAATTTCAAAAATAATATTAATTTTATCTAAATAACTTTCTAAATATTTTAATTTTTTCTTTTAAAATAAAAATCGTTATTTATCGAAAATTATTGGGTTTTGACAAAAACATCTTTGAAACCATAATAAAAATTACAATTGCATCCATAAAATTATACAATAATTTATATTTAATAAAAAGTAATTTAATAATAATAATAAAATGTTATTAAAATATTATTTAATTCAAAAATAAATTAATTCATCAAAAAATATTTCTTAGTTGACTATTATCTAAAAATACTATTTGTGATTTTAAAACTATTTAAAAAGTAATAATAATAAAAAGAATGTATATTCTTTATACAAGAATAATGTACCTAATCATAGTACTAGTGTCTTTTTACATAACCCATTATAACACCCACATAAGACCGAAGGGTTAGGAGTGCGATTGGGACAGATTCTTGGGATGGCTCGGATAACATCGCTCGGGTGGTAATCTCTATCAACTTCTACTTATCTCGTAGGCGGTTCCACTCGAGCTTAATGTATTCAAGCCTGGTTTCTGCTTTTTCAATAGAGTATCCCAATTTTTTCACCTCCTTTCTAAGTTCCGACAAATGGGCGTCATATGGGGAAATTCTACTATATGAGGCCAAAAATTACTTTTTCAGAGTAAACTGGATTTGATAAAGCCCTATATTTATACTAATCATGTGATCATTGTTGAATGACTATATTAGCAAAGTTCACAATTCATAATGGTATTATAAAATCAAAAACATAGAACAATATTTGTGCATAAATTCTACATAACCATAAGAATATATTTAAATTGACCAAGAGGAATTTTCATTAATGAAATTTTGGGTCATTACATCCATGGCCATTAGTGTACATCAATATAAGTTATCACAACTAAAGGGTCTATAGTGTCTCTATAAAAACATACCATACTCAATTAAGGTTAACTAAAGAATTGAAATTTTATTAGAGTACAATCTATAATGGGATGGAAGATTATGCATCACAAATTGAATGAAACAAGAAAACCCTATAGGGATTATTTAGAGACCACTTACCTTAATTTAAAGGAATAACACCCATCAAAAAACTCTATAAGAATCAAATATGATTGGAATAATTCCTAAAAATATGAAGAAATCCATGAATTTAATTATAAATTTTGGGGTAAACTAAAACCAAGATAATTATGATTAGAATACTGATGGGGATACCTAGCCTTATGATAGGTGACTCACAGGGACCAATGGATCAAATATCAGCCATGAATTAAGGGATAATATGCATTAGGAATTAATGATGGGAATGATAGGGAGAGAGTACTCACACGATTTGGGTTTCTAATGTGAGATGCCTTAATTAATAATAATAATACTATTGATTAATTAAACATTAATAAAAATTACCAAGTGGTATTGATTACCTTATCATGAGTAATGAGAAAACATTTACCCCACCACATACCATTGAAACCCTCACTCAACTAATCCCACTAGGTACCCAGTACCATCGATCCTATATGATTTTTTGGATATTGAACAACATTTTTTCAATCAAGTGTAGGCAATTAAACTCAAGTCTCAGGATCTCCCTTGTAATTAATATTAAACCTACAATGAAACCATAAATGATGAAGCTATAGCATATAATCATACCTTACACTGAAGATACATTTTATCAACTTCTTCACCTTCTAACATCTACTAAATTTCTTGATAAAGATCATAGGAGTGGCCAAGAAAAGTATCCCACATCCCTGGTGTATCCACAGGCTAATCTCAATCGCCTGATGTACATGATGGATTCTTCTTTCACCCTTGATATTCTATAATCATTCCGTGAATATGAATAAAAAGAAAGAGTGTTGTGGTTTCAATAGAGGTTTTTTCTAGCATTATGTGATGGACACACTAGCATAACATTAATGTGATATAAATACTATCATCTGATGATACTACCTGGGTGACATTCAATTTATTCATGTGTTATTATGCATGAAAATTTTTTACATCTAACTATGTGAATATAATTCTGGAATGGAATCAGATACATCACATATTATGTAAATAACCCTTTAATTATAATATTTTTGGGATAATTAATAAAATTTAACTATTTATCAATTATCAAAAATCTTAAAATTAATTGGCATGAAAATAATAATTTTAATGAAATATAATATTAGATATATATATATATATATATCATATCTATATATAAGGCTTCAGGTTATATTCCCATAAATATCCCACGTCCAATGAACCATAAAATACATTGTTCTATTTGACCTTATATTTTATCATATACAATAACTTGAGAAGGATTATCGAAAACTAATTTTGGATATATTCCAAATAATATTTGTAAAGGTATCATTATCCTCAATTTTTATCAGAATTTATAAATTACGAATACCCATCCAAAACTCTTTTTTATTAACGTTAAAAAAATTATATTATCCCTTGGAATCAAATTCAATCCTCATTCCATCAATAATAATGTGTAAACCCATAATCCTTTATATCATTGAAAACAAATATGAATCTCTGGATCTATATATGTAAGTAAAGAGATATCTCAAGAAAGTTTTAAATTCTACTCAAGCTACAATGGTATTTGGCATGATCTCTATCAGACTGGTGTATATATAGATATGATTCCACCAGTTTTCGTTTTATGTAAACATGTATTCCCATATTTTTTACTTTTCCCAGAAATCAAGTGACTATGGGACATGGAGCTAATCGATCCCATATAGCCAACTCTATTATTCTTTATTCTCTGAGTGTTGACTAATCTGATCGATTAATACATCAAAATTAATTCTTCCATATGGATAACCAAATAACGTGACCCTTATCCAAATAGATATAAAATATCTAAATGTGCCATCACACTCCCATAGTTTATCTAAAACAACGGACCTGATTTCATAATTAAAATATGAAAGGGAAATCCCCTTTTTATTTACCACCAACTGATGACAGGATTACCAACAAACCCAACCACCCTTATATTAGATAAGTCGTTATTTATACTTAATTAAGTAGGGTATCCAATTATGAAGGTTCTCATGGTAGTTTATATTCCAACCACAGATAATGGGGACTCAAATATGATCCATGAGATGCTAGTATACCAAATACATCTATATGACAGTCTACGTGGTATACTTAGGGGGGAATTGATGCATATAATCAATTATATACTATATCATATACCTAATGAGTATATTATATATCTCTATAACATAATAATACTCACACTAACCATAAATGTTTTCGTGATCTATAATACTCCATCAATAACATCAGTTATAGATAAACTCAACATCATACTTTGAGTAATCAATTATTATATCATGCCATGAAATGTATTTATATTTAAATTTAGGTAAAAATATTAATTACTCACAAAATATAGTTTTCCTTTAATGTGATACATTTTTATATTCTTAAATTCATCAATAATTTTGATCAAAACTAATATAGAACCTGGATTATGACTACATATATGATAAACTGTGAGATCATTCTTATTTTTCAATAATTTCTTGGTTTTATTATTACATCATATATAATATACATAACAACTCTATGTGATAATATGATAAATCCCTCCCACTAAATATACTTGTGAGAATCTTCTATAATGTAAGCCAATTTCAATAATGGTGAGATTTAGGAATCACATTCAAATATATTTACCTTCTTGAACATATTCAAACTTCTTAAATTCAAAACATCCAATGATATGATGTAAACATTTATTTTCTAATTATAACTCTTTTTAAATTTTTTCATCATTATCTTAGGAACCATGTTTGTTAAAACTTTTTCATTGAAATAATTTAAGTAATTTCATTAGTTTTTATTAATATATCCAAAATATATTAGAATATTATGTAAAATCAAAATTACACATAGATTGTAGTATTGATATATTTTATAAATTTTAACATATTTTTAGTCAAAACATACTCCCGCATGCCTCATATACACTATATTATTATCAAAATATCTTTCTAAGATACACAAACCCTTTTTGTTTTGAAATAATTTTGGATTTATTTTATTATAAATATCTGACAAGTAACCAATTGTTATTATATGACATACATAATCATATGTGTTTGGACCATTTTTATTTGAAAATAAAACATTATTAAAATATACCACTTATGAGTGGAAATAACACATTCCCATATCTTTTATTATATATTAATAGAAAATATTTTATCCTAGTTAAAAAGATTTTATCTATATCATCTTATCAAAATCAATTATATAAATTGACGGATCATAAACCATGAGTATACACTTAATCATAACAACACTTTATAATCATAAATTTTATCACATAAGAGAATTGAGATGAAGATACAAATATTTTAATTATATTCATTTGATCTTGAAAATATATTTTGCAATCCTATATAGAAACTCTATAAATATTTCATGTAAACTACTAGTTTAAACTATTATTAATTCAATTTTGAACTCATTTATACTTATAATACATGTAAAATATTATTTGTTTATCATACACCCTACAAAAATAGAGAACCGGTTTCTATTACATTAGTACATAACATGGACACTCTATGGAGTTCCACAAATTCTCATCAACAAGACAATATTAGGAAAACTTTATAATAATTAAATCATATTTCTATAACATTTCTATACATAAAACAATGATAAATTTTTTAACCATAATAAAATATTTTGTTCTCCCGTAAAGTATATTATTAAACAAAATAAATTATAACTATTTTTTTAAAAAAAATACATCATCTCATTTTATTAAAAATTAATTTTATTTCATGCTCTTCCTGATAGAAAATTGAGATAATACATATATTATGAAAGGTCCATCCAAACATTTAGTATCCAAGTTATTAATATATCCTCTACATTGCTCCAAAACTATAAAGTAACCATTATGCACCTTGTTTTAATTTTTTTATCTTTCTAACCTTCTATATATTTTTTCAACACATCCAAAAATTTCAATTTAAATCATATAAATTTCATAATAATTGAATTTTTGTTTTATAACATGTAAATATTTAAGGAAACTGTTATTTTCATCATTACATCAATATATTCAATCAAATTGAATATCATTTCGCATACCCAATCATATTGCTTATATGATACTAATATTGATAGACCCAAAAATATTGATTAACTAAGCAGATAAAAATATTACATTGGTAATTTTCAAATAATCCCTTTGAGGCCTTAAATTAATAACATTATATTTCCATAACCATCTACATTCACCTTTTGAATAATTTAAAAATGTGGTTTCTGGGGAAGGAAATTTATTTAGACATATAATTTTCATTCAGAACTTTTCATAAATCACTAGTATAACTTAATAAATTTTCTATCATAATTACTCATATAAGTAGCATACATTAGACTTCTCATTTCAATGACTAATCACAAAAGACTATCCTGATAATGATAATGATATTAATCTATAAAAATGATTTTATATGATGAGTATCATGTATTATTAACCACTTAATAATGTAATATAAACTATTTAATAAGGACTTTTATTAAAAGGGATCACACTAAAATGATGACCCCTCTTTTAAAATCCACCATATACACTAGTGGTCCAAGATCCATATTTAATAATTCAATGAGTTTGTTTGGGGCTTCATATCACCCAAAATGGATTATTTAGGGAATCATCCAAATCATATCATGTATAATTCTTAGAAAGTTGAGTGAACAACCCTTTTCCCAATCCATTATATGGATAAAATCATCATAAATTCATCTGTTATCCTAACCATTAAATCATCCCAGCTAAGTGTTACCCAAAGAAATAACTAAAACATGCTTACCACGGATAATCTAGGATTACCCTTATTTAGCATTAAACTATGTGAAAATATAATATATTGTCACTTATTAATTTCTTTCCTTAGAAATCATAGTTCAGGGGAACCCAAATTCATCATGAAACTATTTAGTTGGACAATCGAGGTATTAATATGTTCCACTTTGTATGAAATATCACAATTAGTATTTAGAAGGGATGTTAATCTCACCATATTATCTTATGTTATTCCCTTTAATATAATAATGAATCTATTAATTTACTTTTGAGCCATATTCCCTCCACCTAATCAATATGTTCAAACCATATTGATGAGTAACTCATTTCATAACCCATAAATTTATGTTACTCACCAAAAATTAATATTCCAACATATTCATATATATCCAGATGTTTCATATGTATAAGGTACATGAACACTTCATTTCAAAACATATATTTATGAGATGGGAATATTCACATTAGTAATCTTGTACTGATAGATAGTTAACCCCATTTACTATCCTTGAAAATGCATATTCCTCTAGGTAGGAAGGAATGCTGACCCCATGTCCTCCTAATCCGAAATGCATTACTTAGGAGATAACATAATTCATTATAACTCTATCTCTTAATATGTGAAAACTAAATTTAACAAATTAAATCAATATCATATATTCAATTTCAAACTAAGGTCAAGGTTGATAAAGAACTAAATTCATTATCATAAATTCCCTCTAATGCATGTCTCTATATAGAAGTATTTTAACAATTAAACTAAGGAATTGAACATTAATCATATAAATAGTTTATAACTATGACTAAAATAAGCTATTACCATTTAAATAAATAAAATTATATATTAATTAAACAGGAGATAACCATTTATGTACAATTCATAAAAAAATCTAATTATAAACCCTTTTATAACTTTTTTGGAATTAACATTATTGGAAGTCAAAAAATTTGAATATAAATATTTTATATTCATTCCAATATGAACTCTTTCATCTTAATAATTATATAGAATTTCTATTTTTAAATATATTATATTATATTAATTATAAACAATTTACAAAACAATTTTATTATGTAAAATTTTTACATAATCAAAATATCAGATACTTATTAATTATTCAAACCTTTATCATATCAGTCATCAAATAAATCTGTGTGTGGCTTAAATAATTTCCAAATTAAACCGCATTTTATTTTGAACAATTAAAAATAATTAATTTTTTAAAATTCCTAATTTAAATACAATTATTTTATATTTGACGGTATTTCATAATTTATAACACCTTATAAATTATTTTTATAATTACTAAATAAATTTTTATTTCTACACCATAAGACATTCCATATAATATGAAGAAGGTAATTTAAATATTAAAATTTAATATTTTTGAATAAAATGTTTTATTAACATTTTATTAATTATAAATACTTTATAATTATTTATTTAATAACCATTTAATAAATTAAAATACACCAAAAAAATTATATAGATTTATAAACATTTATAACCATTAATATCATTTTATATGTTAGCAATATTTTTTAACATTTATTAAAACAATTATGTTTATCTATAAATTAGAACCCATTCCTATATAAGGGAATCCTCCATCTACCATTATGAATACACTCTACATATTGGTATTATAATTTTGGAACCCTCACATACTGGTAACTACTATTTTACCTTTACATAACTTTTAGAAAATCTTGAGAAACATTAAATAACTAATTAAATCATTCACTACTATTGGTGGCTTGCAATAAACCTTAAAAAACTATAGTATTACCTTTTCACTACTTTAAGAAAACTATGTTTACCCTTATGTGAATAAACTCATATAATGTAATTAACCCTAGTTACCCTTACTCAACTGATTTTTATAGGGTTGATTCCTCAGTTAACTTTACATATCTAGCTTGCATAAGGGTATAAACATTATTTTTTCATTTATATGAAAGGTTAAAGACATGTAACCATTACACAGACTAATATACATGATGTTAAGGTGTAATAATCCTTAATAAAACCACTCTGTGTAAGGGTGAAGCCTATTTTACATTTATATATTTCAATAACAAAAGGGTAAGGCCTTTATTACCATTACGTAGCCCCACATCATAAGGGTAAATGATTTTATGGAACTGAATATTCATATTTTCATAAAACTGGAAAAATGAATCTATTCTCTTGGTTACTTATTTTTTTAAATGTAATATTTCATAAATATAAATCATTAGTTCAATCAGATACCATAGTAGTGTTTTGAAAGAGATTAAACAAATTTTATTTAATCAAGTGGATGAAATTAAAATCAAGTCAAGGATATCCCATGAAAGAAATATAAAACCAATAATAATATAAAAAACGATGAATTTGTTTTATATAAGAATAAATTACATCAAAGATCATGTGTATCATCTCCCTCATCTCTAAAAATCATAAACTGTGTTTGATAGATATCACACGAGTTACAGATAAATTCATCCCACAACCATCATTTTTCCATGATACAATATGAATCAAATGTTGTACGTGAAAAAATATTATTTCTCTCATTAGGTGATAGCATCTCATTATGAAAATGAAAATTGATAAATAGATCATTGGGTTCAATAGAGTTTATACCAATAACCATGTGATGCACATATTTCCATCACATGGTAGATATATAAATATAATCATCTGATGATATTCCTTGGGTACTATTTTATTTAGTCATGCAATATAATTTATGAATTAATGTTATGGAAAAAATTATGCATCATATTCCTGAATGAACTACCATCCTATGTAACTATTCCATTAATTTTAACAATTGTGGGAGAATCGATAAATGCTAAATATTTGTCATTTTTTCCAAAATTTTAAAATGAATGGGAATGAAAATCATAATATCCATGAAATTAGATATATATATATATATATATTATTCATATAATTTATTGTGACATATTAACCTCAAAACTAGGTACCCAGTTCTTATTGCGTCCAAATATAGCAGTCCTAACACTAGGCATAAACTCACAAAAAAAACACATCGGCTCCCACCAACACCTCAAACACCCAAAACCATGCAAAACACATGAGGTTTTAAAAATGTTTGGGGGATTAATACCTCATATATATATGTTTTACAACCTATTTTCTATAGGGAATATCATCACTGATATGTGTCATTAACCATCATTGAGCCCCATTAGTGATAAGTCTAGCCACTAAGACCAGAAATCACACCCCCATTCCAATATCCTCATGAATACTCATGTGCTATCACACCACAAATATTATAGAAACTATCTTCAATTGAAAAACACCTTCACTATAATACACTGTTACAATAGGTCACTTCATGAATGACGCATTAGGCTCCAACTCGATATCCTTAATGTCTATCACATTAGAAAAATTTGGTTGGCATCCAATGAGATGACATACGTTGGATATATCATTCATATAATTTTACTAATAAGGAAGAGATAACTAATGTTCCACTATATATAACGACACCATAATTTCTAATAGCACCGTAAACAATGGAGACAGATTCACATATCTCTGAATCTAGTTGTTCCCTAATTGATATGTCCCTCATACAAATACTTAGTCACCTACCATGAACTATTTAAGATAATATAACCAATTGGAATATGATATTTTCATACTATAAGTATTTATTAAACACTTTTTATGAAACTAAATAAAATATGGAATTTTTTTTAGGACACTCGTCCCAATAACAACAAATTTTCCAACATTTTACCATCTAGAGGTGATTGACATGGTCTACTATATAAATCCTCTAAAGTAACCATAAAAATCAATTCATGAATTTTATTATTATATATTGACTCTGTTAAGGTGATATAAAACATTATTCACTAAAACTGAGGATTCACATTCACTACATGTCCTCTAGAATCCTAAAAGTACTCTCATTCTTCCAATCGATCTGAGGATGGTATGTATTGAATAGATACACTAGAGTGCCTACAAACATCTTCAGACATTGCAAGGAAAGTTATATTAATATGGATCCTGATAATAAATTATACACAATGGAACACAATGAATATTTATTATCTCATAGACATAAAACTACCCTATATATTCAATATAATAATTCTTCTTGATCAGTATCAATTTTGAAACCTTGGTAAACCGGTCTATAATGACCCAAACTACATCACTACCTTAGGGAATCCTCATAAATATCATCAAAAAATCCAAGGGAAAGTAATTCCACTTAAAATAAAAATTGGATACTTACTAAATAATATTTTTAGGTCATTGAGGCATGGTATTTCTCCAATGATGGGTAATGTACTAGGAAATGAACTCATTTATCTCATTCTTCATCCAAATTCACCAGTAGTTCATATGAATATAAGGATAAGTCTTTGTAACCCCCATGTGAATAATCCATCTAGAGGAATCTGAATCATGAACCATCTCCTCACATATTCTCATAGAGAATACAACCTGGCCTCATATTTTGATAACCTCATCAATATATAGTGACCAATTTGGTGGAAAAATTCTGTCACATATACGGTCAATTATAACTAAGAAATCTGAGTTAGATAACTAAATCTTCTTAATTCTTACAAGGTGAGAGGATTAATCACTTTGATACACCCATATGTATCAACACTAATACTATTGAATAAAAAGGTGAATATCATTTATTTGGATTATCATCCCCCAATCACGACCAACCATGCACACTTTAGCCTTCAGAATTAGTGATCAGAAACTACATTCCTCTTGTAAGGGGTATATAAGATCTCAATGTCAAATATATATGTTATATAACCAAACTCCTTTATTTATTTTTCATTTATCACTAAGAAATGATATATGTTAGATTCTTATATTCCATATACATAATGAAACTCTAACATATAATATTGTGATTCCAATATATTAGAGTGTAAAATATCATTTCTAACTCCACATATTCACTTCTATAATTCCACTTGTGTAGCCTTAACATTCTTAAACCAATGGGAAAAAATGATTTTCCTATATCATAATGGATCCTTGAAAACCCCATGGTGCCAAAAAAAATTGGGTGTACTCATTACATGGAACCAACTAAGGTTAAAAACTTTTTGAAATATCAATTTGGTCTTCAACTCCTAGAAGCCCTCTCAAAAGTGTAAAACCATAGGAAATTCACCCCGTTATTAGTTAAGTTTTTAATTGGTGTTGTATGAAGGATAATCATAAATAAATCTATTATGATATCTCACTTATCCTAAGAAAATTAAAATATCCAATATGTTCTCAGGATGCTCCCAAGAAATTAAATCCTCAACCTCCAAATATTCAATTCATTTTACAACTTTAGATATCGCATTTCCTGTGAAGAAAACCTTAGTAAAATATAAATTAAACATAAAAATATTAGAATAAATATCATACTCTCTAAATATGATAAAAATTATCTATAGATTTCGATCATAGACCTCCCTCGACTGGGATTATACCAAAATATTAGCTATAAAAACCACGAAAAAAGAATCCAAAAGTCAATGGAAGTCTGGATTCATATAATTTATGAACACAAATTGCTTGTTCATTGATATGAATAGCATGAATTGATACTCAAGTAGGAAATATGTTTTCCTAAAATTAGTATGTGTCGTATCTTATCACCTCATGTATAGATGATAATAACCTAACCCAAAAGTGATCTTGGAGAACCACTTGGTTCCCCTAATTTAGATAGACAAATTATCGATATGATTAGAAGGTTATTTTTTTTTGAATATAACTTTTTTAAACCTCTATTAACCAACACATAATTATAAGGATCCACTAACATTTCAAGAGAAAAATACTATCATCCCAAAGGGTCATTCTTGATAAAATATAATCTTTCAACTTTGGGGTTCTCTAAATAATTCTCTGTCTCTAAAAACCCAATGGGACCCATATTTTAAGTATTATTAGATATGGGATGTATAACTAGAATTAGAATGATCATATACTCATAATCTATATTTTGTGGAAATCCCAACAATTCCTTACGAAAAAAATCGTGTAACTTTTCACCAACATGAGGAAAGACTTCCTGATGTTTCTTCTCCTCATTTAGAGAAACACTAGCCAAATATGTTTAAATCATCTCATGATATAGATGGTCAAATCATGAATGACATATATACAAATAAAAATCCCTATTAAGGGTATAATAATCACCCTCACCAGATGAGAATATACCTATCGGTGATAGCAGTCTATGGGTGCATGATATGGGTTCTTGATACCGAGTTAGAGAATCCATACATTGGATAACATCAAAAAATGCAATTATAATGCAATTTATTTACAAATATACCAATATATACTAATAACAATTTAATTCCCATAACTATAATGAACACCACCGTATAAAAATCCTAAAAGAGTATCAATATAAGTCACCCCATTCAGGTAATCGATGGTCAAAACCGAATCACTAGTGTATTAAGTAGGTATAAATTAATGTGGTGAACCTGTATCAAATAATGTTGAAGTGTGGGTAGATTACACTATGATATCACCCCAAATGGTAGAAATTCACTTCGTAATGGTATATATGTGTCAAATCAAGCCTATGAAGTTGTTCTAAACTTATTCCTCTTCCACGGCCTCTAGATCACTCATTACGCGTGGGAGAACTACTATAGTACCTCTGATATCCCTAAAAACCTTGAACCCATATAATCCCTAACTAACTAAAAGAACTCAAACTACCAGCCTAAGGTACCACTACTGATCCCTGAGTCCGTCTTAAACTATAACCACATGTTAGATAATATTAACTCTAGTAGAAATACTACAAATACAAAAACATCCTACCAACATAACGAATCATTGGGGGTTTGTAAAATCACGATGATTTATTCGATGACCATCCAATGTGATAGAACATGAGAAAGGAACTCCCATTATAGGAATAAAAACCATGGCCCTAACTAGAATTCCCATCTTCTGTAGCACATTGAGATTTTATGATAAAAATTTCAAATAAATTAAAAAAAATCAATACCTTTCATTACAAACAACACTAAATTTTAACAAATAGCAATATACTATTAATATTATTATTTATACATTACTATTATATCCAATTTGTCAATATATTATGAATCAATAAAAAAATACATTTTGAAAATTTTGTATGTTTTTTTAAATAAATAAAATATATTGGTAAATAAATAAATAATTTGTGTAAAGTCTTTATATACTTCCAAAATACATTTCTTCTGAAAAAATATTTTTATTGTTTTTTTTGAAAAAATAATATAATTGAATATGAAAATTTAGTATAAAATTTATTGTCTAAAAAAATTTCATTGTTTAAATCAACATGTAAAAAATAACTTGTGGTTAATTTTGTAGAATGTTCTCAAAAGAATAATTTTTTTGTTAATATTAAAAAACACACATTTTTATTAAAAAAATACATTTTCATTTAAAATATTTAAAATTTTACATATTATTTTAAAATGTATTGAATGTAAAATCTGTTAAATTATATTTTTATTAATTCAATTTAGGTCACTTGATTCAGTTTCATGACAAATATTTTTATAAAAACTTTTCATAATTTAGAATGATTTTTATTTAGAAAAACATCTTTTTGTTGCATTCTAGTTTTAATTTTAAATTATATTAGGCCATTAATAAGAATAAAATTTATTAAAATGGATTTAATATTTGGAACCATCATAATTAATATTATATAATAATTCTAAATTAATTTTTGTTCATAATGGTAAGTCAAAACATTAAAAACTAATTACTGCATTTATAGATAAAATGGGTTTACTCAGGGTAAAACCAAAAATTTAATAGTTATGATAACATAAAAATTATCCAAATAATATTAAATGGTTATATTTCCTAATTATATCATCTATTTTTTGGTAAGAATCTATTTTTTTGCTTTTGGTGTGTCTAAAATGTGTGTATAATTTTTCATTTCAATAATTCCATGTGTGGTTTCCATCCCCCTTATAAATTGGAACCCCCTATCATTTACTCATCAAACTTACAAAGCCTTTGATATATTCTAATCCCTTTCCAATCTTTCTCCTCACATTCCCCATCATTTTATAATGGCCTTATTTTGATTATTAACCCCTCATAAGAAGGATTCTAGGTCCAACATAAAGAGGTTTTCCATATGAGAAGTATCATTCTTAACTGGGCATTTTAGATGTGACGCCCCTTCCTGGGTGCCACTAAACGGTGTCCTATGGCGGTTTTCCACAAGCCCTCCAACGTGCCTCCCCATACGCCAGAGGGTGCCATCTAGTAGCTAGGGTCTGGTAAGTCAGTCTTCGAGAGACTATACCCTCTTTTATCAAAATCAATCAACATAGGATATAGAAAAAAAGTAACCAAATTTGGATGCATATAAATAACTAGAACAATTCCATGGAATATGATAGTCAAAAATAGAACATATTATACTCAGCTGAAAGGTAAAACATGCTATGACAATTCAAGAGTGATGTGTCTAAAATGAAACTAAAAGTAATGACACAATGACTCCAAAGCGGGTCCCAAACCACTCTGGTTCCATCTCCCATGTTCTAATCCCAAACAACAACGTATCCTAGGTCCTTTCCCTTATCCTATCCTATATCAACAAAGTCTACACATGTGCTATTTAGGTGGCCCGAATAGGATGTGAGTATGACTCAGTTACCCACCACCAATAGTGTCTAAAACAAGTCCAGTCAAAACATATTGTATATGGTTTTTTGAATAATAAAATATAATGAAAAATTAAACAATCATCACATTATAATTTATTCTTTAATCATTAAATTATTCCCAATTTGGACTCATGTTTCCCATTTGAATCATCATTCCTTATTATCATTCATTTGGTGTACGTCTTCCTGACTAACAGCCTATAATCTTATTGAGTTTAGGTCATCATGAATAGAAATCCATTTATCATTTGGTGTAAGTCTCCATGCCAATCACCCCATAATATAAATCTTGGATAAGTATTATGGAGTAACACCATGTCAAAGTCCCAAATTCTAATTTTTCTAGAATGTGTAGTATAACACCAATAATATCTCATCCATTTAATCATTAATTAAATAACAGGTATTTTCCACATCATTTCTATACCAATCCAATGATTAGTTAAACATTTCAATGGACATTAGTCAATTCAAAAATTAACTAATCATATAATCTGTTAATTAATTCATCAAATAATTAATAAAACAACACAATTATTATTCCAAGTTAATTATTCAAAATTTACTATCCACATTAAATCTCAACATGTTATAATTAATTCTCACAACTAATTATATTTAATCAACATCAGGGAACATAATTAATTCTCATAATTAATCATCTTTTGTCGACATCGTTTCATAATTAATTCCCCCAAATAATTATCTTTTCACAATAAATTCAATATCTCAATTACATTATCTCAACCAATAAAAAATCCACATAATATCAATATTACAAACCCACTTTGTTTGTTCCATGATTAAATTATCAATTAATTACAAAGGAAAACATAAGTCAAATCCACATTCATAAATACTCCAAATTAGAAAATCAATAATCAAGGGAAGCTATCAAATCATAATCGCAAATTCACATATCAAAAACCAGGACTATGGGATTCTATTTAGACCACATACCATGTTTTATTGATAGTCATTATCCCAATATAAATCCCCAAAATCATTTCGGCAAAACATCATCGATCAAGCTCCGGATCTAAATCCCTAAACCAAAATTAAGATCAAAGGCATCAAGATCATTCAAATCTAGATCTATATCCACAATCATAGATCCAGATCTTAACTCCTAGGTTTAGATCAATGGAAACAGTGTAAATATTCTATGAAAAGATCATGTTATGTAGAGGAATGAAGGGGAGAAGCAAAGGGATGATATTCACATATAGGGATGAGAGAGGATCCACAATCCAGGCTTTCGATCTCAAAGAAGAATGTTCAGATCACCTTGGAATCCCTCCGAAAGGCTTTGGGAACACCTAGAATTTGTCAAACCCAAGCTAAGGACCAAATACGGGAGTGTTGGGGGTTCAAAGTATTTTAAATCCAATTTTTTGGTAATTAATACCCGGACACATAGTTTACTTGGCAGAGGCACATGGTTAGGGAAAAATATGCACCAACCCTGGGGTATTCCACTACCTGCATGACACGATGGTGCACAGTTAAGAAAACAATGTGGCAACCATGATGAACTCTATTATCGACAATGTTAGCATGTGCACAGTTGGTCCAAACTATGCGCAAACTGTGCATAGACCCCTATATTCTCCAATTCCTTAAAAACATCACCAAAAAATAACCCAGGTCGTACCCCAACCCAAACATACTTAAAATCTTCAAAAAATCCTAAAAGCTCGCTTGAGGTTGCTCCAAAAAAGTTCGAGATCTTATAATCTCCCCACCCTATAACATCAGATCAATGAGCTACACACATGAACTTATCTAAGATTCTAAGCCAAAAATAATGGGCCATTTAGAACTCATGTCTGCTTATCATTTCCGAGTTTCCTCTTGAACACTTCCATGTTTCCATAACACATGAACTAACGACACAGTCTTTACCCATAACGCTTTCTCACTATGACCCAGCAAATCTATCAGATGACCCTCAAAGGACGCATCTATCTCGAGATCAACCTCTTCCACATAAAACCCATGAGAATGGTTAGGGTGATACCTCCTTAGTTTTGACAATGGAAAACTACATGAATTGAACTGAATTTCCATGGAAGAGATAATCAGTACGCCACTGGCCTGATTCTCTACAACACCTCAAATGGTCCAACAAACCTAGGAACCAACTTTCCATGCCTCTGTATCATATAGTGACTCAATCTAGGTGCCACCAGAAGGGATGCATCCTCACCCTCTGTAAACTATTGGGGTCATCTCTGTCTATTGTCTTACGATTTCTTCCTACATTGAGCCATAGAAATACGTTTTTGAATCAACTGTAATTTCTCTGATGTCTCTTGAACAAGACTCGGTCCCAAAAACCCTGACTCACCCACCTCTAACCAACATAGAGGTGATCTACAAGGTCCCCCATAAAGTACCTTACATGGTTCCATATATATAGTTTCCATATAATTAATGTTATAAGAAAACACCATTAAAGACAAGTGCTTCTCTGAAAAACCAATGAAGTCAAGAATGAAAGATCGCAACATATCATATAACACCTAAATTGTATGCGCTGACTACCCATCCATCTGTGGTCGAAACGTTGTACATAATAATAGATCTGTACCAAGAACCTTATCTAAGGCTTTACAGAAGCGTGATGTAAATCACAAATCACAATATGAAAATATAGTCTATGGAACCCCATGCAATCAAACTATATCTTGTACATATAGTTCTCAAAAATGTTATACTATAAAGGTTTCCCTGATAGTAAAGAAATTTTATACCTTCTTTTGTCGATCCATAATTACCTAAATAGCATAATTCTTCCTAGGATTCTTTAGATGTCCAACCATGAAATCCATAGTGACGTCATCCCACTTCCATTATGGAATTGGAAATATGTGTAATAGGTCTCCTGGTTGTTGATGCTCTGCCTTCACATATAGAAAGGTGAAACATCTTGTTAGGAACCCCAATATATCTTTTTTCATTCCTGGACACCAAAACTATCATCATAGGTCATCGTACATTTTTGTCACCCCAAGATGTATTTCACCCTTTGAAGCATTAAATTCTCGTATGAGTTCCTCTAACATACTTGTAGGCAGAAGAAACTGATCTTTCACATAGATTATCTCATCCTCATCTATTATCTAGTTTGATGATTTTTTTCCCATATTCGAGGCTTTATCGTAAGGTTAAATACTCCAGATCCTCATACTATATGTACCTGATCCATCTCAAGAGAGTAGACTTCACTGCTGATGAATCCAGAGTTATCCTCTCTTGAATCCCCTAAACTACCACATGCATTTCTTCAAGGAAGGTTATTGTCTCCCACTATGCACTCGACTCATGCACCAAAGGAGTCTGAGTTTTAATTCTCAAGGCATCATCTACACTATTCTCCTTCCTGGGTGTATATGCCAGTTCAAAATCAAAGGACTTCATATATTCCACCCATTTTTTCTCTCGAATATTCAAGTCACGCTGTGAAGAGATATAGTTAAAGCTTTTGTGATCCATAAAAACTGTAAACGATTCACCCAAATGATAGTGTCTCCAACACGTAAGATCATTAACCACTGCTGCCAACTTGAGGGCATGTGTTGGGTAAATCTGTTCATGTGGCCTCAGCTATCGAGACATATAAGCAATGACTCAATCCAATTGAATCAACACATCGCTATTTCCAATCCCAAAAGTGTGAATATATACCTTGTACACCTCACCCAACTCGGGTAGGATAAAAATTGGTGTTAATGACAATCGATTCTTCATCTCTTGGAAAGCATTATCACATGCTTTTGTCCCATAAAACATTATCCCATTCTTTGTCAACCCTGAATGTGGGGCTTCCAATCATGAAAGAATTTGATTGAACCTCCTGTAATATCCAACTAATCCCTAAAATAATTAGATATCAAAAACATACATGGGATGCACCAAATAAACCACTACCTTCAAATTTTATGGGTCTACTACCACACCTTCTCCTGAGATGATATACCCAAAAAGGTGTACCCAGTTAATCCAAAACTCACATTTATTTAGCTTGGAATATAGGTGATGCTCTATTAGTGTACCCAGGAAAATGGAAAGCGGTTGGGAATGATCGTCATGAGTCTTAGTGTACACCAAGATTTCTTCCACAAACACCACCACAATCTAATCTAATTACGGATGGATTATCATGTTCATCAAATCCATATACACTGCTGGAGAATTTCTCAACCCAAATGGAATTACAAAAAACTCATAAAGTCCGTACATGCTTCTAAATACAGTTCTAGGTATATGAGAAGTCCGAACTCTCACCTGATGATACCCTGATCTTAGATTATCTTTGAGAAAACACTTTCACCCTTCATCTGGTCAAACATATCATTGATACGTGAAAGAGTATATTTTTTCTTCATGATAATTTTATTCAAATTTCAGTAATCGACACAGAAGCATAAACTTTCATCATCCTTCATAGAAAAAATGACAGGTGATCCCCAAGGTGACGTACTTGGAGAGATGAACCCTTCATCCTCTAACTACTCAAACTATGTTTCGACCTCTTGAAGCTCAGTTGGTGCCATTCTGTAAGGTGGAATAGATATGGGCTCTTCCCCTAGCATGAGATAAATATTTAATTCCACATATCTCTCTGGTGGAAACCCTAAAAAGTCCTTCACAAAGAAATCATGAAATATTTCTACCACTGGAGGTAGGATTCCTTGCATAATACTCCCCTTATCCAACAAAAGACTAACAACTAGGGATGTGAGATCTCCCATTTGCTGAGTAATTGGCCCTGCTCAGCCAGCATGGATATCTCATTATTCAAGATGAACATACTATTCATCCTAGGGAGATAAAAAGGTCACTCTCCTATGGTAACCATCTATGTGGGCTCAGTATGCATCTAGGAAGTTCATACCCACAATCAAGTCGAAGCCCGTTATTTCAAAGACATAGATATCCCAAAGAAAATGATACTCCTTGATCTCTAGCAAACATTCCTGGCATAAACAGATATCCCCAAACTATGATCCAAATGGTTCATCTATATTAATCACCCCAATTAGTTTATCCACCTCTAGGATCAAGCCATTAACAAGTTTTTTAGATATAAAGGAATGATAGGAACTAGTATCAAACAAGGTAGTAGCTAATGTAGACGAAAATTGAACAGTAACTCTCACTGTTGATGGACCGACCTTGCTCTCAAAAGTGTAGGATACACTACATGTAATTGTCTTACCCCTCTTCTTTTTGGTGTCATCTGACTCCCTTGAGTAAAAACACTCTGATGATATGGGGGCTTGTACCTTGAAGCATGACATCAATTTACTCTACTATCTATACCTGTAAAACTCCAATTGCAAGACCTATATGGTGTAGAAGACCCCCATCCTACACTCTAACTCTGAGCAGATTCTACATCAGCACCAGCCTACTGCTGCATCCTATATAACTTCTATAAGTTCCCCATATTTTCGTAAAACCCGCACTCCAATGGTTGTCAAGGAAAATGTGTATGATAGTGTCCTTGCATACTGCACTAGTGGCAAAGAACGTCTGTAATATCTGATGAAACTATTGTTCCAAACTAACCACATTGATTTCAAATTTCCTGGTTAAGGTTCTCCTAACGGTGCTTCCTACCCTTGGATGGAACTCTCCATGATCATCTAGTGACATCTACCAATCCAGTGCTAGAATCCTCCTTCTGGTTCCCCTCTTAAATGAGATCCTAATTAACAACTTTTGAGAATTTCATCAGCCTAAAGATATTTACCTGGGACTTAATTTCACACATTAGTCCGTACTGAAACTATTTTTCTAAAGATTCCCCATCTGCCTCCAATGATAGAGAAAACCACTATAAATATCTGTAATTTCCAGAGTATTCCATTATGGAAGGGCTTCCTTGGGTCAAATGCATAAACTCAGAAGCCTTCTCTTGTCTTAGCGTCTTTAGATAGAACTGTTCAATGAGATTCTCTAGAAATTCCTTCCAAAACATCGCATCCATCTATCTAGATCATACCTTAATGTCCTAATAGCGCTTTGCTGAACCCTATAGCATATAATAAGCCAACTTGACCCCAATAGGATTCTCTAAATGGTCACGTATAATCTCTATGGATTATAACTAAAATTAAACTACCTCAGTTCCAACATCTCTAGTAAAAGTAGTTGGGTGTTGCAACTGAAACTCCCTTATCAACTTTGACATTATTTTTTGAACCCACTCTGGGTCACTATCCTTGAATTTTATGAAACTAGAAAAGTTATCTTAGAACAGTTATCCTTTCTCCTCATCTTGCACCATTTTTGCCTCTAGCTCCCTGTCTGGAAGTTCATTCCATGCTATACCCCTTGGTATCTCCCTCAATAAGTATCATGGAGGCATATCTCTACAAATCCAAACACACATCTTAAGTCTCATAACACAAACTTATAACATTTACTTAAGAGGAGAAACTAACACAAAAAGTTTCAACATGTCCTTTCCCCTTTTTCTTGCCACGTGGTCAACACTGGGGCCTTATATCTACCCTTAACCATCCTAATTCTAAGTCTTGGTTATCAAGTGAACATTAATTATCCTTAATTAATCCAACCATTAATTAATCACATTATCTGAAATTAATTAATTAAACAATTAATTAATTGTTCAAACTCATTTTATCATCAAGGTTCTTATTAAACAACCATTTATTCTCAGTTTGCATCATTGTTTCAATATCACAATTGGCAAAAACAATTCATGTTAAAAAACATACCCATAACTTGTTTTTCTGTGATTTCCTAGAATGATTCATGTCACAACAACCCTGAGTACCCAGAATGAAGCATGCAGACTCAAGTATCATGCCTCTTTAGTCCATTAATCAAAATTCAACAACATTCAAAAAAATATCACATCACACCACAAGTGAATCACCGAGGGTGTAATAATGTGAAACTGTTAAAATAAATAGAAATCACAATAATACCACCCTAAGTACACAGATTTTACCTTGTACATGGGTTTGCTGCTCCCATGAATAAGCTCATTACTAATCCTCGACTATTCTTAGTCTCATATCTACCATTCCCAAAACATGTTGAAAAAATAAGAATAATGAAAAGAATACTCCTCTGATGCCACTTTGTGATGTCCCAACCCGGGTACCCAGAGTCGGTTGGCCACATGATTCCATGTATGCTTCCCCGTACAAAATAGGGTGCCGACTAGCAGTGAGGGTCTGGTAAATCAATCTTGGGGAAAATAAAACCTCTTTTATTATAATCGAACACCAATAGAAGTAGAAAACAAATAGCCATGTATGGACTAACATTAATAACCCAAACAATACCATGGCATATGATAGTCATTCTAGAAAATACAACACTCTCATTAAATGAAATACATGCTATAAAAATGCAAGGTTCAAGTATCTACAATGCAACTAAAAGTAAATACACAACAAATAAAAAGCGGGTCTCGAACTATTCCTGGTTCCCTCTACCATTCTACAATCCCAAACTACAACCTATACTAGGGCCTTTCCCTTATTCTCTCTATCAGCAATAACTTTTTGGGGTGCTGATTAGGAAGCCTGAATAGGGTGTGAGTAAGAATCAATGGGCCACCACCAATGGTGTCTAAAACAAGTCCATTCAAATGATAGTGTATGCAGTTTTATGATGAAATAAATTCACTGCATAATTAAACAACCCTCACGTTTACATTTAGTCATTAATCATCACATTAGGCCTAGTTTTAGCTCATGTTTTCCTTTTGAATCATCATTTGTTATTATCATTAATTCAGTGTAGGTTGTAATTTCCAAAAACATATAATCCCATTGAGTGTAGGTCATCATGCCTAGCACTCCTTTTCTCATTCGGTGTAGGTCGTCATGCCTGTCACCCCATAATCTCAAGCTGGGATAACTATTGGGGAGGAACTCCATGTTCATGTCCCAACTTCTAATCGGTCTACATCAACATGTCTAGCACCAAAAAATCATCTCCATTTAATCATCCATTAATTCACAAGAATTAAACACATCATTTCATTACTAATCCAATGATTAATTAAACATTTAAATGGCCATAGTAAACACAACAATTAACTATACACATAATCCACTAATTAATTCATTAATAAATATATCAATCAACAAAATTCTCATTCCATATTTAATTATTCACAATTAATTATCCATATTAAAAATCAACTTGTTATGATTAATTCTCAAAATTAATTATATTTAATAAATATCAGGGCACATAATTAATTTTCGCAATTAATCATCTTTCCTCAAAATAATTTTATAATTAATTCCCCCCAATTAATTATCATATCATAATCAATTCAATATCTCAATTATAATATCCCAACCCATAAAAAATCACCAAAATATCTATTTGGGAAACCCACCTTCATTTGTTCCACGATTTAATTGTCAATAAATTACCAAGGCAAACATAAGTCAAATATGCAATCCAAAGTTGTCCAATTTAGGAAATAAATAATCAAGGGAAGCTACGAAATCATAAACTCACATTCACATATCAAAAATCAAGACAATGGGAGTTTTATTTAGACCACCTATCTCAGTTTATTGATAGAAGTTAGCCCAATGGAAATCCTCAAAATCTGAGTGGCATAACATCATCGATCAAGCTTCATATCAAAATACCTAAACCAAAACTAAGATAAAAGGAATAAAGATCTTGAAAATCTAGATCTAGATCCCCAATTTTATATCTATATCTCAACTCATATGTTTAGATCAATGGAAAGAGTGGAAATATTCCACGAAAAAATCAAGGGAATATAGAGGAATGATTGGGAGAAGAAATTAGATTAAATCCACTTATAAGGAAGAGATAGGATCTTTAATCCAAGATTTTGATCTCAATTAATGGTGTCCAGATCCCATTGGAATCCCTCCAGAAGTGTTTAGTAACACCTTGAATTTGTCAAGCCCGAGCCAAGGTCGATATATGGGATTCTCGGGGGGATCATGGGATTTAAAACCCCATTTTATGATAATTAATACCTATTCACATGGTTTCTTGGGAAGAGGCACATGGTTAAGGAAAACCAAGAACCAACTGTGCAGTCTTCCATTGACCGCATAGCCTGATGGCACACAGTTAGACAAACTGTGTGCCAACTGTGCCGACTTCCACTGTCAATACAGTTAGATTGCGCCCAGTTTAGCCTCACCGTGTGCAAACTATGCACAACCCCTGTCTTCTCCAGTTCCTTAAAAACTCCACCCAAACACACCCCAGGTCATACTGCAACCCCAAGGTACTTAAAAAATTCTAAAATTACTTGAAAACGCACCCGAGGTTGCTCCAAGTATGGTATGTATCATTCATGATATTATTTATTCTTTCAAATCTATAAAATATTCGTAAAATATGATGATATAATAATATAATTATCTAATATACACTGATATTTTATTATGAAAATTGGAGAATTTATATTTTTCTGTTCTTCTTTAAAATTTGACATGAAACTGTCTATCGTGTGTACGGTGGTCAACCGCTTCATGAACCGATGTGATTCATTTTCTATTACCTCCACTTAGAGATGGATATAATAATTTAGTTAAATTATATATTATATATTCACTAAATTATTATACCTTTGTAATTATAATATCATTTATACCTTCTTATCTTCAAATCTATTGAAAAATGATGATGTCACGCAGGTGTACACCTGTGGTCCACCGCCTCCATGGAGTGATGTAATTCATTTTTCATTTTATTTTTACATGGATACTAATAAGGATATATTTAATGAATATATATGATATAAAAATTATTATATGAAGGTGAATTAATGTTTTTATTTCTTTTTTTATATCCTTCTAGAAAATAGAAACAACATTCACATGTATGGATGGAATACTGTCTCCATGAATTGGGTAACTAATTTCCAATATCTAACCTTTATGGATTAATCATAATAAATATATAATGAATATACCTGATATTTATATCATCATGATAATTAAATATATTTTATAACAATGATAAAATTAATATGACTGAAAATACCAAATGAAAACATACATGAAAAACAATGTCATTATTACCCGAAAAATAAATTTAGCCAAGAATTCTAAATAAATAGTTATTTATTAGTCATAAGTAAATCAAATATGTTATGATATAAATGATTATAATTTTTTTAAAATTTTTATAATAAACTAATATCTATTATATAGGATATTCTAATGTGAATGATGAATGTTGATACTTAAGGTAAGGGATTTTCATCACACATTTATTTCTATGGGACACATGGCATAATTGACACTTGATTCTTTTGTGTGGGGTCTAAAATTACAAATAATTTAATTTATTATTATTCTCATCAAAAAAATTTAATAAACATATCCATATATGGTTTTTTATGGGACATATGAATCAAATTTTACCTAATTAGTATATGTTTTGGGTTTCAATCTCATTATTTATAATGATTATTTATTATTATGTTTATGATAATAAAATATTATGTTATATCTATCAGTAAAATCATTAATTTTCTTATCCTATGGTATTTTCTATATAGTAAATTTTTCATATCATTTTTCATCTCTTTATTAACGAAAGACACAAATATTATGTTTTAAAAAACTCAATATTATTTCTCTCTTCAGTCTAAAGTCTTTCTCCTTCCATGTCCATGTTTTCTAAAAATGTTTTATATAAAGTTTTTACTATGAAATTTTTATATTAAAAATTCATTTTTTACTTATGTTTCAATTTTTATAAAATGTTATAAAAATATTATTTTCATTTTCTGAAATGTGGAAATTTTGACTTTTTAGAAAAAATGTGAAAGGAATATTTATTGTAACATGTACGACTTAAATTGTATTTTCCACAATCGTGACCACTAAATGATTTAAATATTAATTTTCAGTTTCCCATGTTTCTTTTTAATGTAAATTTTTCTTTAGAGTTTTGTAAATTATTATATTTTGAAGAAGTGATTATAAAATGGAAATGATATTTTCCTCTATAGTCATTTAATTAACTCTTATTGAATTTTTTTATATTTTAATGAAAACAACCATTAGTGTTTATTATATTTACGAGGAATATGATCCTATGTTATCACCCATATTTTTTCTCTTGGTGGTTTAGTATTATGATGAAAATATTTTTATGAAACCAGCTAATTTTCTATAGGTTGCACTATGATAAGCTTTTTATGAGAGTTGATACATTTTCATATGTTTTGATATGATGAATGTTTTATGATCTTGTATCAAAAAAAATTATTACTTATGTGATGGTTGGGACCTAATCTCCCTCCAATTCATTGGGTAATTATTAATGATTTATAATCTCAAAGGGTACAAAGGAGGTTGTCCTAGTCCCAAAAATGATGGTACAAGGGATGTTATCCCAATATTATAACAAGAGTTGACACATGAGATTATCCAATGGATAAAAATAAAGGTTACACATGAGATTATAAAAATAATAATAGAGGAAAAATGGGAGGTTATCCCAATAATTACTTATGTACATAGTTGATTATACCAAGCCTAACATGTCATGGATGTCTTTGTGGATATCCTTAACATAATATTTTATATGCTTATGTGTATTCAAAAATTCCTTCTCTTATGTCATTGTTATGCTCTCATGGGTTTGGTTCATTTATTCCTTAATAATTCATGTCTTGTAAAATAACATTATTTTCCCCTTGAATCATGTTTACGATATATGAAATGTAGTGTATGGAATTAATTTGTTATTCTCACATTACAATATACTTGTGATCATGTTATATTCATATCTACATTGTTTAAACATACTAATAATATTGGCTCTTCATTTATTATGTTTCCATTCCCTGAGTTGTGAAGAAATGTATTATATATGATATGTCAATAAAGGGTTGTAGTTATGAAGGATGTAGTTGGAGATGATGTAGTTCAATTTTGAATAAGTTTTTTATACATACATGATTATAAAGATTCTATAAATGTATTATTAGAGAGTTTATTGTTATATTATATAATGAATATTCATCTATTAATATGTAATATCTATGTATGATTATTGGGGGACACTAGAGTTGGTATCATATGATGGTTCAGTTACCCATTTCAAACTAGGATGAGAAAACATCAGTGAGAACCCAATGTATAAGTGAAAGTATTTAAAACATTCATATAATTTCTTGTGAGTTGTTTCCAATAAATTACATCCCTATAAAGATACTAAAAGTGTATATGGATCAAGAATATTTAAACCTAGGCATAATAAATTATGAAGGGGTGCATTGGGATTTGACTTGATTATCACTTGGTTCATGATAATGGGCCTTACTGTAAACCTGGTTTGACACTCCCAAGGGATATGTTTTGGAAATCAACAAACTCTATATAAACCATCATGAAGAATTTAAATAGATGATGGACTTATATAACCAATGTGAAACTAAAGTTTTCATAGATTGAGAATAATGTTTCATGTTTTAGATATCCATAGAATTATTTTTGACGATTCCTCACTCTGATCAATAATACCAGATGGTGATGATATACTTTTTAAACAATATTTAAGGTATAATGATGAAGTTTAGGTGGTAATAGAATTGATTAAATAATGAATTACCTTATTTTATATTATTTATAAGAATTATTTTATATTAGTAAATATTTAAGGAAATGATAATTAAGAACCTAAATGATTAGACATTGATTTATCGATGAAAACCCCAAATTGTACAATGATCAGAACTAAATTTTTTGATTCATCCCTTATTGATTCCTTTTAGGATTGTCCTTCCTTAAAATATTTTCATACTCCCTATATTTGAATTAATCATTATCTTAAGTAATTGATTGAATTTTTTTGTATAAAACCAACATAGATTTCTATGGAATGGATGTAATATTTGATATTATGAAATGACCTAATATTTTCTGTTAGTGTGATGATAAATATGAAATTACAATGAAAATTAAACACATTATCTAGGTCTGGATTCCTATTATAAATTGGTGTTTATCTTATATGGTTGGGGAGAACATTAACATAGATGATGTGTCTACTTAAAGGGAGTATTTTTATTTCTTTCCGAAAGAGTTTCATAGTATTCCACTGAATAATTTAGTTAATTTCCCAATGTAAGTCATTACTGGTTCTATGGAAATTTCAAAGACTCCCTTTATAATGACCCTGATTGATTTATATGAATTGAAGAAGAAATTCTAGGATAATCATGACAAGGGGTTTATTTAGCCAAGTGAGTCAAATTGTGGTGAAATAGTTCTTTTTAATAAAATGATATATGTATTGATGTGACTCTGAATTGATTATCTGGGGCTAAACAAGATCATAATTAGGAAAAATTATAAATTAACCCATGTTTATGACTCAATTGGTCAACTAAAAAAATCTCAATTGTTGTCCAATATTGACCTTAATTATTGATATCATTAATTCTAGGTTAAGAAGAAGTATATTCCCAAGGAAATATTCCATAAAAGTATAGTCATTATGAGTACATAGTTATTCTATTTTGTCTTCCTAATTCCCCCCATTATCTTGATAATAATAATATATTGATTTTTTAGAGAATACCTTAATCAGTATTTCACATTCATTTTAACATATATTCTTATATTTTCAAAGATCAAGTATGATCATGAAGATCCTTCCATGACTGTTCTAAAGACCATAAGGAATGATAAGTTGGATAAAAATTTTACAAAGTGTGATTCTGGGTAAAAAATAGTCTCATTTCTTGGTCATATAATATTAATAGTGGGTACATTGGTGGATCTATAAAATATAGAGACTCTTGAAGAGTGACCCAGACTAACCACTATGATTGAGATCTAAATTTATCATGGTTTAATTGGTTATTATTTATGTTTTGTGGAGAATGTATCAAGGATATATAAAACAATCACCATGTTATCTCAGAAGGGAGCCATGTTCCATTAGATGGATGGATGCAAGTAAAATCTCAAGGAATTGAAGATAAGTTTAGTCAATTCATCTTATCATAAATTACCCCATAGTGGAAAAAGGGTTTTAATCTATATTGATGCATCAAATAAGGAACAAGGATGCATTATCCTGTTGAATGATATAGTGATTTCTTATGCCTCATGAAAATTTAATGTTCATGAAAAAATTTAAAAAAATCCTTATTTTAAGTCAGATATTGTAATTTTTTCAATAAATATGTGAATGAATAATCATTATTGAGAAATTTATGATATATATACTAATCATTAAATATTAAATTATATGTATTCCCACAAAAAGAGATGAACATGTGCCATAGAAGTTGGTTGTAGATGATTAATTATTTTTAATACTCAATACATTACCACACTAGAAAATTTAACAATGAGGCTAATGATTTGAGTAAAAAGGATGATTCTAGATTATCTATGACGAGGGTCACAAAATATAAAATAATTATATTTTTTAAAATGATGGATCTGGAAATAATTATTAAATGGGGAAATCATATCTTAATCAAATATGTTTTCAACCACCAATCCAAGTGATGATTAAGGATGTGAAAAAAGAAGGTGTAGGTCTATAGAAGAAGGTCGTAAATGTTCCAAACATTAACCTTTATTATGATGTAATAATAAGTTCTAGGAACTATGTTTATGTTTCTTCCATACCCAATATGAAAAAATATTTATTATAGGAAACTCATAATTTATCATTCCCTATTCATTATGGATGTACAATGATATATAGAGATCTAAAATATTATTTCTAGTGGGATTTTATAAAGAGTGATATTGAAGAGTTTGTAACTATGTTCTTGGTATGTCAACAAGTTAAGGTTGAGAGATTAAATACTAAAGGGATGTTATAGCCATTACCCACATCAAAATTGAAATGGTAAAATACCATCATGTATTTGGTCATAAAACTCCCCAAAACATAAAAAGGGCATAATGTTTTATGGTTTATATTTGATCAATATACCAAGTAAGAACAATTCATTACTATCAGGTAAGATTTATCTCTAGGTCATATTTACATTATTTATATTAAAGAAGTGGTAATTTTGTAGGGAGTACCCAATTCTATTATTTCTGGCCAAGATATGAGGTTCACCTCAATGTTTTTGTGAAATATTCTGTATGATCTTGATAGATAATTTAGTTTTAGTATTGATTACCATCATCAAATAGATGGTTACCCTGATGGAACCATTCAAACCCTATAGGATATTTGGAGATCCTATTTTATAGATTTTTAGGGTTTTTGGGATCAACAAATTCCTTTATTTTAGTTTTCATACAACAATAGCTTACATTCAAGAATTCAAATGACTCCTTATAAAGAGTTATGTGGAATGAAGTGTATAAATCCCACATTTTGGTAGGAAGTTGGAAGAAAATATATTTGTTCCTTTTCTTTCCAAGTAAATGGTATGTAAATTCATAACTATTCAAAATCACATCAAGGTATCTAAAAGTTGATAGAAAATTAACAATGATAATAATCGAGATGATCTTGAGTTTTAAGGTGGTGATATTGTTTTTCTAAAAATTTATCAATTGAAGAATTTTATGAGATATTGGAAGAAAGGAACGATGTGCCCTATTTATACATGCCCATTATATACTCTTGATCTTGTAAAGATAGTGGATTATCTATTTTTCTTCCAAAAAAGCTTTATCAAGTTCATGATGTGTTCAAAGTATCTCCCCGGAGGTAGAATATCCCTGATCTTTACCATATGTTGAAATCAAATGTTATACATTTTCATTCAGATATTTCATAAAAATAAAACCCATGGGATATTTTGGATCATCGAGAGAGTGTTTAATGAAATCTAAACACTCACACAGTCAAGGTTTTATAGATAAATAACTAACTTGAATAAGCTATATGGGAACCTGGGAATATGATGAGGTCAAAGTATCCTCCTATCCTTTTATCATATTTAGATAAATGTTTAGATGAAATTAATATTATGTGGATTATAATATAACATCGTGAATGTTTTTAAACTTTTTTTCAAATAAATTTAATTTCTCTGATATCTTTTGTTAAAAGTAGCTTCGAGTTTAAACGAACCATAATATAGAACTGATAATAATATTTAAACATGACCATTATAACATATTTTTTATTACTAGTTTTATGAATATAAATAACCACATTTCTAAAATAAATTTTAATGATTTTAGATAAATAAATAAATAATTTTCTCAAAGTCTTTATATACTTTGAAAATACATTTCTTCTAAAAAATGATTTTCAATGATTTTTTTTCAAATAATATAAGTTATATTTTCCAATTATAGAAAAAAAAATTGTCTTTTGAAACAAAATGTCAAAATTATCTCAATTTGGATTTTTGATAGTTTAAAAAAAATCAATGTTTCAATTAATAGTGAATAATACATATTTTTATTAAACAATTTCCCTTTTGATTAAATTATTTATGAATTAAAATATTTTTTAAAATTTTATAAATTATTTATTATTTCAATAATATTATTATTAGTCCGATATAGTTCATTTTAATCAATTTAATGTTTATATTTGATAAAAAAATTCATTCTTTCAAAATCATTTTCTTTGGAAAATCGTTTTTTCCTCACGTATGTAGGTTTAATTTTAAATTAAATTATATCAATACTAGGAATTGAATTTTGAAAATGGGATTCCATATTTTTAATCAAAATAATAAATATTATATAAAAAGGTCGACTTAATTTTTTCTCATAATGAACAGTAAAAATAGAAAAAATGAATTGCCATAGTTATGGATAAAATATGTTTACTAGGGGTTAAACTAAGATAATAGTGGCTAAAATGACCTATCAACTTGTAAAATTAAATTTTTTATGGATATATATCAATATTTAATCATATATTCTTCTATAATGATGAATGTTTGTATCTTTTTTGGGTTTCAAATGTGATTATAACTTTTTATTTTCAAAACATCCAAGTGTGTCCTCTCTCCCACTTATAAAAGTGCACCCCATCTCTTTTTCGATTTACACTTAAAAATACATTTTGTTTAAACAAAAACTATCCAATTATATTATATAAATTTATCCCCACCTCATAGAGGAAATATTTGTTTTATTAATTCCATCATTTAAGGCTTTTTGTTCTAACATCAAGACATTGCCAAAAGAAAAGGTATTGTTCTTAACCAATAATTTATTTTATTTGTTCATAAAAATCCTTTAAATATTCTTCAAATATTCTGATATAATAACATATATATGTTCCATATAATCATATATTATTATGTTAATGTAATAACCTACATAAATCTCCTCTTCCATAAAATGGGAAATGAAACTACTAATAGTGTGTACGATAGACTACCTCTCATGAACTGATGCAATTTTTTCCATTGTCACCTATCATGGATGGATAAAATGATGGATTTAATGTATATATATTATATTTAAAAATAATTATATTTATTTTATTAAAATTTAATCTCTAAATTATTTCCATCTAAGCATTTCAAAAAATATAACGTCACTCATACGTATGTGTGGACTACCGCCTCAATGAAGATATGTGATTCATTTTTTTTATTTAATTTAACATAGATGGTAATAATTATATATTTATATAATATATATGATATATATTATATAAAAAATGTTATAGAAATTTGGATAAATAATTATCTTTGATTTTTTCTATTCGTCGAGAAAATGGAAACAATGTTCATGCATACATATAGATTAATGTCCACATAAACGGTGTAATTCATTTTTGATATCCATATTTTATGGATTAATATAAATAAATTTATATTGAATATATAATATATCTATATAATGTTAAAAATAATTTATATTATAGAACCATTATCAAATTAAATTTTTTTAAATTACCAAACCATAAACATAGATGAAAAATGAAGCTGTTATTACCGGAAACATGATTCACCAAAGAATTGTTAATAATTGGGTAATAAATTGTCCTACATAAATCATATATGGTATTATTTATATATGTATAGTTTTTTAATAGATATATAACAACCTTATATTTATTATATTGTATTTTCAAACATGTACAATGAATGTCAAGACTTGAGGTAAGGGATTTTCATCCCACTTTTATTTATGTAGGACACATGCCATATTCACCACTTGTTTCTTTTATATTGTGTATATACATCACATGAATAAATTTTATGATTATTATTATGAATATTATTTTATATAAATATCCATATTAGTATCATTCTTTCATGGGGCTTACAATTCAATAGTTATAGAAGTGGTTAATGTATTATTTTAAAATATCAATATTTATTATGATTGATTATGATTATGTTTTTGTTAATGAAATGTTATAATATAACTCTAAAAAAATCCTATATATTCTTATAATCGCTTTATTTTTATAAAAAAAATTCATTTCATTTTTCCTCTCTTTATGAACTAAATATCATAAAATAATGTTTATACGAAAAAATGACTTTATTTTCTCTTCAGATGAAAATTATTTTTTCTTCCATATCTGTGATTTATAAAAATGTTTCTAAGAATTTGTTTACTATTATAATATGATGGTTAATTGTAAATTTCACCCATGTTTGAATTTAAAAAAAATATATTAAATGGAATCTTCTTTTCCTTTTCTAAAATAGGGTAATTTTGACTTTTTACCAAAAATGTTAAAGGAATATTTTATTTTCAATTTTATTTTGTATACAGCATTTTCCACCATCATGAATACTCATTGATCTAAAAAATCCATTAAAATTTTTCAAGTTTATTTACAAATCAAAATGTTTTTTTAAATATTTGGTATATTTTCATATTTTAAAGACGTGATATCAAAATGTAAAAGATATTTTCGTAAGGAATGTTTTTGTTATATTTATATGTAATATAAATTCATTTATGAAAAATAATAGTTGGAGTAATTATTTTTTAATAGGGATAAGATTTAATATTAACATGCTTATTCATTAAATGGATGGTTTATTATTATGATGAAAAGATATTTATGAAGAATTTTTTTATCTCATTCATTATACTATAATGAAATGTTTACTAAACATGTTTTCTTTTAATATGGTAATGATATGATTATTATTTTAATATTTTTTTGAACAATAATATATGGATTATATGATGGGTGGGACCTATATCTCCTTATAATTAATTGGGTAAATATTCATGATCTGTGAGCTCATATGGTACACAAAATGTTATTCCAAGACTAAATAATATGGTATATTGGAGGTTATCACATTCTTGAAATTGGGGGGTATATAGGAGTTTGTTCCAATGCCAAAAATATAGGGTACAAGGGAGGTCATACTAAGCCAAAAAAGGGTTTACATTAGGTTATACCAAGCCTCATGTTGGTATATTTTTGGTTTTCTCAAGCTTACCATGTTATGAATGTCTTAGTGGTTAGCCTTGACATGTAATTTTTTATACTTATGTGTAAAAAAATATATTTAATATTTCATTTATATGATATCATAGCTTATATAATTCATGATTCATGTCTTAAGAACTAAAAACATTTATCTCATGACTCATTTTTATGATATATTATATGAAAGGTATGGTTATAAAATGTTATTCCCATGTTCTCCAACCCTTGTTCTCATGTTATACAGATGTATCCTAAATTTACCCTCAATGATAAACTTAGATCACCATTTAGTATATTTTCTTACCCTAGGTTAGGAAGAAAAGTATCATATATGATATTTCTAGTAGGGTGGTAGTTACGAAAAACATTGTGGGATATGATGCAGTTAACTTATGAACCAGTTGTTTATCTATCCAAGTTTCCAATGATACATAACCTATCTGATTAGCGTTTGTATCATTATTTTTTAAAAGGAATATTCTTCTATTAAGGTTTAATATACATGTATGAAAATATTTGGGTCTTTATATCACCATTCAAAAATAAATCACTGAAACACAATTCATGTTCACCTGAAGATCCACTCCAGGACCTAGAATAAGAACCCAACTTACAAATAGGTATATCTCTATCTTGGGTTGTCTCGGTAATAAGAAATATATTCAAAGACTTTGAATTTTAATCCCAGAATATGTTCACTATATAATAAATCGAGTTTCTTGATATTTTCTATAATTTGTGAACCATGTTGTTCTCATCACTCACCTATCAATGAAAAAACAAAAAAATTCATTAAAATCATAAGAATTGTCAATCATTGTAATTCTACCCAGATTAAAATGAAAAAACCCAAGATATTTTTTTACTATCAGCGTATATGGAAATAAATTTTGAAAAAAAGTACTCAAAATCTTAAAAAAACCCCCCACATATTTATTAACCTAAATAAGTACATCTCATTAATTCCTCATTTTTCCAAGAAGCATATATTTTTCAAGATTCACCCACCCCTCAATGTGTGACCCTAGGTGGTCGAAAATAGTCAACATCTACCCAATACATACTTTAACAGCTCTACGTACACAATATCTAGTGAATAATGGTGCATGATATTACTAAAACTCTTCATTAAGATTATATAAGAAGGCTTAAATCATAGTTCCCCTATTATAACAGACTAAAAAACATAAATTAATGTCTGAAAATATACTTTTCAAGAGGACTTATAGGAATAACTAGAGGTTCCCTTCCATTACTAGTGAGGCTTGCTCTCCATCACCCTCCTAGGGCATGGAAGATGTTAATCATGGTAACATGTCCCTAAAATGCTAAATAAGAGACTTGAAATCACATATATAACAGGTTTAAATAAAATATATTGTGTAATAAATTACCTAAAGAGTGTTCCACTCTGATATATAGGCACCCAAATGTCATAGGTGTCTCACATAACCTAGGGCCCTCTCTCTATAAATGACTACTTTTCACCAAATATTATTTAAAATAATTTTTATCCATGTTTAATTTTTTTAAAAATGTTTTTAGAGGAATATTCTTTTCTTTTTCCTAACAAGGTTCTTTTCAATTTTTATTGAAAATGTGGAAGTAAATATTGTTTTAACATAAACAACATGAATTTTATTTTTTAACATCATGGACTCTTAATTATTTAAAAATTACACTATAACATTACAAGGTTATTATTAAAGAATATTTTTTTCCAAAATATATGGTAAATTTCTATATTTTAATCAATTGATTTCAAAATGGAAATGATATTTTCCTCAAGAAACTATTAATGACAATTTTACAGAACTTTTATTAATCAATTACAACAACATAATTGTTTCTTATGTTTTATGGGGTATGTAATCCAATTATACCATCCTTATTATTTATATGGATGGTTTATGATTATGATGAATAGTTTTTTTTCAAAACTTATTTTTTCTTCATAGGTTATTCTCTGATGAATTGATTGGATCATTAAGAAAAACATTTTATTTCAAAGGGTTATGATATGATGATATTTTTATGAAACCCATTTCATTTATATGTGTTATGATATGATGAATGTTCTATGTTTTTATGGAACAAAAATTTACAGATTATGTGACAATTGAAAGAAATATCTCCTTACAATGCATTGGGTAAAGACTGATATCTCATGATATAAACAGGACTTGAATGGGGAGTAATCTTAGTTTAATAGGAGAATCTATTCAATATGATATAATTAGGGTTGAAACTTGCCTATTATGATCATTTTGGTAGTGAACTCATTCTACTCATATAGTCCTAGTAGTAGTCTTGGACAACTAAAGAAATGAAATTATATTCTTATGTGTATGCCACAAATCCATGACTTATGCCAATGTTATGATCTCATGGATCATGATCTATGATTCATTTATGATTCAACTGTTATAAAATTTCAAGATTTATTCCATGAACCATTTTTATGATCTATGATATGTTGTGTATGTTTTTAAAATTTTATTCTTATGTTCTCATACACCTATGATCATGTTACTTTAATATATCCCTTGTTACCATTACAGGGACTCTGATCTCACCACTTATTATGATTCCTTTCCCTAGTTTTAAATAATGGTTTTATGTATGAAATGTCTAAGAATGGTGATTGTTGTGATGAACTTAGTGGGATATGATATAGTTCACTTATGAACGTGTTTATTATATATCTATGTTTCAAAATGACCTATAACTAAATGATTCTGGAGTGGATAATTATGTAATCTAATAAATATTAATCTAATAAGATGTGATATATATTCACGAACTGTATGGGTCTATATAGTTGGTATTAGATCAAGGTTTAGATGAAACTTTTGAATCATGGATAACAAAAATTTAGTGAGAACCATAAAGATAAGTATAAGTATAAGAAAATTCTGTGGAATTTTGGTGAAGGATAGTGGGAGTGGATTTTGAGAATTTATATCATTGTATGTACACTACAATTAGATTTTTCTTTGGCATAGTTGTACCTACGGTAAAAACACAGAAATGGGAACATTGATCTAGACTCGGTCATCACTTGGTGCATAAAAATGGGCCTTGATACACATCAAGTTTGACACACCTGAGGGATATGTTTTCCAAATTCTTAAACACATTATTAAATATCATGGTGTATTTTAATATTGGCTACGAATGTTTTTCATTTATCCTAAGGTTTCACAGATTTAAATAAATTTGTCGTTATTTATACATCATATAAGGGATTTTTCATATTTATGTTATTCCCAAATATTTTCATTTTTTCTTAAAATATTATTTTTTATTATATTAAATCGATGGACCCTGAAGGAACAGTGTTAATTCTGATTTTGAGGGATAATGAAATGATTTTCCACTTATGGAACAAAATATTATGGGATATTGAATGAAAAAATTCATTTTTATGCTCATAAAACTTTTTTAATCTATGAATCATGTTAAAACTCCAAACGAATAAAAGAGGTAAAACATTCTATTTCGTCCATGATGAGGTAATAGACAACTTCTTTTATTTGTTTTTTTGATTGACTTGTTTCTGGGATATGGATCAATACCAATAAAATTATATTTTCCATTAACAAGTGTTCAGAGTAAGAAAAACTCATCTTGTCAAATGATCATTTGGAAGTGGAAACAATTCAGTAGTGAAATATTTTCTAGAATACAATTCTATAAAATAAATTTGATATCATGGAATTAGATTTCTTTAAGAACAATTTTTTCTATCAGAAATCTCCTTGTATTATTTTTATGAAATTGGAAAATGAATTCATTCAATTAAAGAATGTGGATTATGAATCATTTGTTAATTGTGAGGTGAACTACAAAATATATATAAGGTAAAATTTTGGTATTATCATCTTACTATAATGTAAGAATGATGAATACATTAGTGTCTTAAAACCATATTTCTGAAGGTAATTATCCCTAAGAGACTTTAGTATCTATGAATATTTTTTTTATATCAAGGAATAAATGGAAAATGTATTTACACATCAACAAAAAAAATTTATAAGAAAATAATGATACTGTTCAAATTAAACTCTACAAACCGTATATAAAATAATATGATATTTCCATCATGGTCAGAGTGTGAAAGGAATCATTGAATAAATTTCCATAAGGGTGTTGGTAAATTTTTTAAGTGTGGGAAAGAAGTTCATTGAGAAATTAATATCCAATGTGATGGGAATAAGTTTTATAAATATTTAAAGACATTCATATACCTATATAATTCACCACCCACACTCTTGTGTTTCAAATGAAAGGAGTATGATATGTATGCTAAGAAATGGCAAAATATGAAGGTTACTGATAATAATCGATGCGAGTAACCTCCTATGATGAGAGAAAAAGGAAATATTATTCTATCACTATTTCATATTAGGGGTGGGATAACAACATAGTCAATGTTATAATAACCATATACCCTAGAAATTATAATGTCTAATTTGATTCTAGATCTAGAAAAAAAAATTCTTCCAAAATCATTCTAAGGGTATCAAAATAATGCATCAATAATTATATGCTGAATTACATGTGAAAACCCCCAATGTAATGATGATTGCATATAACGGATATTATTATTCTCTAGATAATGTTTGTGGGATTGTGCTCCTTGTAAATATAATTATTCTCCATCTAGTTAAATTAGATGTTTTCTAAGGAATTTATTGGACTTATCTACATAAACACCATATATATTATCGGGTAATGGAATTCATGTTTAATATTTCAAACCAATATATTATATTCTATTAGTGTGATGAAAAATATAAACGTCATATAGAATTAACATCAATTTTATGGGTCTTTATTCATATTTAAAATTAATTTTTATCCTTGTTGGTTGCGGAGAAACTAAACATTGATGATATGGGTATTTTATGAGGGTTTTTAGATGTCTTTCCATAATATTTTTCAAGTATTATACCAAAACATGATTTTTCTGTCCTTAATTTAACCCATAACTATTGTTACACATATTTCAATGACCCGCTATATAATGGCTCAAATTTGGTTGTAGGGATTTAAGAAGAAACTAAAAAAAATATTGATAAGGGACTCATTCAACCAAGTGTTTAACCTTGGTTTGAAGATATTTTTCAAGGAACGATGGATCAATAAGACTATTAATTTATTATCAAAAGTATAATAAAATCATAATCAAGAAAAATTATCATCTACTATGTATTGATGACATGTGTTATCCACATCATGGAGATCAATACTTTTCCATGATTCAATATCATTATGGATATCATTAATTAATTTTAAATAAGGCTGATATAACCAATAAAACATTATATACAAGTTATATACATTATGATTATATAGTTATTACATTTTCTCTTACTAATACCCCTTCTATCAACATCTATTTAATTAAAATATTTTATAGAGATTACCTTGATAGGTTCTTGGTAGTCTTAATAGATAATATTATCATTTATACAAAGAGCAAGTAATATCATAAAGATCACACGAAAATTTTACTAAATACCCTATTGGAGGAGAAACTGTATAAAAAATTTACAATGTGGGAATTTTGGCTATAAATGATTTCATTTTTGGGTTATATAATATAAGTAGAAGGTGTATTGGTGGATACATAAAAGTAAAAAATTAATGAATGTTGTCCCAAATAAGAAAATATGATTGAGATAAGAATTTATATATGTTTGGATATTTATTATTTATGGTTTTATATAATTTTTCAGAAATATAGAATCCACTCACATAGTTAACATGGAAGGGATCTGAGTTCCTTTGGATGGATGAATGTGAGGAATATTTTATGGAACTTAAGAGAAGGTTAATCGATGCAATTATGCTTACATTACCCTATAGTGGAAAAGGGTATGTAATCTATATCCATTCATAGAAGCAAGATTTCACATACAGAATGACATTGCCATAACTTATGCCTCATTACAATTGAATATTCATGATAAAAAATACCCAACTCATGATTTGGAGTTAGCTGTGGTAACTTTTTCATTAAAGGAATTGATTCATTATATTTATAGAGAAAACGTGTGATATTTATTCTAATCAGAGATGATTAAATTATATATTCACGTATATAGAGTTGAATGTACTCCAATGAAGATGGATATAGATGAGTAAAATCTATCACTACTCAATACATTACCAACCTGGGAAAGAGAACAACTTGTTTGATGATTTGATTTAAAAGAACCATACAAGATTATCTTTTAAGATGATCACAATGGATAAAATATTTATGGGTTTTAAAATGATGGATATTTATAACATGAAATAAGGGGAGAATTTTGTTGTTTTTAAAATAAGTGTTCAATCATCAATCTAAGTGATGATTAAATATTCGTATAAGGAAGACGTCAAGCACTGCAAGAAGGTGTGAAATGTTCCTATGATTAACCATTATGGTGATGGAATGATAAGGTTCATGAACCATGTATTTGTCTCATCCATATCATATTTAAATATGTAGTAGTTATAAGAAGATCATTGTTCATCATTCCCTATTCATACATGAAATAAAAATATGTACCAAGATTTAAAAGATAATTTCTAGTGATATGGAAAAAGATAGATATTACAAAGTTTGAATCTGGATGATTTGTTTTTTAAAATATAAGGATGAGAGACAACATTATTATGGGGTTTTACAACTATTACACATACAACAATATAAATAATAGAACATAATTATAGAATTTGTCATTGGATTCCACAAAACATCAAAAGGGAATAATGTTATATGGGTTGTAGTAGATCACCTGACAAAGTCAAAAAAATTCACTATTGTAGAATATTTCACATAGGACAATATTTACAGAACAAATAATAAGGAAGTGGTAGGGTTGTATTGGGTAGCACATTCAATTATATCTAATCGAGATCTGAGGTTTATCTCAATGTTTTTGAAAATTATTCAGAAATATAATGATATGTAATTGAGTTTTAGAACTATGTATCATCACTAGGTATATGGTACACTGAGAGATAAATTCAACCCCTATAGAATATGATAATATCTTATTCTAGGGATTTCAAGGGTGGTTGGGATCAACACCTTAACCTAGTCTAGTTTTTGTACCAAAATAGCATTCATTAAGGACATCATATGTCCCCTTCTCAATCCCTCTATGGAAGGAAGTGTAAACCTCTAATTTTTTGTGATGAAATTATTGGAGCAAAGATATTGGGACCAAAACATATTTAATTATGGGAGCTGAGGGAAGTTTCATTCAACAGCACATAAGAGGTGAACAAAGTTAGAAAAAAATGATGATAATCCACAAACTAATCTAGAATTTGGTGTTTGTTACAAGGTGTTTCAATAAATTTCTCCACATAATGAGCTGATTAGATTCAGAGTGAATGGAAAAATAATCCCTAGGTATATCGGTCCTTTTGAAATTCTTGATCTTACTGAGAGGTTAGATTATCAATTGGCGCTTCCACCAAGCCTCTCTAAAGTCCATGATGTGTTTCATATAACTTCCATGAGGAAGTGAAAACATGATCCTTAAAATGTACTAAACTCGAAGTCCATCCCATTGGAGTATATTGTTTCATATTATACATAAATGATGGAGATTCTAGATCATACAAAGAATGTTCTATAAAATAAGACCACTCACCTGGTCAATGTTTTGTAGTGAAATAAAAATATTGAGAATGCTACATGGGAATCTAAGGATGTAATGAGGAAAAATTATCTTCATATTTTTTAATAAGGTGAAATAAATTTGAAGTTGAAATTAAATTTAAGGGGGGAATAATGTAATACAAAGATATTTTATGAAATATTATTTCCTCAAATAAATATAATTTTTTCGATAGATTGTGTTACACGAAGAATTGATTTTTAAGTAACCATGATATACTATTGATATAATTATTTAAACCTCAACATTATGACCTGGAAATTATGTATGGAATTATGAAAATTAATTACCACATTTTGAAAATTAATTGTATTCTTAAAAAAATTAATTATTTTAAGTAATGTATTTATATACATTGAAAATACTTTTTTGAAAAATTATTTTCATATCATTTTTTCAAAAAAAAATAAAATATTAGAAAATATTTATGAAAAAAATAACATAATTAGTAAAATATACTTTTAAAATTTATCTTTGAGTGAATTTTTAGGAATTTAATGTAATGATTATACACTCAATGAGTACTAAAAAATACTAATTTTTATTAAATACTGCATTTTCTATTAAATAATTTAAAATCCCCATTATATCTTAATATTATATTAATATTAAATTAACTTCAATTATATATTTATTAATTCATTTTAGTTCAATGGATCCAATTTTATATTGAACATTTATATTAAAACTTTCAATACTTACTGAAATTTTCTCTTTAAAAAACAACCTTTTCACCGCATCTTCAAGTTTAATTTTAAAGTAATTCTTTGCACTTATGTGAATGAAATTTGAAAAAATGGATTCCATATTTTTAATAATAATAATTAATATTATTTTATAATTTCAACTTAATTTTTGGACCAATTGAATATTAAAAACCCTAAAAAATAATTACCATTGTCAATGTTAAAATGGGATTACATGGGTTAAACTAAAATGATAAGGGGTAAAATGACCTTGTAATGTTTCCCAATCCCATAATATATCCATATTTAGACCTTATATAATATTAATGAAGAATATTTTTAGGCTCTCTCAAAAATATTTATAACCAAGTGCAGCATAGTGGCTGACCTAGGTCATTCTCTTGAGGAGCCTTTGAGGTCAAACACTCACTACATCTAATTTAAAAATTATATATTTTTATTAATGAAATTAAATGACAAGAAATAATATTTTATAATTGAAAATGAAATACTAAAATTAAACATTCAAATGAAATTAGAAAAGAATCAAAACAAACAAAATTAAGATAGAATTTAAGGAGACATTCTTGAGAGAATCACACCTAGAGAGCCTTCATCGTCACATAATTTGATTAGAATTTACATAATGAACATTATAAATCTTACGACTAAACATAATCCCATAAATATGGTTGTGAATATACAATGATTTTGATTATCGCAGAAGGACATCACATCCACCTCCTCGATCGAGGGAAAATATTATAGAAATGAAATCTAAACCTTGGGTGGAAAGTGGAGACACAAATGTGTCTTCCCCACTAATATACCCAATGGTCTTACTCTAAAAAACACTAAACATTATAAATGGTAGCTCAGACATATGGTTTCATCGCTGGATTACTCCCCCAAGAACTTCCTCAGAAAAGATACTCATGATCACAAGCATACGAGTTCATAGTGATGAAGAAAATAGTGGAAGAAAACAAAAGATACAAAGAAAAGTAGAGGATGGAGAAGACTAAAATTAAAATATGAAATTCGCTAACAAAATTAAAGGAAAATAATATAAAATACTAATATACATAAAATTTTCAACAAAAGATGCCCCTATGTTTCTAACCCTTTTGAAATGAAGAAGCCACAACCCTTTTAAAATTTTCAACAGAGGAATGGACACTGGTGCCGCTCCAGAGTGAGAGGAATATTTCTATATTGATCTTTTTCTAGGAACAGCACCAGTGTCCATTCCTCTGAAAAATATTTCCACACCAGAGTTACAGGATCTCAAGGGGCAGTTATGGAGTTTCAAGAAATGTGTTTCATCGACCCAGTACTTCTCCTTGGGTTTCAACTATCCTTTTTGCAAAGAAGGTGGATAGTATGCTTAGACTTTGTGTGGATTATCGTAAGATGAACCAGTTTATGGTCAAGAACTGATGTCACTAGCCGAGGATAGATGATCTATTTGATTAGCATTGAGGATCCTGGGTATTCTTGAAGATTGACTTGAGATCTAGTTATCTTTATTTTCATGTTAGACCATCATATAAACCTCTTACATCCTTTTGGAGTAGGTATGGTCTATAAGATTATTTGGTTATGCGCTTCGATCTCACGAACATGGGGAAAATTTTGATGGAACTGATGATGCAATTGTTTCATCCTTACTTGGATCTTTTTGTAGCAGTCTTCAGGGATGATATCTTGGTGTACTCTCAAACTCGACATAGCCATGCTACACATCTTGAAGAGTACACTAAGATAGCATCAGTTATTTTCTAGGCTCTCAAAATTATACATTTGGATGGACCAGATTCACTTCATGGGTCATTTTATCTAAGAGACTGGAGTAGAAGTAGACCCAGATAAAGTGAGAGGAGAATGTTCCTAGGAGAAGTTGAAGAACGTATTTTAGGTATAGAGATTTATAGGGCAAGCTAGGTACTACATGTAATTTATGCCAGAGTTTTCACTCTTAGAAGTTCCACTAGCTTCCCTAACTAAGACGGGTGCGATGTACTTGTGGACATAGTTCTACGATTCATCCTTTTAGGAGCAGAAAGGGAGATTGAATTCATCACCGGTACTGATTTTTCCAGAGTCAGACAAGAGTTAAACCATTTTCTGTGATACATCAAGTATCTGGCTAAGAGTAGGGCTTATGTTAGGGGAAGGAGTCATTGAATATGAGTCTCAGTAGTTGAGGCCACATGAGTGGAACTACCGAACACATGATCTCTTGTGAACTGCAGTTGTCCATGATTTAAACTTTTATAGACATTGTATTTTGGGAGAGCATTATTTGGTGTAAAATGACCAAAAATGTTTTAAGTATATCTTTCCTAGAAGGATCAGAATTTGAGATAATAATGTTGGGTTGAGTACCTTCAATATTTTGAATTTTATCTTGGATACATGGTTGGAAAAGGAAACACAGTGGCTGATGCGCTGAGCATGAGGGCTCAGATACAAGTAGTTTAGGAGTCCTGTAGTGGGTGGTTTCTTATAGCTATGTTCTCTGTGATGAATTTTTATGTGCATGACATAAATGGGTAGAGGTTGTTTTCTTCTATAGTTATTACCTATACTCTTCTCGATCAAGTCCGAATAAGGAAGCTATCAGATTCTGAAGGACTAGTCCTTCAAGAGGATGTATCAGGTTAGGACCATACTCTTGGGTTGACCATAGGAAAGCATGAGGGTTTGAGATTCCATGGGTTTGAATGGGTATCAACAAACATACTCTAGGACAATGTGCGAGATTTTCATGCCTTGGAATGGGTAGTTCTTCCTGGTGTCACCAAGATGTATTGAGATCTTCACCGTTATTATTGGTTTCCATGTATGAAGGGAAATGTGGCTGGTTTTGTTATGAGATGTTCCACCTCTCAGTAGTTAAAGGCAGAGCATCAACAGCCAAAAGGGCTTTTGTTGTAGTTACCCAATCCCGAGTGGAAGTGGAATGATATCACGATGGATTTCATGACATGTTTATTAAGGTCACGTCGGGTGAATGATGCAGTTTGGGTTGTTATTGACAGACTCACGAAGGTGAAACATTTCTTACTAATTGAGTAAAGCATCAGTGTTGATGATCTTGGAATGTTGTACATCTGATATATTGTAAGTTTCGATGGGTCTGCACTCTATCATTTCAAAAAGGGATGAAAATTCTATTTCTCATGTTTGGCAGGGACTACAGAGGGATTTAGGTACATTGGGACTTTTCAGTATAAATTAACATATCCAAACAAATGGTCAGTCCAAGTGAACTATTCAGGTTATAGAGGACATGCTACGAGCATGCGTCTGGGATTTTGGGGGCTCTTGGGAGAGACACATACCCCTAGTAGAGTTTACCTACAATTAATGTTTTTAGGTGACGATTTAGATAGTACCTTATAAGGATTTGTATTGTAGTACATGTTGATCACCCCTATGTTAACTGGAGGCAGTATATGAATCTATTTTTTGACCTCATCTTGTCCAGGATACCACTCGGAAGGTAGAGTTGATTCGAAATAAGATAGATACTGCACTTTCTTTCCAGAAATCTTATGTTGATCGACAAAGATGACCTCTAGAGTTTGAGTTCAAAGATCTCGTTTTCATATCTGCCACACCGTGGATGAGAAACCATAGGATTAGGAGATAGGGGAATCTTTCACTAAGATACGTCGGGCTATTTCAGGTTTTGGAGAGAGTTAGGCCAGTTGCCTATCAGTTACAGTTACATTAGTGGTAACAGGATATGCACAACATCTTTCATGTTTCTTAGATAGAAAGTTATTTTTCAGACTCGTCCCATGTTTTTTAATCCAAGGAGGTTGAGTTGGAGGTGGATGCATCCTTTAAGGAGAACCCTTTTCATATTGTAGATCACAGCATGAAGGTTCTCCATGGTTGATATGTTCCTTTGGTATGATTGCTATAGTAGCACGAACGAGTACAAGATGAGACTTGAAAAAAGTTGTCTAGAATTCGATCACAATGTCTAGATTTGTTTGAATCCCATTCTTCGCCACCCTTTTAAGGGAAATTTAGGGTTGAATTGCATTAAGGGGAAAGTTTGTAAGAACCTAAATATTTATTTTAGGTATGGATATTTATTTTTGGGTTATTTTGAGGAAAAAGGAAGATATGAGAATTTTTTTAAGTACACGCAATATACTTTTGAGTACATGTTGTATACCTGGTTTCTACGTATAACCATGTACTAGCCGCGTAACTGTTGAATACATGTCCATGTAGTTGACTTGGCTGACTACCTAATGTGTGGGAAAGTTTAGGTTAGTAGACATCTTGTAAATTAAATTAACATGTCATGTACTTTTATTTTTATTTGATAAATAGGTGTGGGTCACATGTCATCTTCGAAAATACCTTCTCCTCCACTCAGTTCATACCGAGGAATGACATAACACTAACGAACTTTGAGCCCCTCCCTATTCTTCGTCTGAACTCTTATTGAGACGTCGTAAGGTGCATTTTATTACCAATGGTGAGTTCTCTCATTCCCTAGATCCCTTCTTCCAAATTAATCATCTCTAGTGAGTATTTCAAGGAAGGTCATCTTTAAACTTTTTGTATATCTATGTCTTTCTTGGCCAATTAAAGGGTTGAAGTTACACAGTGTTGATCATAAGACATCAATGTGGGTGGTTTAGGACTTTTGTCAATTTTCCTTTGGATTATTTTTGCTTAAAGTGATGAATAACCATGTTTGGGGTATTGTGTATTTTATAATTTGACCTTTTTTATTACCATATATAGTTTGTTTGATTGAGAAAGGGTGATTTTTTATGCATAAGGTTTTATACCTTGTTATGGGACACCCCATCGGTGTGTTCCCTTGATATACTATTTATGGAAGTTTGGATTAGGATTCCTATGAGGTGTACATTGTTTCCATTCCTTGAATTGTTTAGTATGGTGTTTCATTGATTATATAAAATTCATGTGTTATTTTTGATAATTTTCGAAATGTAATAGTTATATATTACTTGTGTTGAATTGTAATGATATGCATGTTGTTTTTTAATGGACTGTGATAACCTTAGATCAGGAAAACTATGGGTGTTTCCCGGTATACTTACTCGAGACCATGAGAGCCTTCGTGTAGACTTTGACCAAGGGGTATGGACCGTGAGAGCTACTTGGTGTTCATTTATAATTTATTAACTCAATGTAAACCTAGGGGTATTGACCGTGAGAGCATCCCATGTGGTCATTTGTAAATTATTGGATCTATGTTAAACCAAAGGGGTTAGACCGTGAGAGCTTTCCAAGAGGGTGGTTTATGAATGATTGAATGATGGTGACGAGTCTGCCAAGCCAGTGCACTATATTGGAATCAGTTTTACTTGATTGTTTATATGGTCTTATGTTACATTTGTTTTTAATATTTCATAGAGGGATAAAAGTATTAGGGTAGATCCCAGGATTCATTATTCAATGGTTTGAATAATTAATAAATGAAAATGAATGTAATTGAAAATTGTAGGATTGTTTACTTTTGAGTAGCTCCTAGTTTATTACTTCATTTCTACATATTTTCTGCTATATATATTGACTAACTATTGGGGACATATCTTTTGGTAGTTTCCTACTGGGATTCATCTCAAAACCTTTTTGGGTCATGCTTTTGGACCCCAACAGATTATATGGTTATAGGTATAGATAAGGTAAAGTGCCCTTCTTCATTAGGTACTTGATTGTTGTTGGTGCTAGAGAGCATGGTACTAAGCTAAGGCTTGAAATTCTTTTAGACGTTACTTCTTTTCTATACTTTGTTTTAGTATTACATTTCTAGAATTGTAAATTTTTTGGATGCTTTCCTAGACACCTCTAATATTAATCATTTATACAAATGCTCCAGTTGTTATATTAATATTATTCTTCCACTCTTTAAATCTGTTGTATGGTATTACTACTTCCTGTACTATTTACTATATTTAAACTATGTATACTTTCCCAATGAAGAAACAGTTTCCCTATTAATTGACCTTGGCCCTCACTGCTAGTCGGTAGCCTCTGGCATTTGTGGAAATGCGCTTAAAGTCATGTGACGAACCGGGTTCGAGGCACTTTGGGGTGACACCTAGGTATGGGACGTTTCACACCTCCAAAAACATATTTTTATAGGATTCTCATACATGGAATCTCATAATAAATGAATTTATTCCCTTTTTCCCCCAAATTGTATCCTTGTTTTAGCTTGAATGTAGATATGTATTTCTCTTCAGAATCATTTGTTTGAGGAAAAGAGAAGCATCTTTTGATCTTCAGAAAAAATGGTGAACACCTGGACCAAATGTGAAATGTTATTTTGGGAGACCCACCGATCATTCATTCCTGAAAGATATTCAATCCAAGTTGAAATAAATATGGAAACACTTTAAATTCAACTCAAATATATTCTTTAAGAAAGAAAAATACTTCCCATCTTCTCCCTCCCCCACACTTGAGAACCAAAATAATCAGGAATTTAACATCTAGAGAAGGTTGTAAATGGATAAATGGATTGTAAAGTTGCTACATAATAAGGTCATTCATGGGTAATATGGGAATTATAATGTTTATAAGTAAAGGTAGCAAAAATTAACATTCAATGCAAAAGTGATTTCAATGTGGTGCCTCAATCATACTCAACACATTCCAGGAACTCTAATAGCTTTGAAAAAAGAGAAAAATAGATCTTTTGGGATAAAAAAACATTCCTCAAGACTCTAAAAAAATATAAATTTAAGAATATGTCAAATAGGTATAGAAACCACTCAGTTTGGGCACGATTTTCATTTTGGACAGTACTAGTGCACATGAGTTTCTAAATCAACCAATCCTCATCAAATGAAAAAATTGGAATTTAAAAATCAAAATCCATTCAAAAGTCATTTAAAGATCAAATGTTTAAATCATGAAATGTGAAAATCAATACCAAGATGGTTTTAATTTTAAAAAGTATTTAATTCAGCTCAATAATTCTAAAAATAGATAAAAAATGATTAAAAGGTAAACATAAAAAATTCCAAAAAAAGAAACGAAAAATAAAATTCTATTACATAAAAAAAATATTAAAAATAGGTTGAAATCCATCCCCCACACATATTCCATTTACTACGCTCTCTTTAGCTCAAATCAAATCAAGAGACATTTTCTAATAGAATTTATATTGGGAAGAAGGTAAAATAATGAAAAGGAAATATGCAACCTGATTTATTTATCAGTGGAATCATTGTGTTATTCTCCTAGATTCTTCCAAATTAAAACTAAAATAATGGAATAAAAACACAAAAGAAAAATAAATAAAAAGAAAGAAGAAATGGGATAGAAAAGGGATAATGCTTGTATTGACCCCCCAAGAAGGTTCTAGGTTTTTATTTCCCCTGGTAAGGATGTTGTAGTAGATTATCCACCAATTAAATGGTGGGTGTTATTTATTACAGATGAACCACCACATGTGAGTGTTACCAGTGTCCATGAGTGGACACCAATAATGGAGAACCAAAAAGATGATAAGAATGTTACCAACCCCTAATAAATAATAATGATAGAATTTGAGTTCAATAGTGGGGTGGAATAGATAATAGGGGTGCTCCCTATGAACTTCTATATTGTCCTCTTCTATATGGTATTCAATTTTTTGTAGAGGAGGCAGTCGCACCACCACTAGCTTCTACAGCTCTTCTACTTTTATCACCACCACTTGGGTGGTCTCTTCCATATCATCCATGGTTTTCTCCATTTGTTTTCTATAAGAAATTTCCAAAAAGTGGATGTTAGAAAAAAATTCATCTTGAATGAGATTAAAATATGATGAATCAATTAAGAAATCATCCCTTTCATGTAAGTCATCAGATAAATTTATCTCTTTGGGAAAGACCATTGAAAAATATATATCAATAGGATCATCTTAATCATTGTCTTAAAAAGAAAGATAGAGGAGAAAATTTTTTGATTTTCAATATCGAGGAGTGGAAGATCAATTTTTAGAAAATCTTCAATGAAGCTATTATAGGATTATTTCAAAAATCGTTGATCTCCCATAAGTGAATCAGCTAGAATGTGTACTTCAGGGACCTCCCTGAGAAATGGTTGACTGCAAGATGGTGTGACTAGTTCATTTAAAAGCTCCTTCTCACCCACCTTAGGTTCTTTAACATAAAATATGAGTGGTGAAATCTCTTCAACCAAATGTTCAAGTTCAGGTTCTGGCTCAGATTTCTCTTGAAAAGCATGTACATACTCAACTATCAAGTCTATTGGACTCTCCCATTTTTCCTCTAAAACACTAATCCTTTGATTATTAGAATTGAGATCGTTATAAACTTTTTCTACCACCTGATATTTGTCAGTCCATTCATAATAATTTTAATTGAAATACATCGTAAACAAATGTTTTTTACTGTTTTTGAAATTTATGATTTTTTTGTGTTTTTTTAATGGGATGAATAATATATAAAAAATTTGAATAAAATAGTGATTTAAGACCACTTGGATCCCCTAAAATGGTGCGAATTTAATGTGGCATTGTCGTGTGCATTCTCAAAAATATTTATAACTAATTGTCGCACGGTGGTTGTGTAACACACCAAGGTTCTCTAAAAATAAATTTAAATGCACGAAACACTGTTTTAAGAAGATATTTATAACTATCCTTCACACAGAATTTTTCTGCTTCTATATTTTTAATTTCAAAAAAATGTCATCTATAATAGTGTTCAGTAAGTTATTTGGAGTCTGATGGAACGAACATGATCTTTTTGGTGAATTGTAACATACCCTTATGAATAGTAATATGAATAGTAATATGACCCTAGTGAATAGTAAATTGTTTTTATATTTTATTTTATTAAATTTTTAAGATAATGACACCTTGGTTAATTTTTCAATTTTATATAAAAGTAGTAATGGATTTAAAATTGTTAATTTTTGAATAAATTATGCTTTTTTTCAAAAATTAAATTATTAATATTTAGAAAATTATATTTAAAAAATGGAGTTTTTTTTTGAATACTAAACATTGAGTAATGATTAGTATGAATTTTTGGGAATTTTCTGAAATTCTATAATTTTTATGAATAGTAAAATACTATAAAATACGATAAATATTAATACTAGATTTACTGCATCATATGTGATGCAAGGATGATGTAAGACCACGTGGTTCGAACACACATGCCATTATGACTATTTTAGGTCACCTTAATTAATAATATTCATGGTTATGAGCAAAAATTTTATAATAATGATTAAAAAAATGTAAAATACCTCCTCTCCTGGACTATAAATACCACCCTCATTTCCCTCTTCCTCCCTCACCTCTCAAGCCTTGAGCCTTGCTTATGTTATACCGAATGATCCTCCCAAGTCTCTTCCCCAATTTCTAGAGATTCTAGTCTCACCAAAAGTCCAAATACAAATTCCTTAAGAAGGATCTCAACGAGAAGATATCAAGAGGCAAACATCCTCTTTTGTTTTCAATATTTTCTTTTGATTTTCAATTCTATTCTTCTTCATTACTCCCCTCCAATAACCAAATAGTAATTAATGATACATTATCTTACATATTATTGATTTTATCATGTTTATGGAAGAATCTCCATTATAATTTTTCTCCTCTCCCACTTATTCAAGGAATTAAAACACCGTCTGTGATTTGTGGATTTACCAACTTCGTGGTTGATGTGATTTCAATTTTAATTATATCCTTCAAGACTTGTCAAAAACCATTTTTATGGTTGATCTAGATTATAATTTATGAATTATAACTTATATAAGTTATGGAATCATTTTTTACACATGTTATGAATTTATAAAACAAAAAGAGTTCATTACGATCGAAGAATCACCGAAATGACCTAAACATGCATCGATAATGTTTCAACATATGTATAATCCTCATGTAATAATTAAAAATTATAAATGTTATAATGTATTGTTATTGAAATATGTAAATACCATTCCATTAAAATTTTGGAGTTTCACTTCCAATCGATAAGAATATCCATCATGAACCGATCAGGGAAATCAGGTAAAGAACGCATCCCAAACAATGAAAGGAACAAAATACTAACAATTAAAAGGTGAAATGATGTAATGAAATGATAATATAAGGTGTTATAAATATAAATATTTTTTCATTAAGATAATAAAAACACTCTTATAACCATTATTCAATAGGATTAAACAAGTTTTAAGAAAGACAAACCCAATGTATGGGAATTATTAACCAAATTTCCCTACTTTGGGTTTACCTTCTACTTCATTATCTATGATTTATTAAAAACATTTGTGTGATGGTTTTTTTTTATAATTTGTTTAATTATATTTATTTATAGTTTATAAACATATTCCTTCCACTATATTAATTTTCTCTTCAATTATATGATATTTGTAAGGGATATTGCTTTTAAAAATCCTCTTTAAAGATTCTATTTTACAAAATTTAGAAGAAATGTTTTTATGGAAAAAATCATGTTTTATGATTATGTTATGGTTATTTGGAATTTTTTATTAGGAATGGTGGGACATATATCTACCAACAGTTCATTGGTTATTTGTATGTTTGAGGATGGTTGTATGGTTACTCCAAGTGTAACAGCGATGGTTACACAAAGTGTAAGGTATTCGTGAGGGCTACAAATTATAAGGTAGCCAAGACGGTTACAAGATTATTTAAGTAGTTTTCCGAGATAGATTTATTTTTTAATTTATGTTCTTTTTTTATGTGGGGATCTTGTGGAAATCACATTTTTTCACAAAGTATGTGAAAAGTATGTTTTTTAAAATGATATCATATGTTACAAGTATTCATGGACAAATGTGTTATTTCCTTCTTTTTTATCCCCTACTAAGATTTTTGTTTGCATCCCATGTTTTGAAAATAATTTAATATGTTATAAGGATGAGTAATACAAAGAAGTAATCCATGATAAATGTTTGAATAATTGTCAAATAAATCTTGTTTTATTTGAAAAGTATTATTTTTTGGAAGAAATGAATACTGTTTTTTACGGTATCCACTCTATATTAATCTGTAATGTTATCAATGTATTATGTCCCAATTATCTAAATATCTAATCATGAAATGATCATCAATGTAAAAGGATGTGAATTCTTGACTAAATTCGAGATTATATAATTTAATAAGACTGGGACCTTATAGTTGGTTTCAGAGGATGGTTTAAAAAAATTTAGGGGTTAGGACGATATTAATATAATACCATAATTTTTTTCACTATATGTTTAATTTGAAATGTTATAGAATATAATGATTACTATGTTTCTTTGAATAAGATATGTTTGTTCATAATGGTTGTCCACAGAAGAAACATGGAAGCTGAAGAGGATAGGCACCAACAGAATGATCTCCTTTCAAATCCGGAGCTCGGAATGGTAGGGATTGGAACTGATCTATTTGTGATATTAATGGCTTAGTTGACGCAATAAATAAATGTTGGAGGAATCCATGAAAGAGAACAACTAGAGGTACCACAATGGAACATGAAAATATTGGAAAATTTTATGAGACAACACCCTCCTACTTATAATGGATCTTTTGAACCAATAGCTGCTGAAGGATGGATTAAATCCCTTGAGAAGATAATTGATGTAATGGGTTGTTCATATAATCAAAAGTTCAGCCTTTTTTTATCATTTTGAATGTGTATCTGATTAGTGGTGGTAAATGGTAAATAATATTAGGGATAGAGAGGATATTGATGCCTTAGATTGGGATGAATTTAAAATTATTTTCCTTGAAAATATTTTCCTAATGTGATGTGACTTAGGATTGAGAAACAATTTCTTGAATTGGCACAAAAGGAAGAGGGTTTAGTGGTTTTGTATGAAGTGAACTTCACCCAACTGGTGAGGTATTCTCCAAATATTATTGTGGATCATGATAGAAAAATCAACCGCATTTACATAGGATTAAAGCCAAGGTATCGAAGGGCGTTGGCCTCTTGTAAATTCAAAAGTTTTGAGAAACTTGTATGATGTGATGACAGGGTAGAGATGGAGTTTGGTGATGATAACGTTCATTTTTGGAAACAAGAATAATAAAAAAGTCCATATGGTAAGAAATGTATAAGAATCAACCAAATAAATATGATGGTATGAAAATATGGTTTCCAGTTTGTCAAAAGTGTGGAAAGAAGCACCCTAGGGATTGTATTACCAAAACTAGGAAGTGTTTTCAATTGTGTAATTCTGGACATATGGCCGGAGATGGTAATGAAAATTATACTAAGAGGAATCCTAATAAGAAAAATGATAATTGTTTTAAATGTGCTGAGATGGGTCATTAAGAAAATACATTCCCAAAGAGAGATCTAAATGATGAAAAGAAGCCAGATTGTAAGAAGAATGGTGTACTGAGAGCTTTTGGGACTACGTCAGTAGATGTAGGGCCATCCAATGAAGTTTTATATAGTAATTTGTTTGTTTACTCAGATTTTTCTATGGTTTTTTTTCGATACGGAGTCTACACATTCCTTCATTTCTGAGAAATTTACTGGTAAATTGAAAATATCATCTCAACAAATAAGACTGGAACTTATTGTTAAAACACAAGGGGGAAATATTATAGCAAAGAGAAATTATAAGAATATTTCTATTATGGTCTATTGAAAGACTTTACGTGAAAACCTTTTTGTTTTCCCTTTAGTCGAGTATGACGTTATTCTGGGAATGTATTGGCTTTCTATTTATAATGCTAGGATTGACCGTTGCGATAAAGAAGATGTTTTTCCAAAAGAGTTTCAGTTTTTATACAATAACAAACCCATACAATTGATAACATATGAGGAAGCTGAGAAACTATTGGAATATGGAAATGAAATTTATCTTCCATAATTTTTTGGAAACAAGGGAACTGTTCAAATTATGTAAGTTCTAGTGGTAAATTAATAACTTTATTTTTTTCATCATGAGTTATCCGATGTCATACCTGATCAAGAAGTCAAATACACAATTGACTTAGTTTTAGATGCTAAGACATTTTCAAAACCCCCATATCGTATAGCTCAATTATAACTTCTTGAATTGATAGATCAGTTCGAAGAATTTCTTAATAAAGGCTTCATTCATCTTAGCACTTCACCATGGGGTGCTCCATTATTTCTCATTAAAAAGAAAGATATTTCCATGAGTCTTTTCATTGATTATATATCTTTAAATAACATCACTATTAAAAACATGTATCATTTTCCTCATATCGATGACTTTTTTGATCTACTTTATGGAACTCATTACTTTTCAAATATTGACATGAGATATGGATACCATCATCTGAAAGTGAAAAAGGATAACATCCTAAAAATAGCTCTTCATACTAGATATGGGAATTATGAATTTTTTGTAATGTTTTTTGGATTAACTAATGCACCTACAATATCCATGAATCATATGATTATAATATTTCATGAGTTCTTGGATAAGTTTGTGGTTGTGTTTATTGATGAAATTTTGGAATATTCTAAAATTAAAGAGGAGCATTAAAAACATATAAGGGTTGTTTTACAAACCTTAAGAGAAAAGAAACTATATAGAAAATTTAGAAATTTTGATTTTGGGTGGCAATAGATTTATTTTTATGGGAACATTGTAAATAAGGATGGAATAACAATTGATCAAACCAAAACAAAAGTGGTTAAGGAATTGGAAAGACCTATAAATGTTATAGAGATTCATAGTTTTCTTAGATTAGCAGGTTATTAACGATGTATTGTTAAGAGCATTGCATGATTATCTAGCTCGACAACTAAGTTAACAAAAAACAAGGTTAAATTTATTTGGACAGAAGAATGTGATTTTTGTAGGAACTGAATAATAGATTGGTGAATGCTCCAGTTTTGGCCTTTACATCGTGAAATGGTGAGTTTTTCATCTATAATGATGATTTGTCGAAGGGACTTGGTTGTGTTGTGATGCATAATGATCAAGTAATTTTTTATGCTTCAATATAACAAAATCCTCCTGATTTAAATTATCCCACACATGACATGGAATTGGAAGATGTGGTTATTTCTTTGAAAAATTGGAGGTATCATTTTTACGGAGCCAAATGTCAAATATTTACTAACCATAAAAGCCTAAAGTATATATTCACTCAGAAGGAATTAAACATGAGGCAGAAAAGATGACTTGAACTGAAAAAGGATTATGATTGCATGATCAATTACCATACAAGAAAAGTAAAAAAAGTGATGGATTCCATGATTGGAAAACATCATGCACAATTAACCATGTTACATTTTGAACATGATACCATGATTAATGATTTGATGAATTTTTTCTTAGAAGTTTTGTGTGTAGGAAATTCCTTTATTTTTTTCAGGTTTCAGTGCAGCCATCATTGTTATCCAGAATTAAGAAAGAACAGAATGAATACCATCAGCAAATGATAAAGGTAGAATTGGCTAAACTGTGTACGTTTCTAGAATTTAACCTTTAAAAATATTTTTTGTTAATATTTTGAAAAAGTTTGTGTGTGCCTTGTGATTCTCAATTGAAGAATGATTTGTTCTGTGAAGCTCATAGTTCTCTATTTCCATTTCATCCTAGAAGTACTAAGATGTATATATACATTCGAGATTATTATTGGTTGGACGTAATTAAAAGATATGTTGAAACTTTTACCTTGAAATGTTTGACATATCAATATGTTAAAGCAGAGAGGTAGTTACCAAAGGGGATGCTTTAGACTTTTCCAATGCATGAGTGAAAATGCTAGAATTTATCCATGGACTTTGTGGTGGAACTACCTACGACTTCTTGAGGTAACAATGTGATTTGGCTTATTTTTGATCATCTTAAAAAACATGCACATTTTCTTTCTGTAAGTGATTTAAGGTCTTTTGATTATCATTATCAACTATACCTCAAAGATATTTTCAAGTCACATGGGGTTCCTATTTCCATTGTATCTTATTGAGATATTAAGTTCACTTATAAATTTTGGAAGGGGCTTCAGAAGTCATTGGGAACAGAATTAAATTTCAGTAGAACTTTTCATCCTCATTCAAATGGGAAGCTAGAATGAACGATTCAGACATTCAAGGATATTCTTTGAGATTCTTCAATGGACTACCAAGAAATTTGGGATCATCATCTTTCATTAGTTTAGTTTTCTTATAATAAAAGTTTGCATTTTTGTATACAGATGTCACCTTTTGAGGCATTGTATGGGAAGCGGTGTCGGACTCTAGCGTTTTGGGATGAAGTCGGTGAAAGAAATTTGATGGGAACATAATTAGTAGAGGAAGTGGCTGAGAAAGTGAATATGATCCAGAAGCACAGAAGGACATCTCAGAGCAGGAAGAAAAGTTATGCACATAACAGAAAGAAATACTTCCCTTTCCGGGTAGGTGACCAAGTTTTCCTTCAAATATCTTCTTGGAAAAGTGTGGTGAATTTCAGTGAGAAAGGAAAGCTATTTCTACGGTTCATCAGTACTTTTGAAATCCTAGAGAATGGTGCACTAGTTGAATATCGGGTAGCATTTCCTCTGAGTTTTTCTCAGGTACATAACGTTTTTCATGTTTCGATGTGGAGAATATTTGTTCCATATTCAACCCATGTCTTGAGTGCATATGCAGTTCAGATCAAAGAGAACCTTTCTTATGAAGATAAACGTGTTGAGATTCTCGATTGAAGTGAACAAGTATAGAAAAATATGGTAATCCACCAGGTAAAGGTTTTTTGGAGAATCCACATGGTTGATGAACAAACATGGGAGTCTGAAATTGTAATGAGGGAACGGTACCCTCACTTGTTTAATAAGTAAATAAAATTTCGAGGATAGAATTTCCAAAAGGTGGGGATAATGTAACACCCAACGTTTTCAAAAAATAATTTAAAATTATTGAAATTTTGTTTTAAGTAGATATTTATAACTGGCCTTTAAACATAATTTTTCCACTTCTATGTTTTGAATTTCTAAAAATGGTTACCTATAATTGTGTTTCGTAAGTTATTTGAAGTCTAATGGAACCAACTTTATTTTTTGGTGAATAGTAACATACCATTGTGAATAGTAAAATGAATAGTAATATGATACTAATAAATTGTAAATTGTATTATTATTATTATTTTCAAGAATATTTAAGATAATGAAATGCTTTTAAATTTATTAATGTGGTATAAAAGCAATTATAGAATTAAAATTGTTAATTTCTGAATAAATTATGATATTATATAAAAATTAAATTGATAATATTAACAAAATTATTTTCAGAAAATGGAGTTCATTTTTTAATTCTACACGTTGTGTAATGGTTAGAATGATTTTTTGTGAATTTTCTGAAATTCCGGAATTTATTAGGAATAGTAAAATACGATAAAATACAATAAATGCTAAATACATGAGTTAATGAATCATGGGTGATTTAAGGATGATGTAAGGCCACTTGGTTCGAACTAGAATTTCGTTATTACTATTTGGGATCAGGTGAATTATTTCTATTCATAATCTTGTGCAAAAATGTTTTAATAATGATTACAATAATGTAAATTATCTCCTCTATTCCACTATAAATACCACCTGAATTTACCTCATCCTCCCACACCTCTAAAGCCATGATCCTTACCAAATTTATACCAAATTCTCCTCCTAGGGATCTTCCCCAAGTCCAATATCTTCACGTCTTTCCCAAAGGACAAAACTAAAGGCCTTAAGATGGATCTCAAGGAGAAGAGATCAAGAGGTAGACATCCTCTTTTGTATTCTTTATTTTCCTTTAATTTTATTTTCTATTATTCTTCATTCCGAACCACCCCTTATCTAAGAGACATGAATGATATAGTATCTTACATATTCTGTATTTTATCATGTTTACGTAAGACTCACCATTATATTTATTTTCCACTCCCACTTATTCGAGGAATTAATTTACCATACGTGATGTTTCGATTTACCGAGATCGTGGTCTATGTGAATTCAATTTCCTTTACATGCATCAAGACTAGTCATGAAACTATTTTTATGGTTTAAATAGATTATAATTTATGTATAATATCTTATATAATGTTATAAAATCATTTTTACACTTGTTATAAATTTATAAAACAAAATGAGTTCATTATGATCGAAGAATCTCCAAAATGACCTAAACAAATATCAATAAAGTTCGAACTTTTGAATCATCCTCATATAATAATTATAAATGATAAATGTTATAATTTATTCTACTATAAATATTTAAATACCATTAAATTCCAATTATGTAGTTTCCCTTAAATAGACATGAATATCTATCATGAACCGATCATGGAAATCATGTAAGGAACTCACTAAAAACAATGCAAGGAAGAAAATACTAACAATTAAAGTGTGAATTTATGTATGGAAATGATCATATAATGTAATATAAATAATAATATATTTTCTTAAGATATTAATAAAACTATTTTAGCCGTTATAAAGAAGTTTTAAACAAGTTTTAAGTAAGAAAAACCTAAGGTAAGGGAATTCTTAACCCGATTTCCATTCATCGGGTAAACCTTCTACTTCATTATCTATGTGGTATTAAAATTGTTTATGTTCTGGGATTTGATTATAATATGTTTAATTGTGTGTATTTATAGTTTATAAACATATTACTTCTACTCAATTATGTTTCTCATTAATTATATGATATTTTTATAAGACTTTTCTATTAAAAAACCTCTTTTAAAATTATGTTTTATGAAATTCAAGAGAAATTATGTAATAGAATTGTTCATGTTTTATGATTATTTTATGGTCCTTAGTATGGTTTTTGATGAATTTTGGGACCTATATATCCCAAAAATTCATTGGTTATGTGTAATTTAATGGTCGGTTGTATGGTTACTCCAAGTGTAACTGTGATGGTAACACAAATTGTAAGGTATTTGTGAGGGTTACAAATTATAAGGTAGTCGAGCGAGTTACAAGATTATGTATGTAATTACATAGGATAATTTTATGGTTATATTTGAGTTCTTATATTTTTGGGTATCTTTTTTAAATATCATGTATCACAATGTAAGTGACATGTATGTTTTTTTTCATAAAATGATTTCATACGTTACAAGTATTCAGGGACTAATGTGTTATTTATTTCTTTTTATATCCCTTACTGATCTTTTTTGTGCTAATAACATGTTTTGAAATTATTTTAATACGTTATAAGGACAATTAATTCAAATAAGAAATCCATGTTAAATGTTTTATTAATTTTCAATGAAATCATGTTTTATTCGAAATGTTTTATATGTTGGAAAAAATGAATACTATTTTTTATGGTATCCACCCCATAATAATGTGTAATGTTATGAATGTACTGTGTCCCAATTATATAAATCTATAAACTTGAAAATATCCTCAATGTAATAAGATGTAAATTATTTACTAAATTCATGATTATGTAATGTAATAAGGTAGGTTCTTTATAGGCTAACTTAGGTCGTTCTCTTGTGGAACCTTTTCTATCAACCACTCACTACTTCTAATCCAAAAAAATTTATATATTTTTTTATTAATGAAATAAAATGAAAATAAATAATATTTCATAATTTAAAATGAAATTCTAAAACTAAACATGAAAATTCAATGTGAACATAATGAGTGATATCAAAATGATGTTAGAAAAAATGAGACACTTCTGAGAGAATCTCCCATAGTGAACCTTCATCATCTCATAATTAGTTTTTTAATTTACTTTAAAAACATGAAACATAGTATGAATGGACATCCTCCTCTACATATTTTTGTGAATATAAACTTCTCTCAACCATCATCGAGGGACCACACATCCACCTCCTCGATAAAGGAAAAATATTACAGAAGTGAATGCTAAACCTCATGTGGAAAGTGGAGACACAAAGGCGTCATGGCCACTAATATCTCCATCAATCTAACTATAAAAAAAGAATTATTCAAAATGGTATATATAATATTGGGTTTCATCACTTGATTACTCCCCACAATAATCCTCAGGTTAGCTACTCATGATCACGAGCATGGGAGTTCACAATGATGAAGAAAACTGGGGAAGACAACAAAAGAGAGAAACCAATTAAGATAAAGGAGAAAACTAAAATAAAAATATGAAATGAAATTACAAAAATAAAGGAAAATAAAATACTATAATAAATTCAATGAAATGGCCAAAAAATGGTCTCTCTATTTTTTCATCCCTTTTGAAATGAAGAAGGCACACATTTTTATAGGTAGAGTGGGTGAAAATTTGGATCCAAAAATATTTTCTGAAAGTATACACGTGGGATACCACATTAATGATATAATTTTTGGATTTTTTTCCCCTTGAAGGTTTTTTATATATCTCACCTATGTCTTCCAACAAATTTGGGCTGCATTGGCTATGTGTGGAGAGATATAAATTTGATTTACTCAGGATATTAAATTCCTTCAGACAGACTCTTCGTGTTCCAAAACATCAACATCCAATTCCATTATGTCCTTTCATCTGGAAAATTAGGGCATGTATTCCTTAATATATGTTTTTAATTAATTTCATTTACATCTCCATAATGAATATCAGATCTTTTGGGACTGCCCAATTTGAGATATATGCTTATCTTCATACATGTCCAAATCTGTACACAGTTTTGAAGGCCTAGTTTATGAGCTGGATTTTGGCCCTCATTTGGTGGATTGAGATCTGGGTCCAGAAAGATAAAATTAATCCTACATGCAATATGAACCAGTAAAAGAATAATTTTTAAATTTGGATTAGAGTTGAAATATTTATGGCCAACACATTGAAATAAATTAAAACTGTTAAAATTTCAAAATATGCAATTTTTTCCAATTAAGCACAAAAATGCTTCAAACAAATAAAATGTTACAATATCACTTGAAATAAAACATTTGTGGGATATAAAAAATTGAAATTAAAAATAAAATATTTTCTCTAAAACATTTTTTTGTAATAATTATTCATTTTGGAGCATTTTCATGTTTCATATGTGGTTACACCTTTACATTTCAAAAATTACAAGTGTTTCATCTCCCACACTTATAAGAGGTCCCCCGGTATCTTATCCTCTTCACAGTTAAAAACCCATTTTGATTTTAAAATATCTACCCAAATAAATTCCTTGAATACATATCCACTTCCTAGAGTCCTTTTTATAAACCCTCCTAGTAATGCTTTTGGTGAAAACCTAAGGAGGTTGTGTGAAAAATAAGAAACGTTCTTAACTGAGATTTTTTAAATTATTTCTTCATCCATCTCATTATAATCCTATTAGACTATGATGATATAAAAAATAATTATCTCCAATATAATAATATTTTATTATATTGATGGAATAACCTACATCTATCTCACATTCTAACAAATGGGTAACAAAATTGTTGATCATGTGTACAATGGACTGCATCCTCATGAACCGATGTAATTAATTTTCGATCACCTAATATTGAGGATGGATATAATGATTGATTTAAATTATTTATATAATATTAATAAAATAATTATAATAATTTAATTATAATATTAAATATAAATTTTTTACTTTATATCTTTTAGGAATATAATAACGTCGCTCATGTTTACAGTAGACAACCGCCTCACGAAGCGATGTAATTATTTTTTTAAATAAAGAACTACATTGAATGAAATAAGGATAAATTTAATAAAAATTTGTGATATTTATGACATAAATATGACTCTATAAATGTGATATATTATTTTCATTCTTTTGTTCTTTCCATTGATTAAATGGAAACAACATTAATGTGTACGTATTGCCTACAGTCTCCATGAACGGTGTAACAGATTTTCTATATCTAAATTTAATGGGTTGAATTAAGTAAATATATAATGAATATATATGAAATTAATATAATGGTTAAAATTCTAAACTTTATGTAATTATGATCTATTTAAAAGGGTTTACAATACCAAATCAAAACATACAAGGAAAAAAGAAGTTATTACTCGAAACATGAATATAACAAGAAATTGTTAATAAAGAGAAAAAAAAGGTCATAAGAAAATAATATATGATTTGATATATATATTTATGTTTAATTAATGGATTTATAGTAAACTAATGTTTATTATATATTAGGTTCTAACATATATGAAGTAATTCAAAACTTATGGTGGGGGATTTCATCCAAATTTTATTTCTATAGGGAACTTCCCATATTAACCCCATATTTTTTATGGTGTATATTCTTCCAATTAACGTCATCTATGATTGTTAATATTTTAAAAATTATAATATATACATATTATCCTATGGTTCTATATTTTATTGGGCTTAGGAATCAAAATTTACCATCGTGGTAATGGTTTTATGTTATAATCTCATTATTTATCATGATTTCTTATGATTAAGTTTATGTTGAAAAATTCCTATGATATATCTAATATGAAACTAATTAATTTTATTACCCTATAGTTATTTCAGGAAAATAAATTTTTTAATTTAATTTTCCTTGATTATGTACTCAATATCCCAGAACAATTTTTTTAAAGAAAATTGACCTTATTTATCTTTTCAGTCAAAAATCATTTTTCGTCCATGTCTATGTTTTTTAAAAATGATTTAAATAAAAACAATTATTTTAGAAATATTTTTTATTTCCTTTTTACCAATTCTTCACTTTTTAAAATTGTTTTTTGGTTTTAAAATCCCATTTGGTTCGTCAAAGAGACAATATTTTCTAAACAGAACACACCACCCACCCCAAATGGCAATTCTGAGACTAATGAAATGCCAACATGAAAGTTATCATTTGTGCGTAAAAATATGGAGTTTCACACAAAATATACTTTCATTCCAAAGGATATGTATACACTACTGAAAAACCAACCTATAATGATTTCATATACCAATAGTCTTAAAAACCATTGTCTTATGAGGTCATATCCCAACAATTATCCATAAATGTTGGGATATGCCATTTTATAAAAGTATACTATGTTGGTTGCATTTTAGGTTCTGTTTGTTGATGATCTTCTTTGTTTTCATTTTATGTTATTTTTTTAGTGGTTTTGTTTTCATTGGTTTGTGAATATTGTATTTTCTATTGGTTTCATTACAATTTTTTTTTCCATGTTCATTTGGATTTATTATTGTTTTTGGATGATGTTCTATTTTTAGTTCATGTATGTTATGTTTTGTGTTACCTATATGTTTTAAGGGAATGTTTTGGTATTCTATTTCATTAGAATTGGGGGCTTCTATACCAATTGTTCTTAAACCATCGGTATAAAATTAAACCAATGTTTCATAGCGAACCTTTAATATAGACTTATCCCAACAGTTATGAAATGTTGTTATCAGTCTATAGGAACGGTTATAGCCATTGAGATAGGTATATCCCAATGGTTATAAACCATTGGGATTCAACCATTCCAATGGTTCACTGTAAACCATTAGTTAACATGAAATTCATGCAACCCTATACCAACGAATCACTGAGAATTTTTGGTATAGCCATTTGACAATGGAACTATATGCAACAATTTGGAGAACCGATGGTAAAGACTATACCGATGGTTCTCCAGCCTATACCAATGGTTATGAATCATTGGTATATCCTTCTATTCCATCTGTGATAGATTCACAGTTACTCCACTAGGTGATAAAATAGTTATGTCCAATGCGATAAAGATATAATTATTTTGTGAAACTAATAAGCATTGAACACAACCACATCGCGCAATCATCCCATCACACACCAAAGGCAATTTCAACCCATAGTAGATGCATGAACTCACTACAATGGAAAATGAAACTTTCACAATACCAGTTCTATACCCAAAGTGTTTCACACCCAAGGATTATTATTTTATATATAATTAGAATCTCACCCACTTCCTTTGGGAGGATCTACAAAAGATGAAACACTACCCCCATGTATGAAAATCCACCTATTACGCAATAGAGCACTACATGGAACACCCAAGGTAGTTAATTATTCACGAAAGACCCCATATGGGCTAACATGGATTTTCCCATACTTGAGTGATCCATGATCAACTCCTCTGAATATAGTTTGGGTGTGTGGAAAGGATTATTTCTATAAGAAACACTAATTTTCATGAAAACATAAAATATTTCTGAAACCTACTCCTTGATGCGCTATTTCCTACCCATGTGCTATTGCACCCTACTCATGTAACTATTCTTCACAGCCCAACCCATTTTCATGAAATAATTTCATGATCCCCTACATAAATATCCCATATTCCTCTAGTACAACTCAAATTATTTATTATAAGAATAGGTACGCTAATACATGTTTCTTCTATGAATGGGGACCCTAACATTGAACTCATGATTGAACAATCCTCCATGGTATTTCTAATGCCACGCCCTGCCAAAATGTGCATGAGAGGTGGTCACATAAGCCCTTGGGGTAAGAAGTTATTCTACCCAATGGTTGAACATCATGATGTAAAAATTCCTAGTTCCACCTCCTAGTCATATAAAGTTAAACTGGATGATAACATCATTATAACATTATATAAAACTGTACTTTTCCCTCATGTTATGAACACTATACGCCCCATGTATGATCATCATATTATTCATCATTATCCCCCACCATGGGATGACTCTTAGTCCCTAGGACACATCAATGAATAAGCCCCATATTATCTCTCGCTATCATGGGATGAACATTCTACCTTGATAGGCTTCTATGCCTCAACCCCACACCTTTCCAAAAACATAAATTCTATAATAACGGGATGGTTAAACATGTAACACCAACACAATCTATTTTAAATGATACTTTTGCGACATGAGCATATTTACTGCTGGAAGTTTATCTATAAGGATTGGTCCTATCACATGACCTTAAACAATGGCATCAAAGTACATGGGTTTTGATCCTTAATTTCTAAATAGGGTAGATAGGATTCTTCCAGGATGTTAAATCCAGACAATGGTTAACTATCTACATGTGACATATTCTCTCCAAGGTATGCGCCTCTTTGATTTTCCCACCATGGGGTGTTCAGATCAACCAAATCTAACTCTACATTACATTATAATTTTGTGCTAGATCCACCACCATGGGGTGATTTGATCCATCTATAAAGTGTAAAGTTGTGAAATATTCCCTCATAGGGATTAAACTATGTGATATTTCTCATTGAGTGTTCTTATCAATCCAATACATCTCCACATGATATTAAAATCACGCCACAATCCGACTCAACCAGATGTCCCAATATGTCTCCACAGGACATAGAACATGTTCCCTAAACATAAGAAGCTCTTCGATGAAATAAACATGGATTTCATGTGGTAAAAATCATTGGAATGTTTATTCCTATGGCATTAATTACCACATGATCAATGTGGGATTACATGGGATTCTTGCTAAGATACATAATAAGATATTCCCTCCTATGAGGGAGATTAATAAGTGAATGACGCTCCCATTGCCCATAAAATCATAGAGATTACCAATGTGACTACTATTCTAACTGAATTTTTGTTCCTTATCACGATAGAATTAGTGTAATTAAACATCATCCCCAGAGATATGTAATCAGTAATGAGTTCCTAGAACATGACCAAAGTCTATGAGGGATACCAGAACTAGGAAATGATATCAATAGAGGAATCCATGTAAGGAGAAACGAACATCTCATCACCAATTTCAATCGAAGAGTATAATTTTCTAATTAATGTGATTAATGAATCCCACATTTGGAAGGTGGGAATGCAGTATTCCAACACATGAATCTATGTTGACGCATTGGCGGTACCCCGAAGAAAGAACCAAGAAAAATTATTGAACAATCAAGGATTTCACCAAATAATTATGACAATTATGAATTGGGGATCCTTGGTAAGTGACATTTCTTGTGTGGATCCCTCTTTGTCTTAGAAGATGGGTTGATGTTGGGGAATTGGGAATATCATTTCTTGTACCTGAACTAATTGATGAATAAATATTCCGTACAGGATCCTAGATATATGAAATCATCCACCCAAAATGTACAGAAAATTGGGTAGGAGAAGCGATGATGTGATGATCCTACAAAACTCTACTTCTTCCATGAATTCTACCACAACTTCAACTACAGGGTGCACACACCCTTCTACACTATCCGAGATCATCCTTATGATGGTTATTCATGACCAATTACATCAATATGTGAATGTAGGAGTTATCCCCATATAAAACATGGCTCACTAGGACATGTATTAATCTACTCTTTGATAAGGCCATTGCCCCCGAGGTCCAAACCAGGGGGAAAACCACTAATTCCAATAGAAACATTCTTCTGGAGTCTCCCCAAAGAGTTATCTTATGGATCACTCTTTTATTCCAATGAGTTGGGAGATTTTTTAGTCAATCTAGCCAAGACTACCACCCATGAGCCTTTAAGGAAGGATCCCACTAGGCCTCATCATCACCAACAATGACTAGTCCTTCTGGTCAAAGGACAAGTGGACTTTACCCCCTTTATACTGGTCCCAATTAGAAGCCCTTTATGCCAACATTGGGGGAAATCTTTATAGAATATCTGGATATGGGAATAATTCTATATAGCTCTAGTGTCCCCTTCAACATTTTCAGCATCCCTACAGATCCCTTAAATAGATTAACATAGATCCTCATTTCTTGACGGGCATTGATACTCATGTCCCCTCATAAGCAGGCTGTGTTGACCCTTTCAATCATGGGTTCCATCGAAAAATATTTATGGAAAACCCATGATTATGAGACCTAGTGTGGAGGTCATCCTTTCACCTTCTTCCACCTAAGAATATGTCCTCCCCACTCTATCAAAAACTTTCATGAAGCTGCTCCCATGTCCACACAAACTAGAGCAGAGGCCCTCCCCTATCCAACACCAGCACAAGTGGAGGTCCTCCCCATATAGTTAAAAATTAGATTATGGGTACTCCTATCTCTTTAAATAACAATTATGGAGGTCCTACCCATACATTGTATGCTCAACAAGGATATACTGCCCATGTCACCAGCAATCAATGAGGATTTCCTCCTGGAGTTCCTTCCAACCAAAGAGGTGGTCCCCCCCTCTTTACCAACTATTTTCATGGAGGTCATCCCCATGTTCCAACCAACCTAAGGGGAGTTACTCCCCACACTAACACCCACTTGTATAGATTTTCTACCAATAAAGTAGTGGTACCTATCCCCAAATAACCTTCCCAAGGTATAATGTAAAACACTATCCATCAACGGTGAAATACTAAGAAACACCTAGTCATATTCGATCTCATTGGCATGTCCGGCTCTGAGGGGATAGACAACGTGATGATAGAACTCTCACCTAAGTCATTTGTGTATAGGTATTGGTAACAATATATAATATTTTCCAATTTGTAAGATGAGATATATAGGATCCCATGATCCATCTTATAGTGTTTGAAGGTAGAGATGGTTATGGAACCCTTCCAGTGGTTCACAGTGCAACCTCCCCTATCACCCTCAGTTTCCATACTCTATACCTCTACCCAAGAAGATGGAGATCGATAAGGGTTTTCGAAAACTCTTTTTGATGAGAAGAGCATTGTTGGTCCATGAATGAGTTATTCTACCCTCTCACATGAGGATGTAGTGAATATCTCATCCTATAGATATATTATAATATGGTTGGTACTACCCCAAAGAGATTTCACAGTGTGAAATGAATACATAACTCACATAGTGGATCCTATACCAGCCAACCATGCTCTATACTGATCTATATTTATGCTGCACCCATCTACTATCCAGCTCTGATTGGAGTCTGAGTTGATCTAGAAAATGTCCCTTTCATATAACAAGAGGGATTGTGGGAGTTTCTAGCCACCGTCCAGCTACCAGTGTTGTTTTGACCACCTGTAACTCCAAACATTGACATCCTGGAGTCCCTTAGCATGTTCCAAGATTTCCATTTTCATCAGATTATGTGTGATACATTTCATCGCCTCTATGATCAACAATAGGATATCTAGGAAGCCAGGGGACCTTGAGAAGATCAATCAGTATTTCCAAAGTGTTGAGTTGTTATCACGATCGGTAGCTTAGTGCCCCACAAAATCTAGTTACAATGAGGCTCTCCAATATAGATGCATCAAGAGACTCATAGTGATCAATAGTATTATAGAATATTAATATTTTAATTTAAACATCAGGGTGTGTGGATATTACACTGAAATCCACATCATTCAAATCTTTCAATAGGAAGGCCTGCCCCCCGATGTTGAAGGATCCCCTCCTAGTACTATTACAGTAAATATGGTTATCCCCAAACATCTAGATAATCAGTTTTATAGATCACTGATTCTAGGTACGATAGGGAAAAACCTCATGCATGGGTAGTATCATACTATTTGTACCCCCTGATAGGTGTCTCCACCCAACAGAACAGGAAGGAACATGTAGTCTAAAAACCATCTAATGATGCATCATTTCCATCTTGTTGAAACAAAAAATATATTACGGAACATGTTGGGCCCTCTAATCCACCCATGTTTATTCCAAAAATTAAGTAAGAGCTTACTATAACCATATTTTATATCAGTTCAAAGAGAAAAATAAAGGTTTATCGCTAAGCTTATCGTTGATCGGCACCCGAATTATGAAAATGATCAACATGATCTTATTTATCATCTAGTGGGTAAAAGAGTCCTTCTTATCTAGAGTCTATTAGTTGATCTCAATTATTTCTTGCATCTAGAATAGGAGGAGGAAATATTATATGTGTAATTTAATAAGGTATGAGTCATCGAACCTTCCGAGCAGCATAATTATCCTCCTATGGATAAAGTTCATGCCTCCCCATAGGCCACTAATCTTTCTTTTTTGATTTGATGAGCCTTTCAATGAGTTTATGGTCAAAAATCCACCTTACGGTATAGATCATCTCTCGGGTTACTTGATATCCACTATAACCACTCACCTTAAGGCCCTCAAGATGCGAAATGTAGAAATCCCTCCTGATATAAAGCCTTACCCAACATGGGTGGATGACATGAGAGAACCACAAAATGTTTGTGAACCCAATATTTTTTCCATTAAATAGGAAGGGTGACCCACCACAGTATTTTTCCCACTTCAAATAAAGGTGAGGTCCCATGTTATAGACCCCAAAGTAGTAGTATGATGCTAAGATATGGTGTTTTTTTTCAGACATAGGAAAGACCAACATTCATCTGGTATAGGTAGCTGCCAATACGGTTCATCACTAGCTAGGAGGATCTTCAAAAATATTTCCTCTACTATTTAAACTCCACCAAGAACAACAAACATATTTTTATCCTCTTCATGGGATAAGAAAGTCCTGATGAGAGTGTCACACATTTTATTTCCTAGTGGAATTTCCTCATGTACTCTATTTATTTGTTTTCAACCTAAGAGTATTTGTTAAAGATGTCCATGGGTAATGTAAAGACTGAGCTAGCCCCTACCCTTATCACCAGTAATTTTCTTATCGTATTCCGGGAGGTTTCTATTAAGGCTCAATATCTGAAGGAATCCCAGCATTATTCTAGATAGTTTTTCATGTTTCAAATTCTAGATCCTATAAGTATACCATTCAAAGAAAAAAACATGTCTTAGTATAGTTAGAGTCTCTAAAGATGGTAAAGTTGTTAGCCCCTTTTCCAGCCTATCCTCAACCAGTTCATCCATATCAATTAGAGCCTCACCCATTACAGAACCATCAGAAACTACCTCATCATGTGAAACTACCAAGATGAGAGAATGTGTCTATATCCCCTCATCAAGGATATGACCCTAGAGATCACTTTCGAGACAAATTTAACTCGAAACATTCTTTAAAATATTCTTTGGTTTTAGTCTATTTTTCCTTCACCTTAAGGAAAGGGATTCTAAATCTTACAAAGTGTAATAATCCACAATAATCTAAACTCACCATCCACACCAACCATTTCCTACTAAAAATAAAAATAATTGGACTTATCATGAAAGAATGATATTTGTTCAAGGATTTTCTCAAATAAAATGTGGATCGTGGTTAGGTCAATTTTGGGGAACATACAACATAGGTGGTGATTATCCATTCTGGCCTCGGCAATGATAGTGAAGGCTATGGTGAATGGTACCAGGATTCCAACCGTGGAAAATTGATTTTTGTTGACTTCTAGTCTCATAGTGTTCTTTCCCATTCCAATTGTGTCATTCATGCTCACATAGGCATTCCATAACCTCCAACAGTCTTCGTCACCCATGAATACTACCTACGAATATACATTTCATCATTCAAAATCATAGAGGAGTAGGAGTTGACATTGCAATGGATATTAGAGTCCCCCACAAATGCCAAATCCATCCCTCACCTTGATGATTTCATACCCCCTAAGAAGGGAATTTCCCCCAGGGTCATCCCAGCATTGGAAGACCCCAGTACCGATGAGAAAGTGTATGTCTCCATGAACATCATAAAGTTGGTAGATCACTTCCCATTGCACGACATTGATGAATTCCATGTAAATCCCATGGATTCATCTGACCAAATCTATTGAATGAAATATTAATATTGTGGGAACCACCAGAATATTGAGTCTAGAACCTCAAAACAAGTCATTCATGCCACTGGGACTAGGTAGAAGGTCTTCCATATAACTCATCAGGCATAGACCTCCCAACATATTCCCTCAGATACACCACCATAGATTACTATGTTAAATGACTTACTAGATAATTCATGACCACATTGTTATTGGCCACATATTACTAGGGCTATTACTCAACTATTCATCATTCAACTAGTAGTGTCTCTATGAGATTTATTTCCCCCAGAGACAGATATTCCTACTAACAGCTAGAACCTAGTGGTATAGATGGATACACCTTATGTGATACCTACTAATCCCCCCCCCCATGCATGAAAAAACATGTGTTTGGTGAAGAAGTATGTATCATTGGAGCACCTAGCCGGCATACTCGCAAGGCCCTCGATTCTCGAGGCCATCCATTTTTTAAATCAAATGCATGAGGTCCATTAAAAAGAATTGAATATCATTATTCAATTTGAAGAAAAAGGTGATTTTATATAGACCTACTATGTTTAAGAGTATGAGAAAGAATATTATCAGTCCAGCATCTCGTTATCCATAGAGAATGATGGAATCCTCATGAAGGGGTACATATTCCCACTATATATCAGAATATATTTCAATTCAATAGAAATATATCATTTACTATTCGATATAGGTTCTAGGATTAACCTCATCCCGGTCAAGATTCTTCACAAGATAGGATGGACCAAATAATATTTCATTCCCTTTGACCTATAGATTTAGGGTTATTATAGGACTGAGCAGAAATAGTGTGGAAATATTTGGTTGAAGACCGAGTTCGGTGGCATGATAGCAAGAATTGGGTTTATGGTAGTTTCATATCATATCCACTAAAATGTGATTTTGGGTAGTCTCTGGCTTTATCTACATGTGGAAGTCCCCTCCTAGTATCAAATGTGCCTTAAATACACCCTCAATAGTCGAATAGGGGTAATCCATGGTGATTCATCTCCCTTAAACTCATATGATGACCACTATCTAAATTCTAGCTAGTACAAGGGGGATGGAAATGGTAATAAGAGGTTCCCCCAATGGTTTCCATTTTTTAACACTCCCACCTATTCATAGGGAAGGATTGAATCCTCATTGGTCGACTCCCCACCATTTCCTAGACATCAAGCATGAACCCCACGATTGAATTCCAGATGGAATTTATTTGATATTCTATATCCCCATAGTTTTAATAGGCCATGAATCCCGTAACAATGATTCCACATCTTCCCAAGTAGGCACCAGTGCTCCCCCTTAAGTCAAATAGATTGGAAGAACCTATAACTTTTAATTCTCATGCCTCCAATAATAAAGACGTTCTTAAGGAATCACATCCTTCAATTGAATTGGGTGTCCCCAACACCATTGATGAATTGATTTAGGTGAAAATAGGTATCGAGGGAGATCTAAGTCCGATTCTAATCAGTGTAGCTGTGTCTACAGAATATAAGAATCAATTTGTTTCTTTCTTGAATATACATTGTGATGTATTCTTTTGGAGTTATAATGATATGCATGAATTTTTTATCAGGTCATCTTCCACCATCTTGGACTCCCTATGAGTAATTTTGGGATTAAGTAGCCTCCGAAAAATATTTATCCTTCTCTGGGTGAAATGTTCAAGGTTTAATTTAATAATATTATCAAATCCATCATCATCAGGTAAGTCTTGTACTGTAAATGGATGTTCAAAATTGTTCTGGCTTGAAAGAATAATGGGATGATCATAGTCTATATTGACTCCTACGACCTCAAAAACCATTCCTCGAATGATTTTTTCCCTTCCACATATAGATTTATTGATTGATTTAATTGATGGGTTATTATACATATCATTTATGGATTGATACTCATGATACAAATAGATCTGGATAACCCCTGAGGATGAAGGTTATACCACCTTCAGGTTGTCGCAAGACACATTTTCTATTAGGTGATTCCCTTCACCATAAAGAACATATAATCCACCTATTAGTGGGAAATTCACCACGTATTCAAACAAATACTTTGAAGAAATTTAGAATTATAAATTGATGATGTTTTGGTCAAATTCCACTAGGTTCAATACCATCTCATAGACCTTGAGAAATTCTTATGCTTCCTCCAAGCCTGGTGCTTGAAGATGATACCCAAGAATTGTGCCTTCGGGGATACCTTAGGGAAGTTTCATGGATTCAATAAATGATACAAAGGTATTGAAAATGACCTAGAGAATATCAATTCCATCATCTAGATGCCTCCATTATGCAACCTTTGGTATTTTCAAGGACTTTGATACCACTTTTCATACATGCGCTAATTTATTGAATATATGTCTAGAAACTTATATCACATTTGAGGCACAAGAAGAATGTTTTTTTCTAAAATTGGGGAAAATAGTTCCTAATCTCCTTTGATGAAATCAAGTAGTATCTCTTAAAAACACTAGTTCAGATGTCACCAATCTCAGGGATGCCTATGGTCCTCTACCTGACCACCGTGGAAAAGGAATTTAGTGCCCTTTTCTCCTATATGTATAATGAGGGTAGAGAAAGACATTTATACTATATCAGTCGAATGATCCTTGATATAGGGACCAGACACTCCCATTTCTATAAGATCCACCTCATACTAGTTTTGTAGCATAGAAGATGGGTCATTATATGTAGCATCATGAGATATAGCTAGTGTCCTAAGTGGATCCACTAATATATATCCTGAATTTACCAATTTTGAAGAGATCTCTTCTACATTAGGTAGTGAACCTTCTATAATTCGATATCAGGTTCATTTAATAGAAATCCTTTAATGTTCAATAATTGGATGACTTTCTCCTCGCTCATCTTCCCCAAAAAAACTCCCCCTGGATATCGATTTCCCAGATGAGGATATCGTCCTAGTGGACCACACTCTGCCATAATGGAAGATTCATTTTTATGGATCCTCCCAGTGTCTGAAAAGTAAATTGATCAAATATCACAAGATTAATAAAGTGGTATTGGGGATCATTATCATCACCCCTGTATAGGTTATTATACCATACTCATTCCTATTGTTAGAAGGCTTCACCAACAATGAGGTAGAGTATCCAGATCTCATCACTGGTCTCGAGATGGCTCTTGAGATTGATGCCCCACTATTACATGTGAAGGGAGATTCTGAGTTAGTCAATAAATGTATTAATGGTGGCTACATCATCAGAAAGTGATATATTTTTTCCTAGAAGTAGTAAACTCATTAGTTTATGGGCTAGTTTCATTCTCAATTGGAAGTGACTCATGTCCCTCGATCCCAAAATTGTTGATCTGGAGCCCTATATATTTTATTATTGTCCCTTGTACAGACAATCCAAGATGACCTACTCATTCATTTGGGGTATCAAAGTATCATAGCTCCCATAATTTCTAATGATCTTGATAGGCATCACATAAAATAGCCGACTTTTGGTTCTTCCACTTGAGTACCTGTGGGTCACCCCACCATAGAGGAAACAACCAATAAGACAAATCCTTTAATTAAGTATCTCTAGTTTGGATTTATCCCACCAGATCAATCCAAGAATGATAAAATACATTAGTGTGCATCACATTTTACCCTCTAGAGTGGACCAAACCTAGATTCAAATCTCTAGAGACCTGGTATTGATGGAATTATACTCCATTTCATCTAATGAGAGGAGATTCCCCAAGTTATGAAGGATTTACATGTCAAGTCACGTGGTTCCAATAAAAATAGTTTGAAGCTCTCCCACCAGATTTGAATTTTGGAATACATGAATCCCACAGTGGTCCAGGAATGTACTGAGTATGCAAATAGTTTTTATGCATTTAAATCCATGCCAAATTATTGTATTGATCAATAGATCTCCCCTAAACCAAACATGTATTATTGTCCCTTTTCATCATTGGGACTTAATGGTGTAGGACCTTATCCCCGAACAAAAACTCACCCGTGCAGGTTCATTATGACTTTGGAAGACTTATTCTCCCAGTGGGTATAATAAATTCCCCTTAAGGATATCAAGTCCCAATCGATGATCAAATTCATAAGCTTATACATCATCCATTGATTTTGAGTCCCTCGAACGATTGTCACTGACAACGAAACTAACATTCGGGATGATGAGATAATGATATTGTACTCTAAGTACAATATTCAGTTGAACCATACTTCCCACTACCATGCATAGGTGAATGGACTGATTGGGGAATTCAATAAGACTCTCTCTAACATTATGTAGAATATGGGTGGACAAGAAAAAAATTTTGGAAATAAAATATCACCATATACCTCTGGTTTTGTTAAATGACAACTTAGAATACCAACTATGTGATCCCATACTCACAGGTCTATGGAATAGAGGCATTCCTACCCATTTTGGTTCTGTTTTTTGTCTCTCTGAATAGCTATCTACAACCAGAAGATGCCACAAAAAATGGAGGATGTCCATATAGATGATCTAAAAGCCTTCAAGTAGAATATTCTTCATTCCTTAAATAATCTATAGAGGCACCATAACAAGTTATAAAGTTCATTCAACAAGAAATTTCATCTACACTCCTTCCCTGCAAATGAAATAGTACTAGCTCTCAAGATTTCCCATGATACCTTGAATTATCCACAAATGTTTCAACCCAAGTGGGAAGGATAATAAATCATTAATAAGATCTATTCCAATGGATATTACTCATTGTCCGACATGGACAGAGATCATATCAGACCTCCCACCAACTCTAATTTCCTTAACAAGTACTTTAAGTAAGGGTAGAAATATTCTGAACATTATAACCATAAACTAGGATCCCTAGTCCTATTACCATGACATTCAACTTTGTTTGGATCTTCCCTGGGAGTGTGTTATGCAGGATGGGCCTCCCTCGTTCTCATTCATGTTTGGTTTTCCCTATCATGCCTTAAATATCCCTTTTGGAATACTCTCCCCACATCCACACCCTATGACCATAGTCTAAGAGCCTCACAGTCCTAAAATCTATGAACATAATCTATGAGTTCAAGTACAAGCATCATAAACTATGTGAAAATATTCTTAGGAATATGTTATGTGGCACAAGGCCTACTTATCTCTCATTCATGTCATGTTTTTCACTCCTTCATGCAATATATATCCATTTGATAATCATTTTTCCATAGTCCAAACTCTATGACGTTAAACTAAGATCCTTTATTCTATGAAATTCATTATTAAACAATTCAAAATTGGTCTAATCATTATGAAATTAGGCTATTTGATGCCCCTACAGTCTATGTTGTATGACTTTAAACTAAAAATCTTGATGTCTTTAGTGCATGATGTTATACTGTAGTATTACCCCACATATTTTTGGGCTGACTATAAATAAGAGATCATCTTACCATGTATCAAATCCATATGTTTCGTATGATAAATAAAAGATAAAAAAACTTCCTTAAAGCACGCCATGAATCCCTTTTCCCTGCCCCATTTTATACTGAGATGCCTCTTGAATTTTAAATTTGAGATGATGTTTAATCCATCCTGAACTAGGATTCCGTATACAATAATTATTGTATGGTAAATGAATCTTACCACATGCCCCAAACATGGGATGCCCCACGATAAATATGGGATTACTTAATTCCCTCACCAAAGAGGATCACCCCTACTAGCATTATTATTTTTCTACATCGTGTTATAGAAGTATGTGTGGCATCATTACCATCTTCATGGGATTCAAAGCAATGCCAGAAATTCTTGTCTCTAGGCCGAACCATAAATTCATCAACCTTTTGACACTCTACCGCATGTTATGGTCCATGAATTATAATCATGAACTATATTATGTTTTTCTCCTAATACTTTTGAAGTAGACAATATTACTTTGGACAGTTCACATATGGGTTTACCTCTTGAATTCTTTACAAGAACCCTTTAAACAAAGACATTTACATCCAATACATCAATACTTTAAAATGATTTCCCATAGTCCATAAAACAAGACTCTACACTGTTTTCCATGTTCCAGGTTGTATGACCTTTAAATTTTTATATATCCACCTCAAGAACTATTTTTAGCTTGATTCCCATCATTATAGGATGTGTAGTGATTCCTATACTTTTTGTCTCTAGGCCCGTCAATAGAATCACCACAAAGCCATTAGTAACCTGTAGTACAATCTCACTAAAATGTCTTGAGGGATTGCTTCTAGGTATAAGATACATTAAATTACTATTACACATAAATCGGTTGATATTTTCTCAAATCCTAACATGAAGAGGCATATAATAGGTATCCCATGGGAAATCCAACCAACACACATAGCACATGATGTTAAATTATAGTCTTACCCCAGATTAGTTTGGGATGCCTCTGAATAAGAGATGTTTTTACCTTGTATCAAAAAAGGATTACTCATATGACAAATATAGGATGAAAAAAATAATTTTTAATTGACTTTATGCTATATCCCTACCCTATATGAGTTTTTGATGCCTCATATCCCATAATGAGAATATGTGATACTCTTTTCCAAGAGGTTATCCTCCAATGTTGTTGGTCTCCTACCAAACTATGTTTCAAAACTATGCGTGACTTTATTAATATCCCCATGGGATACATAATGATTCTCATATATTTCATCATATTTATATTCCCACCTTTGACTCATCGTGAGGCCTTTTCCTTCCCCGGTTTCATGGAACAAACATTATGGACTTAAAATGAAATCCATGGTCCAAGCAGTATGACCTTTAACAATTCGCAACTTTACCCTTAATTTTTCATTTGACACGTAGGTCTCCCTTATCCCCAGAACCATAATGGGTCACTATAACTTTTTTTTCACGTCAAAAACAATAATTATCTTCATGGTTTAATCTCTATGACCTTAAACTAAGAGTAAACCCTGGTATTATAGTGGTGTTTTATGCGACATGAGGTGGCCTCCTAGGCCCCTTCTTTCATGATGGGTAACCTTACATTTATGTCAAGATATTACTTCAAGACACCCTCTTCAGGGACCATACCAAAAGACCCCAAATTGTTTGTAACATGTTCAAGATTTATGACTATAAATTGGAATCCATATATGAAGTTTTATGACCATAAACTATATGCAACATACCCTAGCTTCGATTTCTCATTACAGGGTCTTACATCATGCTACCCAGCTTCACCCTCAACTCTCACAGATGTGTTAGGAATCACTCACATCAGTTCACATGTCACATTGTTTCGTAACACTAAACTTACAATCTACCCCATAAAACGCACACAAGATTCCATCTTTACCTGAAATGAGGAATAGATAGTGGGATGTTTAGTGTAAAAGAACCATACACTCTACATCTTGGCCATATAATGTTAAACCATGAGACGCATCCTAATCACATGATGTCATACTATATATTACCGCTATCCTTATTGTTAGATGTTAGTATTCGTTTCTAACATCCACATTGTACAAAGTGAAACTGTGTGTTTGACATCCTCATTACATGATTTAAAATGGAAGGTATCCTAGGCCCTCACCCGAGAGGCCCAACCCATTTATGTTGGTCATCTTCTACATCGCTCACGTTCTTCAACTCTTGTCTAAAATTTGAGATGATGCTTATTTTTGAAGACCCTTTTGACTTTTGTTTATACTGATATTCCAAACCAATGGGTTTTAATTTATAGTGGTATAATTTAGTGAGTGTTGGAATCCATTCAAGCATTCCATTACATCATCACCACACATTTCTCTCCCTTATTCGGATCATCATCCAAATCCATGTATGAAGGGACCCCTTAATGGGAAGGTGTTTGGCCAAAATGGATGAACTATTTAACACCCCATCTCTTATTTCCCAGAGTCAATGTATTATTTAATGACACATTTTCATGACCATAATAAATCATATCTCGAAAGACTACTCAGTTTAGTTTTCTAGGAAATACAAGATACAAACATAAGTTTTAAATTACATTTGAAATGAAAAATAACATATTATCCCTTTTGAAAACACTCATGTACCTTATACTATCCCTGATGAACAATAATAATATACTTCTTCACATCCTGGGGAAAAATGAAACATAACAAAAGGGGTGAGCTCATATTCTTAGTAAGGATAAACAATATAGTAGAAGCCATCATAAATAAGAATAAACTTATAAGGGAAGGTATAAAACTGAAACACAATAATTTTAAACATAATATTATTCATAAAATAGAATGAAATAAAGAAAAATAATTCCATTAAAATAATAAAATGGTCATTCTACTAGTCAAATAATCACATCTAATATCAATAACTTATCTCATAATTATGGAATGCATAATGCGGGACATCTTAAAAATACTGTAAAGGCATCAACCAAGACACCATACATAATTGGGTAAAACATTAGCTAAAAACCAAACATAATTTTCTCATGAGACATAATCGAAGCATCTAGGGGAAATACTAGGCCACAGATGACACTTACAAAGTCCATTCCATTCTTCTTATGAAAGCAGTAAAACATAACCAACATAAACATTCGTTTTAAAATAGGCATATGAATTTTGAATACATAAACCATAGGATATAAATTGTCTCAAAATATCACATTCATATTCAAACATGTAACACCCGAAGAATCACTGGTATGTTTCCCTTTGAATAATGCAGTAGCTTGTGTTGTACGCAACATGGAGTTTTAACGCACCACGACCAATAAAACATTCCATTATGAATAGTAATACTCACTTTTTTAAGTTTTATAATTTTTTTTTTCAAAATGGGCTTCATTTTTTGATTTCGAATATCAAAATAAGCTTAGGCTGAATTTTTGGTAATTTTCTCAAAACATTCAATTTTTGATGAATAGTGAAAAACAATGGGTTATTGATTAAAACAAACTTCTTAGTTAAATAATTAGTTATTTTATTTTAATATATTTTAGGTCAATATAGATACATAATAACTATATATTTTCAATATAATTCATTGGAGTCATTTTATAATAATTTTAGATATATAAAATTTTATTAAACTTTTTACCGTCTTTTACCCACCTTCTAGGAGCATTTGAAAATTTGCATAAAACAAAATTTTACCACTTCTGTAAGTTAAATTTCTAAAATTGAGTGACACGGTTAATATTAGTAAGTAAAATTTGGTTCAATAAGTTGAATGTAATTTTTGGTGAATAGTAACATTTGACTTTTATTTACCACGGTTAAAATTAAATAGGGTGATTAAAGGTAAAACTGATATTATAATTATCTTAACACATGTCCAAATTCTATTGGTTAAGTGTAATTCGACCAAAAAAACCTTAGGAATAAAATATGAAACTTTTTGTCCGCATGGATTAGATTTGGACATTTATTATTATTTTATTTAAAGTAGAGTTAAAAGTGTTAAATTCAAATTTTAATAACCAAACCATTTTTAATATACGGTTACACACAATATAAATTCGACTATAAATATTCATTATAAGGGTAATAATATATTTCCATAATGTAATTTTATTTATAATTTTTAGGCGTAATATAATTTAATTTATTTATGACACAATGATGATGCAGTAATTACATTATTAATGAAATATTAAAATAATTGATATTATAAATATCCAAATAAATGTAAATTGAGACTTTTGATGAATTGAACTAATTTTATAGGTTAATATGACATGTTAGGGATGATTAAATAAATTTTATTGTAGGTGATAATGTTTTATGGCATTCAAAGAAATCAAATACTAAATAGTGTCAAAATTGGCATTTTTGAGTTTTTAAAATAAATATTGAATTATTTATTGATATAATATTCCTAAAAATATAAGGTTCAGCCAAAGGACATAGATAATGTTATATATATTCATCATGAAACACTTTGGGTTCTCTTGGCAGTTTATAGTATGTTTATAAACTATATAATATAAAAATACAAAGAGACATGGTAAATGTCAAACTATTTAACTAAGAGTTAAATCTACATGATAAGGTTAATATGGTTACCTAGCATGTCTAAAACGTAATGGTTGAGATTTTTTAGACCCATCCCCACCTTATCAATGAAATAAATTTTTTTTGGATCCATTATAAACCAAAAATGATTTTATTATAAAATAATATTTCTAACTTTTCCTAAGGTGACCCTCTCCTCTCTTATAAATGGGTACTTCCCCTTCATATAATTTCACACATCCAAAGCCATTTTTCTCATCCAGACCAAATATTCTAAAAAATTCCCTCACAAAAACCTAGAGTCCTTACATTTATAATAAATCCACCCTAAGGATCCCTTTTGATTAACTCAAATGGAAACACCTGAAGAAGAGGTAATAATTTCACCACCCTCTTTCAAGTTCTTTTAATCTTCCAATTCCACTTTCATTGTTATCTACATACCAAAATAATAAATTCAGTACCTTCGACATACTGGGATGTTATTATAAATATGATACAACCATATTCGTTATTATATCCGTCCTATAAATGAAAAAGTCATCATACATGCGTACGTACAGTTTACCGTCTCCACGTCATGGTGTAGTTTGTTATTCAAACACTTCATTATTTGTATGGATATAATAATGAGTATAAATACTGTAAATAATAAATATAACATGTTAATTATTCTTTATATATGATATTACATCCAATTAAATACGATTTCAACATCAATATAATGATATTATCGCTCGTGCGTACGTACGGATTACCATATCCAAGAACGCGATGAGACTCATTCCCCATCATAATAATTCAAAAATAATTTCCATTTTATGATTAAAAATAATGTTTAAGAACTTAATATCTTTTTGGATATGAATCAAATACATCCTATTCATAATAAACATGTCTTATGTAGCCAATCATATAAAGGAAAACGAATCAGTTAACACCTGAAATGATGATTCTACTGAAATATTATTAACAATGCAATATTAGAGGATAATATATGATATAATATTTATGTATATAGTTCCTATATAATTTAATAAAAAAAAATTTAATATTATATATAATTTTAACACACCATCGACTAAGAAAAATTACAAGGTAAGAGTTAATTCTACAATCTCTTTACTTATCCGAGGTTGTTAATACGTAAGTACCTACTGGGGCTTCTTTATCATCTATATCCGTGTTTTCTTAAAAATGTAATTCAAAAAATTTTTACTATTTACTAGACTATGGGTTAAATTCATTTATACCCTTATTTGACCATATATGTTTTGAAAGGAATCTTTCAATCATTTTCCAAACAAGGTACCTTATGACCTTTTCGTCAAAATTAAGGTAAGAATTTCTTTTCTTTAACTTATACGACAGCTATGGCTATTTTCATCCATTATAACATCATCAAAGTTTCCCATACATGATTATAAAAATATTTTCAAAATAAATGTTTTATTTTATAATTATATTACATTTAAATGTTTTCAAAATAGAAAGGGATATTTCTCTAAAAAAATATGATTTCATCTATGTCAACATCATTTGATGGATTTTAAGCTTTTTTGAAGTTGATTTTTTATGATACAAAACATCCGTATTGTATTGAAGGTTTTGTGATATGTTTGAATTTGGATGTTTTATTTTTACTCCATTCATAGTTTATGGATAAAGTATTGACATTTTGTATGCTAGTTTTAATATGAATGTTTATGTTATGTTTAAACGTTTTCATATGAGGAATGAATTGGACTTAGTAAGTGACGGGTGGAGCCCGATATAGCTCCTCGATGCATCGGTAGGTCTCATGAGACACATTGTGTCATGACACAAGGCCTTGAAAAAAAATCTTATTTTTATTTTCGGCACAGGGCCTTGACTATGTGGTTATGATTTCTGGAATTTTGCATTCCATCATAATGAAATTGGTTATTGATATTGCATGTGATTATTAGACTAGTAAAATATCCATGTGAATAAGTAAATAGAATTATTTGATTTATATTTTCCATATTATGAATAATTTTATGGTAAAAAGGATTATTTTGTAGTCTTATACATTTCCTTAAATGTTTATTCTTATTTTGAAAGTTTCCGCTAAATATTTATCCATATTGAGCATCTGAGCTCACCCATTTCAATGTTTTATTTTTTTCCATGATGAAATTAAGTATATTATGAATAAAATATAGGGATAGTCAAAGGGCTATGAATGTGTTCTATGGATAAAATTTTGTTTTATTTTCATTTTATAATGAAATGTAAATCTTATGAATGTATCTAGTACTTTAAAGGATACTAAACTGATAGGTATTTCAGGATTTGATCCCTTATGATCATTCCATTGTTATGTAATAATGAAACAACTCTGGGTAACTGGGTTTGGGGTATTATAGTTGGTATCATAGGCTGTTTAGTACAAAACTTGGAAGCTAGATTTAGAAAAACTCAGATTAGAGAATAATAGCCAAAGATAGACTTTGAGGATTAGTATAGAAGAACCTTCTATAATTTTGGTAATGTAGAGATTTTGTGAGTTTTACAAGAAATACATCCCTGTCTAGATATGAGTAGGTAGAGGTCGCTCTGGAACAGATGTACCTAAGGGTAAAACCAGAAAACACCGCTTTGAGCTAGACTTGAATGGGAACTAGGGCATGGTAATGTGCCTTGCTTCACTCTTGGTTATGACACTCCCAGGGGATATGCTTAAGATAATTCACATTTTCATTAAAAACCATTATGAAGGATTTATGAGTATATACCTCCTCAAAGAAAACAATTTTATGATTATGGATTATATGCATAAACTATTTAATTTATGTTAGGATTTTTACAAGTTTGGAATTATGTATTGTGATTCATAAACTAATCTATTGTATTCCATTGTTTAGAAATAGTGCCTAGTCTAAGGAATGGAAACTGTATCAACACACATAATCCATGTAAAGATATCCCTCCTACTCAAGATAATTATAGTGGAACTGGTGATGCTACCGGTGTTGATCAGCTTATCACCATACTGGGACAACTCACTCATGTTATAAAAAATAAACTTACCTGTATAGAGCACCCTAATCCACAATGCGGAGGATCAATGTTAGACTGCTTCATGAGGAAACAACCACCAACATTCAACGGGTGTAAAAATCCATTAGTAGCTGAGAAATGGATAAATTATTTCGAAAAAATATTTCATGCTTTGGGTGGTAGAGAAAGGGAAAACATTGTCATGGCAGTTTATCACCTGATGGGAGATGCAAATCAATGGTGGTCATTAATCAAAAACACAAAGGAAGATTAATAAGTATCAAAAATGGAATGGATAGAGTTTAAATATATTTTCATATAAAAATTCCTTCCTCATGACCATCGAGCGGATATGGAAAGAAAATTTCTGATTCTGAGGAAAAAGGGGGATGAGAATGTCGCAATGTATGAGGCTCACTATACAATGATAGAAAGGCATGAAACAGATTATATACGTAACCCAAGGAGTAAGATTGATCTATTATTTGGTGGGTTAAAACATTTATATGCCTATCATTTGTCTGAAAATCCTTCTCATCGTACAAAGATATTGTCTCATGCTCTATCAAGATAGAAAAGGAATTCTCTAAGTCTTACGACTTTAAAGAAAAGAAAGACAAAAGGAGATCTACTGAACACTCTAGATATGGAAATAATCAAAAGAAGGTAAAAATTGAATATCGAAACTATGGTAAATGTAGGAAGAGACACCCTGGTACTTTCCTGACGGAATGGGAGTCTATTATAAGTGTGGTTAAAAAGGCCCCAAATCTCATGATTGTAAGGGGATGAAAGAGGTTTTCAATGTTGAATACTAAAATTGTAGAGAAAAGGGGCATTATGCAAATGAATGTCCTAAGTTCCAAGGGAAGTTACCTCAGATAAGGTCAAGGGAGAAAGGCCAACCTGATTCGATCACTACTGCTGAGGTTGGAGATCTGAAATACATGGTGGTAGGTAATTTAACGGTTTCCTCAGGTTTAGCCAATGATATATTTAAATCTAGATCATCGCATTGTTTCATATATTCCCAGTTTTCTAGGAAAATTAGATATTTTCAATTTGAAATAACAAGGGAGTTGTCAGTCAAAACACCTAAGGGAATTATCTTCGCAACAATGTTTTGTGAATCAGTTCCTATTAGGGCATATAAATGTTCTTTATCTTCTGATCTAATCATCATACCCATGATTTAATTGGATATAATACTTAGAATGGATTGGCTTTCATACCATGATGCGAAAATTTATTGTAAGAAGAAAGTGGTTACAATTTTGATGATGATATTAAGTACCTTATCTTTAGAGTAGAAACATCACCACCAAATTATTATCTAGATCCACCCCCAATAGCTCTACTAGATTCAATTGTTTGTAAATAATAGAATGAAATAACTATGGGTTATGAAATAAATGTTTGAATAGAGGACGTACATATTGTGAAAGAACAAGTTGATGTGTTTCTAGGGGATTTACCTGGACATCCTCTAGAATGAGAAATTGAGTTTCCCATATGATTCAATTCCTGGTTCAAGGCCTATATCGAAGACCCCTTATAGAATTTCCATTGTGGAATTAGTGGAACTAAAGAAACAACTAGAGGAATTGAGTAACAAAGGATATATTTTCCCTAGGGTTTCTCCATGGGGATCCACTATCCTTTTGGTTAAGAAGAAAGACAGATCTATGAGGTTTTGCATTTACTATAGAGAGATCAATGCTATAATAATAAAAAACAAGTATCCCCTACCTCGCATTGATGATTTAATTGACCAAATTCATGGAGCTCAAAAATTTTCAAAGATTGACCTTTTATCGGGATATCATAAGTTGGGTGTGAAGAAGGAATACATTCCAAAAATAGCATTTTGAAAAAGGTACCAGCATTACCAGTTTACAGTAATGCCTTTTGGATTGACTAATGCACCCTTTGTCTTCATGGATCTAATGAATAGAATTTTCAAGGAATATCTTGATGACATTGTAGTGTTATTTATTAATGATATCTTGGTATACTATAAAAGCTATGAATATCATGAAAATTAATTGTGCACTATTCTAAAAACCCTTAGTAGAATTTAATTATATGGGAAGTTTAGAAAATTTGAATTTTGGCTTCAAGAGATTTCTTTTCTTGGCCATATTTTCACTAAGGATGGAATCTCTGTTGATCCTTCAAAGACCAAGGCAATCCAAGAATGGGCAGCATCAATGAGTATAACTGAGGTACACAGTTTTATTGGTGTAGCAGGTTATTATCAACGTTTCATCCAGAATTTTTCCCAGTTGGCTAACCCATTAACCAAGATCCCACGTAAAGAGGTTAAATTTGTTTCGACAAAAGAGTGTGAAGAATGTTTTGAAGAACTGAAGAGAATATTATTCAATGCTCCTATATTGAATCTACAATCAGGGACCAATGAGTTTTTTATTTATAGTGATGCCTTAAAGAAAGGACTCGGTTGGGTCGATATGCAGAATGATAGATCCATTTCTTATGCATCATGATAGAAAAATATTCATGAGAAAAACTATCCTACTCATGATCTTGAGTTAGTTGTAGTAATATTTTATAGAAAAATAAGGTGACACTACCTCTATGGTGAAAAATGTGAGATTTATACTTATCACAAGAGTTTGAAGTATATTTTCTCACAGAAATAACTCAACATGAGTAAAAGACGATGGCTTTAACTACTCAAGTATTATGATTTCACTATACAGTACCACACGGGGAATGAAAATAAAGTGGCTGCTGCTTTGAGTAGAAATGATCATGGACTTTTGAACAAGATGAGAGTTGAAAGGGATCCTATTTTCATAGATCTTGTAATGATGGATATGGGAACAACCATGGAAGGTGAAACACTAAGAATTTTTCAAATGGTTGCCAAATCATCTTTACTAGAAAAGATAAAGAGTTCTTAGACTGATGATGAGTATTTTCCAAAGAATATTAAGGTTGTGAATGATGTGATATTGAGTGACTTCATATATGAAGATGTAATTTTGAATTTTGGGAATAGACTTTATGTTCCTAACATACCAGATCTAAAAAGGGAATTGTTGGTTGATTCTCATAGCTCCAATTTCATTATAATCCTTGGGAGCACCAAGATGTATAGATATTTGAAGGAATATTTTTGGTGGGACAACATAAAGAGAGATATTTCTGATTATATGTCAAGATGTATGGTTTTTCAACAAGTGAAAGCTGGAAGACAACATCCTAGAGGAGTCATGAAACCTCTTCCCATACCTGAGTGGAAATGGGATAATATTATGATGGACTTTTTCATGGGTATACCAAAGACTCCTAGAAGAGATGATGCAATATGTGTAACACCCCGTGATTTCATAGTACTTTATTTATTCAAATTAATTCAATAACATGCACTACACACAATGCTGAGTTCTAGCGCACCATGACTTACCAAACTACCAGTTCAAAAGCGATTGTGAATAGTATTAACTTAGTTTTGAACTTTATATAATCCTTATAATTTTAGAATCCATAATATGAGTTTCTTAGACATAATTTAAGAACAAATACACATTCTCATATAAAAGAAGTATGTTTCAAAAAATGCAATTTTACCACCTTTTAATGGTGAAGAATTTTTAAATATAGTATTTGAATCTTTTATATATTAAATTTTAGAAAATAAAATTCTTCTTTTGAATCAGGACATAAGAATTTAGTTTCAATAATTTTTTGGTGTTTTTCTGATAACATTCATATTTGGGTGAATAGTGAAAAATACTATATTTTAACTGAAAACAACTTTTTTAATCAAAATAATTTATAGTGTTAAATTATAAATTTTAATGTTTTCAAAGTATAAATAGATGATATTTTTACCATTTAATCCAATGATGGTCATTGTATGTAATTTTACTTTGAAATTGGTCATAAACAATTGTAAGAAGTTTTATAGTTATTATTTCTTAAAAATACGCCTTTTGGTTTTGACAGCGGGAATTAATTTTAAATCAATGAATGAAACTTCTATGTATTGAATTTGGTATAATATACTTCGTTATTTAATATGGAATATAAAAATTATCTTAGGGTAAAGTTTTGGTATTTTTCTGAAAACATTTAATTTTCGATAAATAGTGAAAAACACTGAGTTATAGTTTAAAAACAAATTTTAATTTAAGGAATTATTTATTTTAATTAAATTTATTTGAGGTAAAAATAGATACATATTACTTATATAAGTTCAATTCATCTAGTTGGAGTCAGTTTATACTAATTTTAAATATATAGAAATTTTATTGAACTTTTCACCGTCTTTTACCCACCTCCTAAGAGAATTTGTAATTTCACATAAAACGGAACATTACTGTTTCTGTGAGTTGAATTTCAAAATTCCAAGAGACACGGTTAATATGAAGGATTAAAATGTGGTTCAATAAGATAAAAATAATTTTTGGTGAGTAGTAACTTTTTACTTTTATTTACCATGGTTAAAAGTAAATATGGTAATTAAGGGTAAAAATGATATTATTATTACCCTAAAACATGTCCTAATTATATTTGATATGTGTAATTAGACCATAACCAACCTTAGGAATAACAGATTACCCTTTAGGTCCACTTGGATTAGATTAGGACATTTATTATTATTTAATTTAAAGAAGAATTAAAAGTGTTAAATTCAAATTTTATTAACTAAACCATTTTTAATATAGAGTTATACATAAGACAAATTCGACTATAAATATTTATTAGAAATATAAAAATATTTCCTACATTAAGGTATTTTATTTATAATTTTTAGACATTAAATAATTAAATTTATTTATGAATCAATGATGATGCAGTAATTACCTTATTAATGAAAGAATCACATAAATGGTATTATAAATATTAAAATAAATATAATTTCAAAGTTTTTATGACATCCACAAATTTCATAGGAGACTATGACATGTTAGGGTAGATGAAATTTATCTTTTTCTATGTAATCAAGTTTTGATGAATTTCAAAAAAACAAAATACCAAATAGTGTCAAAATTGACATAAATTAATATTTAAAACAAATACTATATTATTGGTTGACATAATATTCCTAAAAATGTAAGGTTTGGACAAACGGATTAAATAATATTATATATGTCATTAATGATCCACTTGAGGTTCTTTTGGAAGTTTAAAGTAAGTTTATTAACCATATATATAAGAATACAAGAAGACATAGTAAAAGATAAACTATTTAACTAAGAGTTAAATCTAAATGATAAGGTTATCATGGTAACCTAAACTTGTCTAAAACCTATTGTTTGAGAGTATTGAGACCCATAACCACCTAAGGATCGACATAAATTCATTTGGAACCATTATAAACTGAATATGATTGTATAATAAACTAATACTTTAATCTTTTCCTAAAGTGACCCTCACCCCTCTTATAAAAGGGCACTTCCCCTGCTCTCAAAATCACACCTCCAAAGACATTTGGCTCGGCCAAAAACTGCCCAAATATCCTCCCAACTTCCCTCAATTCAACATAGGGGCCATAATTCGATCAGAAATCCAACCTAAGAATCCCTTTTGATCAAATCAAAAGGAAGAACCCGAAGAAGAGATAGTGATTTCACCACCCAATTTCAAGTTCCTTTCTTCTTCCACTTCTTTTTTCTTTTTTATTTCCATTCTAAAATAATAACTCCAGTGTCTTCTATATAATGTGATGTTATTATATATATATTTCAGAATTTTATTCACTATTCTATCCATCTTATGAAGGATAATGTCACCATGTGTGTGTACGTACGACTTAACGTCTCCACGCCGTTGTGTAATTTGTTATTCAACACTATGTTATTTTGATGGATATAATGATGAGTAATATGTATATAAATAATTAAAATAACATGATAATGTATCTGTAAAATTAATATTCCATCCAATTCCACACCTTCAAGGAAATGATATTGTCGCTTGTGCATACGTACGGATTACCGTCTCCACGACGCGAAGAGATTAATTTCCACATTCACCATTCATGGACGATTATAAAAATAAATATTAATAATATGATTTTAATATATGACATAATAATTCTAATAGATATATATATATACTTACATATATTTTATTCACTTAGTTTTCGTTCAATACGTTATAAAAATGGAAACAACGTTTATGCATACGTACGGACTACCGTCTCCATAAATAGTGTTTTTCATTTCATATATATGTATATTATACATATTTATAGTCTAAATTTATATGATATATAAATAATGTTTTATATTCTGGAAGTATTTAAATCATGATCTAAGTGATACAATCATGAGTAACAAGTTAAAACATCTACGATAAAGAGGGCGATTATTACCTGAAATGTTAATTTAACATAGAAATTATTATTAAATGGGTAGTATAAAGTCATAAATGAATAATTTATGAAGTCATAAATATTAATATGTTTCTGTTATAATTAAATAACATACTATGGTCTTCATACAAGAGGTTAAACGTACCCTCGACTAAAGGAAAGTGCAAGGTAAGGGGTTTTCATCTCACTCCTTATTCCCGTGAGATTCGTGCCATATTGCCACTATTACCTTCTGTGTGATGTATGTACTACCCATAATTGTATTATTTGTGTAATACACTTTAATTTATGTTTATTTACCTATTAACTGTATGATAACTCTTTCATGGGTTGTATGTTTCGTATGTTACCAAATTGGTAAGGGTTAATTTCACAATCTCTTTATTATCCGAGGTTGTTTTTACGTAAGTATCTAATGGGAAATATTTATTATCCATGTCCATGTTTCATGAAATAGTTTTGAAAGGTATTATTTTAAGGAACCTTTTTAAAAAAACATCATTTCAAATGTTTTAAATATTTATTCCTCTAAATATTTATCATTAATGTCCATGTCTTCAAAATGGTTTTAAGGATTTATTTATATGGACATGAATGTTTTTAAAATATTAATTACATTCAAAAGTTTCAAAGTGGTATGAGAAACTATGATTCAAAAATGTTTTTAAATGCCTTATTTTCTAAATTTTGTGACTTTTAAATATTTTCATGAAAAAGGGATATTCCTTTCAAAGAGTTTAACAAATCATTTTCATCTATGTCAACATCCTTTGATGGATTTTAAACTTTTTTAAGGATGATTTATTAGGATACAAATATTCCATATTTTATTGAAGGTTTTTTAATATATTTGACTATGGATGTGTTATTTCTATACCATTCATGGTTTGGGGATAAAGTATTGACACTTCTTATTTTAGTTTTAATAGGATTTTTTATGTTATGTTTAAACCTTTTCATATGAGGAATGCATTGGACTTTGTATGTGATGGGTGCAGCCCGCTATATCTCCTCGATGCATCGATAGGTCCCATGAGACAAACTATTGTATTGGGACAAGGCCTTGAAAAAATCTTATTTGTAGTCTTGGCACAAGTCCTTGACAATGTGGTTATGTTAGTCTGGGATTATGCATTCCATCATTATGAAAGTGGTTAGTGATATTGCATGTGATTATTCGACAAATAAAATATCCATGTGAATAAGTAAATGGAATTACTTCATTTTATTGTATCCATATTATCCTGAAGTTAAAGTTTTAAAGGCTTTTGTTTTATTTATACGTTTCCTTAAATGTTTATGATTATTTATGAAAGTTTCTACTGTATTGTTATCGATACGGTGCATCTGAGCTCACCCCTTTCTATGTTTTATTTTTCCCAAGATTCCAAGAAGGGTACTGTGATTGATATGCAGGGTTAATATAAGGGAATAATGGCATTCATAATGAATTATTTATTTGGTTTGGTATGTTATAAAGTTTAATGTAACTTTCATATATGTAATCTATTTTACAAGACTGCTAAACCGATCGGTCCTTCGAGACTTGATCCCTTGTAATTATTCCAATGTATTAATATAATGCACCGACTTTGGGTAACTGGGGTCGAGGCATTACAGTTGGTATTAGAGGAAGTTTAGAAATAACCTTGGATTCTAGATTTATATAAACTCTAATTAGAGCACATAGACCTAAGATATAATTTGAGGATTGGTATAGAAGAAATTCCTAGAATTTTGGTAATGTAGAGATTTTGTGAGTTTTCCAGGAAAATTCATCCCTGTCTAGATACGAGCAGGTAGAGGCGGCTCTGGAACAGAGGTACCTAAAGGTAAAACCCAAAAACAACACTTTGAGCTAGACTCAAACTGGAACTGGTGCACGACAACGGGCCTTGTTGCACTCTTGGTTACAACACTCCCGGAGGATATGCTTAGGATAATTCTCATTTTCATTAAAAATAATTATGAAGGGTTTATGAGTATATAATTCCTCAATGAAAACATATTTATGATTATGGATTATATCCATAACCAGTTCAATTTACGTTAGGTATTTTAAATGTTTGGAATTATTCATTTCAATTCATAAACTGACCAAGTTTATGATATTGTATAAAAATGGCACTCAATTGAAGGACTGTGAACTCCAGCAATACGTATGATCCAAAGAGTAAGAAGGATCATATCTTTCATAGTATAAAGCCAACATTTAGAAGGGAAATAGTCTCCCATGTATTCTCAACATATGAAGAAATAGTATCATATGTTAATAAGATATGTAAATATTTCTCTGAGTCCTATGGCTTTGAAGGGAAGAAAGATATGAAAAGGATGGAAGAGAGAAAGATGGATAAAGGGAAGAGGGAAAAGAAGAATTTTCCCTTATGTGATAACTGTGGGAAGAAACACACAAGAACTATCCTTAAGGTAATGGGAGTTTGTTATACGTGTGGAGAAAAAGGACACCATGTACGTGACTGAAAGGGTAAGAAAAAGGTTTCAAATGTACAATGCTTCATCTGGAATGAGTTGGAACACTACGCGAACCGATGTCTAAATCATCAGAGTATGCCCCAAATGATGCTATTGAATAATAATCAAGTTATGATACTAACACAGATGAGGAGGAATGATTAGAGTTCTTATATTGTTATTAGATAATTATGTCATTTGAGTGTTGTATCAACAATGTACTGGTTATAATAATTATGGAGTATATAAGGATTGTAAAGCAGTACTATTTCATTAAGGACTTGAGATTGTGTGCAACCATGAAAAGTGAATCAATAGCAGGTTAAATTTTTGAAAAATATATAGTTGAGAGAAAGATAAACCATAATATGGTTCTGATACCGAGGTAGTGATTTTGGAATAATACATGATTGGTTTGGATAAATTATATTGGATAATCTTGACTACCATGAAACTGAATAATTATTTGTATATTCCATCATTGTTGGAGTTTACAACATTTTTGGATAGAAGGAGTATATCCAGTACTCTATAAGGAATAAGGGATCATGAATATAATCAAAAAGGTTTTATGGTAATTCATGATGTTGTAGTGTTTTAAAAGAATGCATGATGAAGGTGTTCATATGCTATTACGCGGGAAAAAGTATCTTCATTGTGTTTACCTTCTTTATAAATTTCGGACTGTGAGTTTGGACAGACGTATTTTAGATAATTCTAGTTTTAGATTATTTTTGGATTTCCATAAAAGGATAACCCAGAGGTCGGGAGGCAACCTGTCGCATCTGGCAAGGTTGTGAGACTTGAACCCATAACTGAAGGGCGACAAGGGTGTATCACCTACCACTGGCCCACGTGATATCCTGGATTGAATAATGTAGCCTTTCTTAAAAAAAATCTGGTCGATGAATTATAAATTAATTTTTTTTTGAACCCTATATGAATAAGAAAAATAGAATATTATTTTTAAGTTATATTATCTTTTAGAGTGACAGATGAGTTTGTGGTAGAAATTAGTTAAAGGATGGGACTCTACTTATCAAGTATATATTTTTCTTCTTCTCTTATTCTATGAAAAAATTAATTATTATACCTTAGTGAAGGAATATTAAAACCAAAAATGTGTTATCCTAATACCATATGTTTTGTTGAACAGATGGTATTTTAAATCATCATAGATTAATGAATTTAAGGCCCTCAATTTTATATTTGTTTGTAATTGATAACCTCAATCACTGCCTATAAATAGTTACATTTTTCCTCCAATTATATGTCTCTAATTTCCACCAATGTTCTCTTAATCGAGATCATAATTTGGTGGTGACCCTTTCATTTCCATTTTCCTATTATTACGACAAAATTTTATTAACCTAATTTCTGATGTGGGTTTTCCTAAAGGTATTTTATATTTTCACCCTTTTATTTTCGAAAAATAATTTCAAATTTCCAGGACAAAATTTATTGAAGGAGGGAAAAACGTAACACCCCAAGACTTTATAGTAAGTTATTTATTCAAAGTAATTCAATAACTTTCACTACACGCAACACCGAGTTCTAGCGCACCATGACTTACCAAACTAGCCGTTCAAAAGTGGTTATGAATAGTATAAATAGAATTTTAAAATTTATATAATCCTTATAATTTTAGAATCCATATTATGAGTTTCTTAGACATAATTTAAGAACAAATTCACTTTTTCAGATAAAAGAAGTATTTTTCAAAAATTCAATTTTACTGCCTTTTAATGGTGATGAATTTTTAAATTAATTATTTGAAACTTTTATATATTCAATTTGAAAAAATAAACTTCTTCATTAGAATCAGAACATAATAATTTAGTTTCAATAATGTTTTGGTGTTTTTATGATAACATTCATATTTGGGTGAATAGTGAAAAATACTATATTTTAACTGAAAACCACTTTTTTAATCAAAATAATTTATAGTGTTAAATTATAAATTTTAATGGTTTGGAAGTATAAATATATTATATTTTTACCATTTAAACCAATTATGGTCATTGTAAGTAATTTCACTTTGAAATTGGACATAAACAAGTGTCAAACTTTGGATAGTTATTATTTCTTTAAAATACGCCTTTTGGTTTTGACTACGGGAATTAATTTTAAATTAATAAATTAAAATTATATGTATTGAATTTAGTAAAATAGACTTCATTATTGAATTCAGAATATCAAAATTAGCATAGGGTATATTTTTGGTATTTTTCTGAAAACTTTAAATTTTTGATAAATAGTGAAAACACTGAGTTATAGTTTAAAACCGAATTTTAAATTAAATAATTATTTATTTTATTTAAATTTAAATCAGGTAAAAATAGATACAAAATACCTATTTAAGTTTAATTTAATTAATTGTAGCGAGTTTATAATAGTTTTAAATATATAAAAAATTTATTGAACTTTTCAACCGTCTCTTACCCACCTCCTAGGAGAATTTGTAAATTCACATAAAACATAATTTTACCGCTTCTGTGAGTTTCATTTCAAATATCTGAGAGACACAGTTAATATCAAGGAGTAAAATTTGGTTCAATAATATAAAAATATTTTTTTTGTTTAATAGTAACATTTTACTTTTATTTTGCACGGTTAAAAGTAAATAGTTTAACTAAGGGTAAAAATGATATTATTATTACCCTAACATATTTCCTAATTCTTTTGGATAAGTGTAATTAGACCAAAAACAACCTTAGGAATAAAATATGACACTTTAGGTCCACTTGGATAAGATTAGTACATTTATTATTATTTAATTTAAAGAAGAGTTAAAAGTGTTAAATTCAATGTTTTTAACTAAACTATTTTTAATATAGGGTTATACATAATATATATTAGGCTATAAATATTAATTAGAAATATAAAACGATTTCCTATATCATGGTATTTTATTTATAATTTTTAGACATTAAATTATTAAATTTATTTAGGACACAATGATGATTCAATAATTACCTTATTAATTAAAGAATCAAATAAATGGTCTTATAAATATTAAAAAATACATAATTTCAAAGTTTTTATGACATACACGAATTTTATAGGTTACTATGACATGTTAGGGCTGACTCAATGTATCGTTTTTTAAGTAATCAAGTTGTGATGACTTTCACACCAAAAACAATACCAAATATTGTCAAAATTGAGATAAATTAATATTTAAAACAAATACTATATTATTGGTTGATATAATATTCATAAAAATGTAAGGTCCATCCAAAGGGATTAAATAAGATTATATATGTCATTAATGAGCCACTTTATTTTCTCTTGGATGATTAGGGAATTTTTATTAACCATATATAGTAAGAATACAAGAAGACACGGTAAAAGATAAACTATTTAACTAAGAGTTAAATCTAAATGATAAGGTTAACAGGGTAACCTAAACTTCTCTAAAACCTATTGGTTGAATGTATTTAGACCCATAACCACTTAATTATCTAAATAAATTAATTTGGAACCATTATAAACCGAATATGATTGTATAATACATTTAGACTTTAATCTTTTCCTAAAGTTACCCCCACCCCTCTTTTAAAAGGGAACTTACCCTTTTCTCAGAATCGCACCTCCAAAGCCATTTGGCTCGGCCAACCTCTGCCCAAGTATCCTCCCATATTCCTTAAATTCAACCTAGAGGCCTTATTTTTATCATAAATCCAACCTAATAAGCCCTTTTGATCAAATCAATAGGAAAAACCCGAAGAAGAGGTAATGATTTCACCACCCTATTTCAAGTTCCTTTCTTCTTCCACTTCTTCTTTCATTGTTATTTCCATTATAAAATAATGAATCCAGTATCCTCTATATACGGTGAAGTTATTATATATATTTCAAAATAATATTCATTATTCTATCCATCTTATAAATGATAATGTCACCATGGGTGTGTACCTACGGCTTACCGTCTCCATGCCGTGGTGTAATTTGTTATTCAACACTATGTTATTTGAATGGATATAATGATGAGTAATATGTATATAAATAGTGAAAATAACATGAAAATGTCTATGTAAAATTAATATACCATACATTCCACACCTTTAAGGATGTGATATTGTCGCTCGTGCATACGTACGGATTACCGTTTCCACGATGCGATGAGATTCATTTCTACATTCACCATTCATCAACAATTATAAACATATATATTACTAATATATTTTTAATATATGACATAATAATGTTACTATATATATGTGTTTGTGTGAGTGTGTTTACTTACATATATTTTATTCTCTTATTCGTTCAACACGTTATGAAAATGGAAACATCGTTTATGCGTACGTACTGACTACCATCTCTATAAACGGTGTTTTCCATTTCATATATATTTATATTATAAATATTAATATTCTAAATATAGAATATTTATAAATAATTTTTTATATTCTAAAAGTATTTAATCATGATCTATGTAATACAATCAAGAGTAACAAGTTAAAACACGTACAATAAAGATAGTGGTTATTCCCTGAAATGTTAATTTAACATGGAAATAATTATTAAATGGGTATTATAAAGTCATAAATGAATAATGTATGTTATCATGAAAATTAATATTGTTCTGGTATAATTTAATAACATACTACGGTCTTCATACAGTAGGTTAAACATATCCTCGACTAAAGGAAAGTGCATGGTAAGAGGTTTTCATCTCACTCCTTATTCCCATGATATTTGTGCCATGTTGCCACTATTACCTTTTGTGTGATGTATGTACTGCCCATAATTATATTCTTTGTGTAACAAACTTTAATTTATTTGTTTTTACAAATTCATTGTATGATACCTCTTTCATGGGGTGTATGATTCATAAGTTACCAAATTGGTAAGGGGTTAATTTTACAATCTCTTTATTATCCAAGGTTGTTTTTACGTATGTGTATAATGGGATATATTTATTATCCATGTCCATGTTTGATGAAATAGTTTTAAAAGGGATTATTTTATGGCACTTTTTAAAAAACTATCAAATGTTTTAAATATTTATTCTTCTAAATAATTCTCATTAATGCCCATGTCTCCACAATGGATTTTAAGGATTTATTTATATGGACATGAATGTTTTTAAAATGTTAATTCCATTCAAAAGTTTCAAAGTGGTATAGGACACTTTGATTCAAAAATGTATTTAAATTTCTTCCTTTCTAAATTGTGTGACATTCAAATGTTTTCATTAAAAAGGGATATTTCTCTCAAAGAGTTTTAAAAATAATTTTAATCTATGTCAACATCATTTGATGGATTTTAAAAAATTTTGAAGATGATTTATTATGATACAAATCATCCATATTGTATTGAAGGTTTTGTGATATGTTTGACTATGGATGTGTTATTTTTATATCATTCATGGTTTAGGGATAAAATATTTACATTTCGTATCCTATTTTTAATACGAAAGTTTATGTTATGTTTAAACCTTTTCATATGAGGATTGCATTGGACTTAGTATGTGACGGGTGTAGCCTGCTATAGCTCCTCGATGCATCGGTAGGTCTCATGAGACAAACTAGTGTCTTAGCACAAGGCCATGACAAAATCTTATTTGTAGCCATGGAACAAGGCCTTGAATATGTGGTTATGTTAGTCTGGCATTATTCATTCCATCATTATTAAAGTGGTTACTGATATTTCATGTGATTATTCAACTAGTAGAATATTCATGTGAATAAGTAAATGGAATTAAATCATTTTATTTTTTCCATATTATGCTGAAGTTAATGTTTAAAAAGCTTTTGTTTTAGTTATACATTGCCTTAAATTTTTATGCTTATTTATGAAATATTCCTCTCTATTGTTATCCTTACTGAGCATCTGAGCTCACCCCTTTCTATGTTTTATTTTACCTTGGATTCCAAGAAGTGTATTGTGATTGATATGAAGGGTTAATCCAGGGGAATGATGGCGTTCAAAAAAGATTATTTATGTTTTTTTGTATGTTATAAAGTGTAATGTAACATTCATGTATGTAATCTATTTTCCAAGACTACTAAACTGGTCAGTCCTTCGAGACATGATTCTTTGTAATTATTCCAATGTATTAAAATAATGCACCGAATCTGGGTAACTGGGGTTGGGGCATTACAATATGGGTCATTCTTGATCATCTTACCAAGTCAGCACATTTTCTTATTATAAGAGAAGATTTACCACTTGAACATCGAGAAAGACTATATATTAATAAAGTTGTAAGACTCCATGGTATACCCCTATCGATTGTCTCTGATCGTGATCCCCTTTTTACATCAAGATTCTGGAAAAGTCATCTGATATACTTGGATACTAATCTACATTTGAGAACTTCCTACAACCCTCAAACTGATGGTCAATCAGAACAAACTATTCAAACCATAGAATACATGTTTATATCTTGCATCCTTTAATTTCAAGGTATGTGGTATTAATATATACCTAGGGTAGATTTTTCCTATAACAATAAATTCCATTCAAGTATTCAGAAGGCACCATATGAAGCGTAATATGGAAAGTGAATCTGCATAACCACTTGTTGGGATGATGTTAGTGAAAGAAAACTCGTAGGGCCAGATCATGTTGAGTAAACAATGGAAGAGGTGAAGATTATCCAAACCCACATCAAAGTAGCCCAAAGTATGGAAAAGAGCTATGCCGATAACCAAAGAAAGGATTTGTAATTTCAAGTAGGAGACAATGTTTTCTTGAAGGTGTATCCATGGAAGGGTGTTATACATTTTTGTAAGAAGGGTAAATTGTGTCCCAGGTATATCAGACCTTTCGAAACTATATAACAAATTGGAGTTGTAGCTTATTGTTTGACAATGCCTCCAAGTCTCTCCAAAGTTAATGATGTGTTCCATGTATCACTATTAGACAGTACATGCCTGATCCAACGCATGTACTCACCTATGAAGAATTAGAACTGGAACCCGATATATCTTATTGTGAAGAGGCCATCAGAATTCTTGATACTAGAGAAGAAGTGTTGAGAAACCAGACGACTCGTCTGGAGAATGTTCCATGGAGAAACCATAAGATAGATGATACAACGTGGGAACCCAATGAACTTATGATGATGAACCACCCTAATATTTTTATGCAGTAATATTCTAGATATTTTGAGGATGAAAATATTTTAATGAGGGGAGAATGTTACACCCCAAGCTTCAACGTTATGTTTCCCTTTGAATACTCCATTAGCTTGCGTTGTATGCAACTTGGAGTTTTAACACACATCGACCAATCAAACTAGCTGTTATGAATAGTAATACGCACCTTTTGAATTTTAATTAATTTTATTTTTCAAAATGGACTTCATTTTTGGATTCCGAATATCAAAATTAGCTTATGGTGACTTTTTGTATTTTTCTGAAAACTTCCAATTTTTGATGAATAGTGAAAAACACTACGTTATTGTTTAAAACTGATTTTTTATTTAAATAATATGTTATTTTAATTTAATTTATTTGTGGTCAAAATAGATACATAAAGCCTACAATATGTTAATTTTAATCAATTGGATTAATTTTATAATAATTTTATATATATATAATTTTATTGAACTTTTTACCATCATTTACCCTCCTTCTAGGAGCATTTCAAAATGTGCATAAAATATAACTTTACCGCTTCTGTGAGTTGAATTTCAAAAATCCGAGAGACATGGTTAATATCAGTAAGTAAAATTTGGTTCTATAAATTGAAAATAATTTTTGGTGAATATTAACTATTGGCTTTTATTTACCACAGTTAAAAGTAATTAGGGTAATTAAAGTTAAAAATGATATTATAATTACCATAACACATATCCTAATTCTATTGGATAAGTGTAATTAGACCAAAAACAACCTTAGGTATAAAATAGGATCCTTTTGGACTACTTGTATTAGATCCGAACATTTATTAATATTTTATTTAAAGAATAGTAAAAAGTATTAAATTCAACATTTAATAACTGACCCATTTTTATTATAGGGTTACAGAAAATATAAATTCACCTATAAATATTAATTACTAATCTAACAAGATTTATAATATAATGGTATTTTATTTATAATTTTTATACATTAAATAATTTAATTTATTTATGACATAATGATGATGCAGTAATTACCTTATAAATGAAATATTAAAATAACTGATATTATAAATATCTAAATAAATGTAAATTGAGACTTTTGATGAATTACACTAATTTTATAGGTTAATATGATTTTTTAGGGTTGATTAAATAAATTTAACTCAAAGTTATATAGTTATTATGGATTTCAAAAAAATTCAAATACTAAATAGTGTCAAAATTGACATAATTGAGTTTTTAAAAACAAACACTATATTATTAATTGATATAATATTCCTAAAAATCTAAGGATCTCCAAAGGAGTTAGATAAGGTTATATATATTAATACTGTACCACTTGGGGTTTTCCAGGTAGTTTATTGTAATTTTATTAACCATAAAATATAAAAATACAAAGAGACATGGTAAATGTCAAACTATTTAACTCAGAGTTAAATCTAAAATATATGGTTAATATGATGAACTAAACCTGTCTAAAACCTATTAGTTTAGATTATTTCGACCCATTCACACCTTATCATCGAAATAAATCATTTTAGGGGAAATAGAAATCGAAAATGATTTTATTATAAAATAATATTTCAAACTTTTCTTAAAGTGACCCTCACATCTCTTATAAAAGGGTACTTCACCTTCTCTTAATTTCACACCACCAAAGCCATTTGGTTCAGCCAAAACCTAACCAAATATCCTCCCAAATTCCGTTTAATCAATCTAGAGTCCTTTCTATGATCAGAAATCCAACCTAAGGATCCGTTTGGATCAACTCAAAAGGAAACACCTGAAAAGAGGTAATAATTTCACCACCTTCTTTCAAGTTCTTTTCTTCTTCCACTTCCTCTTTTTTGTTGTTTCCATTCCAAAATAATAAATCCAGTACCTTATACATAATTATATGTTATTATAAATACTCTAAAACAACATTCATTATTATATCCATCTAATAAATGACTAAGTCTCCATATGTGTGTACGTATGGCTTACCGTCTCCACGTTGTGGTGTAGTTTGTTATTCAAACACTTAATTATTTGGATGGGTATAATAATGATTATAACGGATGTAAATAATAAATATGAAATGTTAATAATTAATTAAATATTATATACCATCCAATTAAATATTATTTCACCAACAATATAATGATATTGACGCTCGTGCGTACGTACGGATTACCGTATCCACAAACACGATGCGACTCATTCCCCATTGTAATCATTCAAGAATAATTTTTTTATGATTAAAAATAATGTTTAAAATCTTAATATCATTATGGATATGAATCAAATACTTCATATTCATAAAAAACATGGATTACATAAGAATTCATATAAAGGAAAGCAAATCAGTTAACACCCGAAATGAGGATTCTACTGAAATATTATTAACAAAGAAATATTAAAGGATCATGTATGATATCATATTTATGTATATAGTTCATGTATGATTTAATAACAATTTTTTAACAATTATACCGGAGTTTAACATACCATCGACTAAGGAAAATTACAAGGAAAGCTTTAATTCTACAATCTCTTTACTTATTAGAGGTTGTTAATACGTAAGTATTTACTAGTACCTCTTTATCATCCACATCTGTGTTTTCATAAAAATGCAATTCAATTGTTTTTTCTGTTTACTAAACTATGGTTTAAAGTCATTTATACTCTTATTTGACAATATATTTTTTTAATGGGATCTTTTTGTCGTTTTCCAAACAAGGTACCTTATTCCCTTTTTGATAAAATTAAGGTAAGAATGTCTTTTTTTTAACTTATAAGGTGGGTGCGGCTATTTTCCGTCATTATAACATCATCGAGGCTTCCCATATACGCTTATAAGAATATTTTCAAAATATATGCCTTCTTTTATAATGATATTGCTTTTAAATGATTTCAAAATAAAAAGAGATATTTCTCTAAAAAAATTGATTTCATCTAAGTCAACATCCTTTGGTGGATTTTAAGCTTGTTTGAAGTTGATTTATTATGATAAAAAACTTCCATATTATATAGAAGGTTTTGTGGTATGTATGAATATTGATTCGTTATTTTTACACCTTTCATGATTTATGGATAATGTATTGTCATTTTATATGGCAGTTTTAATTAGAATGTTTATGTTTTTTTTAACCTTTTCATATGAGGAATGCATTGGACTTAGTAAGTGACGGGTGGAGCTCGCTATAGATCCTCAATGAATCAGTAGGTCTCATGAGACAAACTAGTTTCTTGGCACAAGTCCTTGAAAAAATCTTATTTGTAGTCTGGGCACAATGCCTTGACTATGTGGTTATGAAATCTGGCATTATGCATTCCATCATTATGAAATTGGCTATTGATATTGCATATGATTATTAGACTATTAGAATATCCATGTGAAAAAGTAAATGGAATTATTTGATTAATATTGACCATATTATGCAGAAGTTTATGATTAAAAGTATTATGTTTCGGTCTTATACATTTCTTTAAATGTTTATGCTTATATATGAATTTTTCTGCTATATTGTTATCCTTATTGAGCATCTGAGCTCACCACTTTCTATGTTTTATTTTACCTCAGATGTGAAGAAGTATATTAGGATTGAACTACAAGGATAGTCTAAGGGATGTGAATATGGTCAATGGAGACAATGTTGTTGTTTTTTTTTCATTTTATAATGTAATGTAAAACTTGTGAAAGTATTTAGTACTTCTAAGGCTACTAAACTGATAAGTCTTTTGGGATTTGATCTCTTGTGATCATGCCAATGTTATGTAATAATGCACAGACTCTGGGTAACTGGGGTCGGGGCATTACAAAACATATCATAAACCCTTCAATATAATATGCAAGATTTTATCCCAATAAATAAACCTAAAATACACACAAAATCCCACAAAGGATGCTAACATAGATGAAAATAATCTAATAAAGTTGTTAAAACTCATTGAGATAAATTTCTTTTTGTACATTGATATTCATTTAAAATATAGAAAAATTATAAAAGGAAACATTTCTATTGAAAATAACTTTTTAATTGTGTAATGTAATCTTTATAATGATATGGTGTCATGACGGTTGAAATGGTCACTCGTGTCGTATAAGTTAAAAACCATTATTTCCTTAATTTTTCAAAAATTTCATAAAGAAAATCATTAGAAAGTAGATTGAAAGATTAGTTTCTAAAAATTTTATATAATAAATTCAAACATGGGTAAAAATTTATTTAAAAAAATTTCCATTATATTTTTAAATAAATTTTGAGAACATTGATATGGATGATAAAGATGTCTGAATAGATACTTATGTATAAACTATCTCATAAAATAATGATATTTTGAAATTTCCCCTTACCATGTAATTTTATTTAGTTAAGGCTTAATTAACATCATATATAATGTACAAAAAATGTTATTATTTTTTAATTGGACCATATCCATATTTATGATCTCATATATGATCCTCTTATTTCATTTTGTTAATAATATTTCAGTATTACCATTTTTTGGGTGTTAACTGATTCATTTTCCCATTCCATATTTTTCATGTAAGTCATGTTTTTTATGAATAGGATGTATTGTATTCATATCAATAATGATATTAAGTTTATAATTATAATTTATACCTATCATATTTATTTTATAAATGTGGAGAATGAATCTCACCGTGTCGTGGAGACATTAGCCCCTATGTATGCACAAGCGACAATATCATTCTCTTGATGGTTAAATGGTATGAAATTGGATGGTATATTAATTATATAGAATCATTATCATGTTATATTAACTATTTTTATCCATTATAACAAATTATTGTTGAATAACCAATTATACCATGGTGTGGAGACGGAAAGTCTAACGCACGCATGAATGTTGATATTATTATTCATAGGATGGATAAAATGAGAAATATATTTCTCCCATTATTTTAATAACATACAAATATATGGATGTTACTGTATTTATTACTTTGGTATGGAAGAAATATAGAACTAGCAAGTGAAAGAAGAAAAGAACTTTGAAATAGTTGAAAAAACAATTACCTCTTTTTCAAGTATCTTCTGTTGATTTTCACAAAAGGACTCCTTAGGGTGGCATTATAAAAAACATATGGTCTGTAGGATGTAGTTAGGGAAGTTGGGATAGTAAATGGGTAGTTTTTGTACTATAACAAGGTATTTATATGTTTTAATTAAAGAGAACGAGAACTTTCCTTTTTTAATAGAGGGGGGAACTTTAGGAAACACGTAAAATATTAAATTAAAAAAATTATTTTCAATTAAAAATAGGATCCAAAATGATTTTATTCTAGGATAAGATGATTATGAGTATAAATCTCATAATACAATGAATTTTAGACATGTTTAGGTCCTAAAACTAACTATATCTCTTTTCTTTAAACCATAGTTAAATAATTTAACATTTACCATAACAACTTGTCTTTCTACAATATAAGTTTAAAATAGTTAATATAAAATTCCAAAAGGACCCCAAATGGATAATTTATGAGAGATTTAGCAATATAATAGTTATTTGGATGAACATTAATTTTTTTTCAATTTTATAACATTTAATAAATTATTATTTATTTTAATGTATCATTTATGTCAATTTTAATACTATCCAATATTTTAGTTTTTGAAAAAACAATCAACATGATAACTCCGCCCCAATACATTAAATATGTTACTAAAATTTATAAATTATTTTAAAAAATATTTCATTAATTATGTAAAATTATATATATATTAATACCTTTAATATCATTTATTTGATATTTCTATTAATAAAATAATTTCCAATTCACAATAGCGTCTTCATTAAAGTAAATTATTTAATCTCTAAAAATATAATTAATTTTCTATGATTCATTAAATTCTTTTAGATTCCAAAATACTATTTCTAATTGATGTTTTCTATTGTAGTTCTCTATATTAAAATTATAATAATTATAATAAATGAGTGTGCGACATGTCATCATGTTCTTTAATTTTAATAATATTCATGTGATATTCATAGAAAAGGGTCCATTAAATTATTAAATTTTGATTAATAGGTTATTAGGGTAGAATTTAGTCATCTAAGGGGATTTTAGCTTTTTGTAGTGTAATTTAATAATGTTATTTTACCTTTAATTTCCAGATTTATCATTAACTACGCTAATAAAAAATTACTAAAGTTACTATTCATAACATCCAAACAAATAAAAGTAAACGATTAACATAATTTTGACCCACTGATTTCATATATGTAATTAATTTTTCATAATTTAAAACACATAAGTTGTATTAATTAATTTAATATTAATCTGCATTGACAAAACTATAAAATCAGTTTTTCAAAAGTAAAAACCATCAAAAGAATAGCATGTGTTTATATATAATTTTAATGCTAAAATAATTATGATGAACTAAATTATATTGAATGATATAAACTTAAAATGATTATACTTTATGAAAAATTAAAAGGATAATCTAACAATATAAATAAATTAGATGAAAATCATTTTTGAATTAAAATGTAGTATTTTTCACAATCCATCGAAATATGAAAGCTATTTGGAAATCACCAAAAAAATTTCAAAACTAAATTTTTATGTCCCACATATAAATAAGAAGCCTATTTTGAAAATTTGAACATTTAAAACTTCCAAATATTGTATTTAAAGAGGGTTCTCCGTTAAAGGGAGGTAAAAATGTATTTTTTTTAAAAAATACTTCTTTTATTCAAAAAATTGAATTTATTCTTATATCATGTATAAGAAACAAATGAGATGAATATTAATATTATATTAAATATAAAATGGGGTTAATATTATTAATAACCATTTTTTTAAATGGCTAGTCATGGTGTGTTCAATCATGGTGTTGTAGACGGTGCAAACAATTGAATTTTTTAAATGTGGCATATTGTGGAAGTTTGGGGTGTTAAATTGTTCCATAAATAAAATAATTTTTTCATCTAAATTCCTATAATTTCACATCATAAAAATATTCAAGTGGTTCTTAATTACAAGTTATTAAGGATCACATGTCACATCTCTTCCATTTTGAGGTTTCTCCAATGAACTTCTACCAGATTAGTCATCTAATTTTTCAACACTTGTTATCTGGAATTAAAAATTGTGATAGGTTATTCACAATAAGATAGATCAGGTTCCAGTTCTATTTTTTCATAGGTTAGTTCATGTGTTGGATCTATCATGTATTTCATTAACATTGATACGTGGAACACCTCATGACCTTTGGAGTGAATTGGTATCATTGAATAATGGTAAGATGAAGATCAAATTAGTTATAGAATCTGAAATGGTATGATGTACTTGGGACATAATTTATGCTTCTTACCAAATAATATAACACCCTTCTAAGGATATACATTCATGAAAACATGATTTCCCACATGAAATTACAAATCCTTCCTTCAGTTATCAGAATATATCTTTTTCCTACTTTGAGCTGTTTTGATATGGGTCTAAATAGTCTTTAACTTTTTCGGTGTTTCCACAAAAAGTTATAGGCCTACGAGTTTTCCTTCCCCAATATCATCCCAACAATTTAGTGCATGAGATATTTTTTTATACAATTCTTTATATGTGGAAATATGAATACTTTAATGGAATATATTGTTATTGTAAAATTCTACAAGAGGTAAATACTGATCCCACATACCTTGAAAAGTAAAGCGAGAAAGATCTCAACATGGCTTCAAAATTATGAATAGTTTGCTCGAATTTTCCATATGATTGACTGTGGTAGGTACTTCTTAAACTAAGATTAGTATCTAGGGTCCTCTAAAAACACTTCTATAATTATTGTGTAAAATGGGTATACTGATCAGAAATAATCGATAGGGGTACACCATGAACTATTACAACATCATTAATATATAGTCTTTCTAAATGATGAATTGGTAGATCTTATCTTATAGCATTAAATTGCATTGATTTGGTAAGATGATAAATAATTACACATATCAAATCATTTACTTTTGATGTATTTTGTATCCCCAGTACAAAAATCCACTATAAAATTATCCTAATTCTAAATAGGTATAGGAAGAGGGTTCATGACTCTTCTAGGTTGTTGTCTTCCAGCCTTAACATATTGAGAAACCAAACACCTTGACACATAATCTGAAATCTCTCTCTTCATGTTGTCCCACAAAAAAAATTCTTTCAAATATCTATACATCTCAGTGCTACTAGGGTGTATAGATAAATTAGAGCTATGAAAATCATCCAGAAATTCCTTTTTTGGCTCATGTATAGTAGAAACAAAAATCATCTTTCCAAATTTTAAAATTCCATATTCAAATATGAATTCAATCAATCTCACACCATTAACAGCTTTATTTCTATTTTGGAACTACTCGTCATCAGTCTGATAACGTCTTCCCTTTCCAATAATGATGGTTAGGAAACCATTGGAAAATGTAGTGATGTTGCACCTTCCATGATAATTCCCATATTCATATTTACTAGATCCATGAACATAGGATCCCTTTCATATCTTATCTTTTTCAGAACATGATGGTCTTTTCTGATCAAATAATCCTCCACTTCATTTTCCTTCCCTAGTGGGTAGTTTACAGTGTAATTGTAATCCTTCAGTAGATCAAGCCATCATCTTTGTCTCAATTTGAGTTCTTTCAATGATAAAATATATTTAAAACTCTTTTGATATGTACATATCTCACATCTTTCACCGTAGAGATAGTTTCTCCCTATCTTTAGATTAACGATTAAGTTTTATATCTCAACCTCAGGAGTTGGGTAGTTTGGTTCATGGATTCTTAATTTACATGATTCATAAGAAATAACCCTATTATTATGCATAAGGACACAACCTAGTCATTTCCATGATACATCACTATAAATTACAAACCCATCATTCCTAGTTGGTGAATTCAGTATAGTAGCATTGACTAATCTTCTCATCAATTATTCAAAACATTCTTCTAACTATTTTTTCCAGATGAATTTAACTCATTTACATATGACCATGGTTAATGGGCTATTCAATCAGAAAAAATTCTAAACAAAAATCCATTAGTAACCTAATAATACAATAAAACATTTTACCATAGTTATGATCATAGATGATGGCCATTCTTTGAATGCCTTTGTATTTGTAGGACCAACAGAGATTCCATCCTTGGAGACAATATCTTCAAGAAAAGAAATTTCTTGAAGCTAGAATTCAAACATGCTAAATTTACCTTATAATTATTTACTTTTGAGAGTCTTAAGAATTATTTGCAATTAATTCTCAAGTTTTTAATAGATTTTAGAATATATTAAAATATCGCCAATGAATACCACAACAAAATCATCAACATATTCCTTGAACACTATATTCATTAGAACCATAAAAACTAAGAGTTCATTAGTCAGTTCAAATTTCATTAATATTAATTTATAATGACCATACCCCATCCAAAAAATATGCCTTCATAATGTCTTCCTTCTTCACACATAATTGATGATATCCAGAACGAAGTTCAGTCCTCGAAAATAATTGAACTCCTTTAACTTGATCAAATAAATCATTAATATGAGGTACATGGTAGTTGTTATTTATTTTAATATCATTAATCTACATATAATAAATATATAGTCCCATGAATCTATATTTCTTCTTGACAAATAGAATAGAGGCCCTCCATGAGAAAAAAAAGGAGAGAAAATAAACACCTTTTTACCCACTCTTCAAGTTCTTTCTTCAACTCCACTAATTCCACTATAGCCATTCTATAGGGAGTCTTTAATATTGTTGTTGCATTAGGGATTAAATCAGTACAAAACTCAGCTTCATTCTATAGCGGATTTCTAGGTAAATCTTCAATAAAAACATTAATGTATTCTTTAACAATATGTACATCCCCAATTTTAAGATTACCTTCATCATCCCTAGATGTTGTTTCCTATTTCTCCCCAATAATCCCAATCAGTAAAGATTCTGAGGTGGGATTTTGATAATAATTATGCGAGGAATATTCTTCGTTAAAGATAATGGATTCTTCTTCTTCCACACAAATCAAAACTTCCTTCTTTTGCAATAATTTTGTTCATCATATTTTGAATGTAAATCCATACCGAGGATTATATCAAAGTAAATCATAGGGATGATGAAAATGTCACCAAATAAAGTATGTTTATGTGTTTTAAAGGGAATTTAAAGGCATAAATTTGTTTCAATGATACTTTCCTTGTGATTTTTTTCTGATAACTCCTTTTTTATATAAAAACGGAAATTTTAATTTTCTAAGAAAAATAGGAATATATAAAAGAATGTGATGATCATAAATCAAATAAAATCATTGGATAAGTTTGAGGAGATGATTAAATTACCTTGCACCACAGTATTAAGAACTTTAACGTCAACAGTTGTGATCACATAAGCCTCCCATTTCCCCTCTTTCCTTTTTAGCGGTAAATTTTATTGTCTTTTAGGAAATTAATATGAATAGGGTACCTTTTCCTTAAAATTTAAGAACAACACAATACCAACTTCTTACATTCCCTTGCAATCATGAGCTTGGTGGCCTTTTTCTCCACACATGTAACAGGCTTCTATCCCTATTAACCAAATTCTAGTATGTTTATTTCCACACTTATTGTAAGACAGAAAATCTACCATTCCATTTTTTCCCTTTAATTTGTTTCCATTTTATGTGTTCCTAGTATCCCCATTCTTTTCCTCCTTCCCTTTAAAGTAAAAAGACAAAGAGAATTATTTCTTTTTCTTTATTAAACATGAGATTATAAGTTCATTGGTGATAATGTTTGGGAGACCATCACCCTTAAAAGGAATGTTTTTAACCAATAAATAAATGGATCAATATTTTTTCTTGGGTTATGTGTGTATTCTATATCATTCTATTATAACCTTGTGAAATTAGCCTCATACTTTTTACCATTCTCATTCTCTTTTTGACTCAGAATCAAAAATTTCCTTTCCATATTTACTCATTGTTCATGAGGAATGTATTTTTCTACGAATATTTCATTAAATTCCATCCATTCCATATTTGATACTTATTTTTCATCCTTTTTGTTTTGAATTAATGACCACCATTAATCCACATCTACTAAGAGATGATAAAATTCTAGGACAAATCTATCCATTTTATTAATTCATAATGAAATAAACATCTTTTCTATGGAAATTATCCATTTCGTAGCTACAAATGGATTTATATTCCCATGGAATATTGGAGGATGTATTCTCATGAATTGATCTTTCATTTATCCTCCACATTGTGTTTCAGGATGCTCCATACGGGAAAAGTTATTATTCCTAACTTTAGTATGTTTTCCAAGTATGGTTGTAGGTTATTTGACACCAGTTTTATCAGTAGCTTAAATATCATTATCTTTAATGGGAGGTCAATCCCTACATGGATTACGTGTGTTGATATAGTTTCCATTCCTTCCACTATGTGTCATTTTAAATAAATTATATACACAATATTAGGATACAGATCATAATGCATATCTTCAAACAAGTACAATACTAAACATAAATTAAACAATTTATGCATATTTAATCTCATAATCATAAAAATGGTTTCGTTGGGGACATATTTATTAATAAATTCATCATAATGGGTTGTAAAGAAAAGTTGAATTATCCTAAACATATCCACCCTAAGTCTTAAACCAGGTGCAGAGTAAGGAACGTTGTTGTGTCCAGGTTACCACGATTCAAGCACAGAACACCATTTTTGAGTTATTAATCCGAGGTAAATCTATTTTAGAACCACATCCACATGTAGAATCCAAACAGGTAGGAATTTATTGGAAGACCCACATAATCTCTACATTAGAAAAATTCAAGTATTTTCATCAATACTTATCCTCAATGTCTATCTTAGGGTAATGTTATCTAATCAATGTTTTTTTCAATCTATTTTCCAAGGTTCATACTAAACATCCTCTGATACGAAATGTAATTCACCAACAATATTTACCTAGATTTGGTGCATTATGTTTTGTTACATTAGCAGGATCACAAGAAATCAAATCTCAAAGGACCGATCTGTTTATTAGCCTTGGAAATACTAGATACAAATATATGTTTTAAATTACAAATTGAAATGAAAAAAAAATATTATCTGATTGGTAAACTCTAATTTACCTTAAACTATCCCTACAGTTCAATCATAATATACATCATCACATCCTGGGGATAACAAAACATAAAAAGGAGTGAGATCATATGCTAAATAAGGATAAAGAATATAGCGAAACCTATCATAAATAAGAATTAACTTCTAAAGAAAGGTATAAAACATTAACACAAGCCTTTTAAACATAATATTTTGTATAAAATAGAAATAAATAAATAAAATAATTTCATTTAAACATTCAAATAGATATTATACGTGTTGAATAATCAGATTTAATATCCATAACTAATCCCATAATGAGGGAATGCATAATGTGAAACATTTTAAAAATACCATCAAGGATTTATCCAAGACACCACACATAATTGGGTAAGACATTAGCCAAAACCCAAACATAATTGTTTCATGAGACCTACTGATGCATTAAGGGGCTATTTTATTCCATACATAACACTTAAAACTTCAATGAATTCCCCTTATGAAATGGGATAAGCATAACCAACATTAACATTTGTATTAATACAAACATATGAAATGTCAATAATTAATCCATAAGATATGAATGGTATAAAAATAGAACATCCATAATAAAACATAACATAAACCCTTCAATACAATATGGTAGATTGTATCATAATAAATCAACCTCAATTAAAAACCAAATCCAACAAAGGATGTTGACCAAGAGGAACGTAATATAATAAAAATGTTAAAAATGTTTGAGAGAAATATCCATTTTTACATTGAAATTCGTTTAAAATCCCACACAACTATAAAAGGAAATAGTCTTATTCAAAATAAAATTGTGTTGTTGTAATGTAATCTTGAAAAAATTAAGGCATCATGACCACTGAAATAGTCGATCTTGCCATATATTTTTAAAATCATTATTTCTTTAATTATTCAAATGTTCATAAAGTACCTCATTTGGAAAAGGACGGCAAGATTCCATTCAAAGAGTTTTATAAAAAAAGTCAAACATGGGTAAAAATTTATTTTTTTAAAAAATTGACAATATTTTGAAATACATTTTAAAATACATGGAAATGGGTGATAAATATTCCCTAGTAGACACTCACATATAAAATATCTATGATAATAATGATATTTTGAATTTAACCATTAGCTTGTAATTTCCTTTAGTCGAGGGTGTGTTAACCTCCTATATAATGGTTAAGTCATGTTATTAAATTATACTAGGTACATATCCATATTTATGATATCATATATGATCCTATTATATAATTTTGTTAATAATATTATCAGTATTACCATTGTTTGGATGTTAACTTCTTCGTTTTCACATTCTAATTTATTCATGAATGTGATTTTTTTTATGAATATGATGTATTTTATTAAAATCCAAAATGATATTAAGTTAAGAATTATTATTTTTTGTCATCATATAAATTTTATAATTGTGGATAATGAATCTAATCATGTCGTGGTGGCAGTAGGATATATATATGCACGAGCGACAATATCATTTCCTTGATAGTTAAATGGTATATAATTAGATTGTATATTAATTATAAAAATTAAATATCATATTATATTCATTGTTTATACCTATTATATTCATCATCATATCCATCTTAATTAACTATTGTTGAATAAAAAATTATTCCACTACCTGGAGACGGTAAGATGTACGCACGCACACATGGTGATATTATTATTTGTAGGTTGGATAAAGTAAGGAATATGGTTGTCCCATGATTAAATTAAAATATAAATATATGGATGATACTTTATTTATTACATTGGTATTTAAACAACATAGAAATAAGAATTATAAGGGGAAAATAGCTTTGAAATTGGTGATAAAACAGTTAACCTTTTTCGGGTATCTCCTTTTGATTTGCACAAAAGAACTCCTTAGGATAAATTTTTGCCCCAATTATGGATTATAGGATGTAGTTAAGGAATTTTTAGAAGGAAATGGGTAGGTTATATCTCATACAATAGTCTTTAGAGGTGTAAATAAAAGATAAGGAAAAGTTCCCTTTTAAAAGAGAGGGGAGGGGCACATTATGATACTCTTACAATATTAAATTAATATAAATTAATTTTCAAATGAATATGGATCCAAAGTGTGGTTTTTAGAGTATAAGATGATTATGGGTATAAATATCATCAACCAGTTGATTTTAGATATGTTTTGTCCATAAAAGTTACCTTATTTTTTGGTTTTAACCCTTAGTTAAATAATTTATCCTATACCATGACAACTAGTCTTTTTACACAATAGGGTCAATAGAGTTACTATAAAATTACAAAATATTCCCAATTGGATCATTTATGACTTATTTAACACTATTATAGTGATTTTTAAAGTCATAATATGTTTATAAATTTTATAACATTTAATAAAATATTATATATTTCAAAGTAACATTATGTCAATTTTGATACAATTCAATATTTGATTTTCTAAACAAAAAAATGATAACATCCAACCAATACTTCCAATATGTTAATAACATGTATATTTTATTTAAAAGAATTTATTATGTCATTAATTATGTCAAATCATATTTATCATTATATTTTTAATATTATTTATTAGATATTTCCATTAATAAAATAGTTTCTACTTCATGATTGTGTCATCATTATTGATGATTATTTAATCTACAAAAAATATTAATAAATTTATATTAGGTAGTAAATTTTTTTATATTTCCATAGACTATTTATAATTTATGTGATCTTTTAGATTTGTCTATTTTAAAATATTTATACTTATAAGAAATGAGAGTGACATTTTGTCACATTCATGAATTTTAATAATATTAATGTCATATTCATTGAAAAGGGACCATTAAATGATTAGATTTAGAATAATGGGTGATAAAGTAATAATTTAGTCATAAAATAATATTTTTTCAGGTTTTAGGGTAATGTAATACTATTATTTTTACCTTTAATTACTTGTTTCACCCTTAACTGTGGTAATAAAAAAATACTAAAGTTACTATTAATAATTTACAAAAAAATAAAAGCATATTTTTAACATAATTTGGACCCACCGATTCCAAATATTGAATCCATTTTTAAAAATTTAAAACATTGAAGTTTCAGTAATTAATTTAAAATTCATCCCCGTTGAAAATAATTAGAAAACAGGTTTTTCAAAAGTAAAAACCATGAAATGATTGGCATGTGTTTATATCTAATTTTAAAGTGAAAATAATTAAAATGACATAAATTATATTAAAATATCAAAACCTAATATAATTATACTTTAAAATTAATTATAAGGATAATCTAACAATATAAATAAATAAAATGAAAAATCAGTTTTGAATTAAAATGCTATATTTTTCACTATTCAGTAAAATAGTAAAGTTATCATAAAAACACCCAAAAAATATCCAAACTAAATTTTTATGCCCATAATCTTAAGAATAAGTTTATATTTCCCAATTTAATGTATAAAATATCAAATTTTGTATTAAAAATTGATACCCTATTAAAAGGATGTAAAATATCATTTTTTTAGAAATAGTTATTTTATACAAAAAAAATGATTTTGTTATTATATTGTGTGTGAAAGACACATGAGATAAATATTAAAATTACACAAAATTATAAATTTGGTCAATAATATTTATAAATATTTTTTTAAATGGCTAGTCTTGGTGAGTTAGAACTCGATGTTGCGTGGAGCGTAAGCAATTGAATTATTTAAAAGAAGTGTTTCTTGGAAGATTTGGGTGTTACACATATCACCTTATGAAAATGTCTCAGAGGAATTTGGAAAACATTAAGAGATATTTACCAGGTATTTTAACTTGTTCAATGGATGAACCTCATTAATGTACCCTCATTATTATCTAATCAATATGGATGATATATTTTAAACTTATTCGATAGTTATTATGTATTGTCACTCAACTCTGATTGTGTTTTTAATTTTTGGCATCATCATTCACACATTATATTCCCATTTTTCAGGTTAGAATTAAAAACACCTAAAATTTTCCAATTTTTGTACCAGTTCACATTGGAAAATAAAGTAGTCTATTCAGAACCCCATCCTTTTTCAAAAATCTGTCCCCATCAAAGAAATGTTGGTAGACACTAAGCCAAAAAAGTCCCTAATTTCTTGATTATTATCTAACACTCTTATATAATTGAGCAATGAAATGATTATTCTTTGTTTCTCATATCTATCATGATTCTTGTGATCTCAGTTATTGGTCAATGGTTGTTTCAAAAATATGACTGAAGTCAAATAATGGACATCGATGAAAGAAATTTGTCCATGCTTTCATAAAAGTATACATAGAAAACTATAATTATAGGAAAGGATTATCCACATATTGGATTCTATTTATGTAATAGAAAAAATCAACCATGTGGCTTCACCCTATATATTGAAAACTCTAGTTATTTCAACCAATTTATTGTGGCTTCAAGGACCTGCTTCTGCCTCCAATGATCTACATCCTCTTCCTCAGCTGCAGGATGAACCTCATGAGCTTTTATCTTAACAGGTTCCCACTCATCTTGGATCTTAGCCATTTAAGATATCACCTACTAAATTTGATCATGAACCACCTCTAGTTAACCACTCTATTGAATTATATCCTCCATATAATCCTTGTGTAAAGTATCACACTCACCTGCAGGATGGTACTTCAATGACTGGTTTCAACTCCTGTAGAATTGTTCAAGTAGGAGGTTCATGAAAAATGAAAAACATGTTGATGTGAAATATCTACGAAAATTTGGGAAGGGTATCTTTCCTTGGGTAATGGTATTTCAATGAAAATCCACTGTAAATGTGTCACTTCACCAGTAGTAGACAACACCATTCAAATATCGTGGCGTGGTCCCCCTAAATGGAAGGGAGGACCTAGGATCATTAGGTCATCACTCTGACATATTCAAAAAGACCACATGCGCCTCCCACCATGGCCAGAGGCCTTGGATTTCTCCCCTAATCACCTGATAGAGAACCCTCACCGCCTCCAACTAGGACCCCTTATCCAAGTTTCTCTTTTACAAGACAAGATTTAGTAGGGGATCCTTATTAAAAAAGAAAAGTGATTGAAAGTGGAAGGTGATTTAATAGTCATACCTCAATTTTTATGACCATGCAATTCTTTATGGTCACAAGTTCACCATTGTCCTGAGTACTCTCTTACTTAGTGGTTGATCCTCAAGAATATTCATTATTGTAGATTTGTGCACCCATATTAGTTGATGTTTCCTCACCTAAATCATTGGTGTGTGGTGTATCCTCATGTCTTGGATCACCACCAAACATTAACTGAATTGGGGTAGAAGTATAATCTAGTTCCCCTTACTGGCCTGAAAATCTATCCATGGAATTTAGGTATGCTTTCCTCTTAGTGAACCTCTCTCTTGTCATGATTCTAGTAGGTCCATCATTTGGAATATCAACTCCATCTCGAATCAACTTCTTCCACATGTCCTCCATCGATAAAGATATTCATAGAATCCTCCACCCCATCCAATGTGTGGAGATGAAAACATATGTAGATAGCATCACTAGTACTTCAACTTGGGGACTCCATGGATCTGCTACTTTTATCTTGGGAGCCCCTTCCTAATCCCAATATATCTTCTTGGATGATTCCCCTCCAAGATGAGGTGGAAAAACAACTCCATGCATAATCTCAATGGAAACTTTATCCTAATCTCCTATAGTGGTTTTACCGCTCCTATGAGAGAAGAAAAACTACTACATTTATTCCCTAGTACCTCACTTGCTAGTTCGATCAGCTGAATGTGAATCCTCACGATTGCATCCAGGTATTCTGCCTCCAAAATTTTAGTATAATCTGTTGATAGGATAACATTTTTTTAGTTAGTGGTAGCATGACCATATCCCCCCAATCATATTTCTTTTCATTATCAGCTATAGCTGACGAATAATACATGAATTTTATTGCTCTGAAACCCCCTTGATGTCTCTATTCGTTGGCTCTGGAAGAACCCAAATAGTTGGGTGTTCTTAGATAGTGTATATGGTTCACAGTAGACATGTATATAAATCATATCCTCAAAAACTCCACCATAGAAGATCTTCTAGTACACCCTATGCTCTAATTTTCAATATAAATTGTCCACAATTATGCCAACCAAGGATGAGAAAGGACAGATGTTAAAGTCTTCATAATTACCAATGTTAATCATCACCCCTATCTCTCTATAAAACACTAGTCAAACCTGATAAATATTGATCAGAGATGATTTTTGGGAACTTTTCGGTAGGATAAGGGAATTTGGGAACTTGTAAGCCCCAAAATGTGATGTGTTCCACCTGTAAAGGAATTGTAATGGGTCAAGAATCCTAAATTGTGTGTATACCCTTCTTAAATGTCCTAAAAAGTTGTAAATCGGAGTGAGCACTGGCACTCTTCAGTTCAACCTGTTGCATTCCACTAATATCGATATCATTACTAGTGTCCCTAGACATAGGTTCATATGTTGTCTCTGACTAGAAGAAGTTTTCAACTCATGAATATGGTGAGGAATGTGGTGTATTAGACAAGTGGCTCCCAGCCTTCCTATGTGTTTCTGTCCACACCGATAAAACTTCCCCTCCTATAGGATCAACCAATTTGATCCTAGTCTCCTCCTCTATGGAAATTCCAAAAATTCCCTTCCTGGCCTCATCATCATCATAGATAGATCGTTCTTCATGGACATACCAACCATGTATTGAACATGATTTCCTTAAAAAATCTGGGATTTTTCTCATTCTTTACCTTCAAGGCCTCCAAAATTTGTTGTTCTAGGTGAGGGAACGCTTCCTATCACCACATATTTTTACGAAATAATTAACTCGTCATATTGAAGCTCATCTAGTGGGATGAAACTAATTATGTGTACATCCCCCAAGATGATTCTCACTGGTGAAGTTGGAATGTATTGGTTTCTGGGGACCTTCAACTTAAGAGATCCCAATCCATATGAGGACAATGGTATGTGTGGAACTATGACTTTCACACTACCGCATATAGTCTAATATAGTGAAGAAAATCACCGTACTCCAAGAAGTTATAGCGTAACTAGTATGATCAATCCCATTCTCAAGTGAAACTACCTCCAGACCGCAAATCAAAATCTTTATGCTAGTCCCTTCAGTTTTTCTTTATGCTTCTCTAGAAGACAATGATGCTGTGAGCCTGGAATTTTTCAGCCACTGGTTCCTCCCTAGTAAAAGTTCTCATCCTTCCATTCAGCATATAGATAGTCTAGGCCCCACGCTCACTGGTAGGGGGACCATGAATGGTGTGATTATAGTGGTTAAGCTCACCCACACACATAACCAAAGAAGGTAGTGTGTTGAATTTGAAGTTGGGGAATATCACCTCACCCATTAGTCCAAAGTTCTATATTGGAAGGTTGTTACTCAATGGATAACTTCTATACTCCTTGCTTAGAATGCCTAGGAGTGCTTCATTTTCAGAAACAACCCTCCTAGCCCAAGGTATCTCAGGGTATCCCACCATTTCTTATCTCCAAGAAGAATCTAGAACATCAATATTAGATTGGTTTTTTTGCTGAGCAATTTTGGATGATTGATGCAAATGCAATGGGATGTTTGTGGAAAAAAATTTCATTGATATAAAATATGCATTATTGTGCAACTTTGGAGATGGGTGTGCAACAAGTATGCAGAGTGATGGGAGAAAACTTCACGAAGGATGGTTGCATATAATACATTTCAAAATCTTGGATTTTCACACCAAAGGTATAATTGTGTACGTGAGATGAATGGATTATCAAGACTGAAGTCAGGGTACTATACAAGGGTCCACTTCCATTTATTTATAGGTGCAGACCAGTGGGTTACCAGAGTGGGTAACACTTTCTATGTGACCAAACTCATGATTTTAACGCACTGGTGAAAATGAACCCCTATCTTTGCAATATTCCTCATAACCTGACATCTTGGCCCCATGGCAGCTCAAATTTAGAGAGGGTCATTTTTTTGTGTTGAAATATCATCTGGCACCTCAAACAGACAGAATTATGTAAACTAAACACATCACTCACCCTAACAGTCCATTCTGGGGATGATGAACTTCATGTGTGCATGTTAGCATGTGTGTATTCAAAGATGGAGTATCACATAAAGCATACATTCAGGAAAAAGTTGATGTATAGATTCATGGATGCTCTATAGTATAATGAAACAACAAATGCTAATTCACACAACTTATCCATACTGTACACAACTTAGAAGCCATGGAACCAACCCCATAACACAACCATCCCTTTTAATTCCAAAGGAAACTTCAAACTATTACAAATACACAACCACCCTCCAATGGAATATTAAGTAATAACATGAATGACCAGTTCTGTGCCCATGTTATTGTGTTCCCACAGATAAGGATTTTATCTTTAAATATAGGCTCACCACTTCCTGTGGGAGGCTCCTAGAAAGATGAAACATTGCTCATGTGTGTGAAAACACTCACCTTCCATGAAATCATGCATCATGGAACACCCAAGTTAGACAACACATCCTAGTATGCCTCATATGAGCCCAGACCTGACATTTCCCACAATTTATTGATCCTCGCACAACTGCATTGAATATTTTTTGGGTGTGAAAAAAGAATATTTCTGTGTGAATCCTTGATTTTCCTAAAAACATAAATTTTTTTGAATATATACTACTTGAGATTCCATGTCCTTCCCTTGTGATTGATCTCCCATATAACAAAACTAGTGTTCACAACCCAACACAGTTTTGTTCGTAAATTGCTTGGCCCCCTACATAATGTCCCTTATGCCCCTAGTGTACCCCTACCAGCTAATTTTATGAATAAGTACCATAATTCCCATTGCTTCATAACATAATAACCCTAATATGGACCTCATAATTTAGGAATACTATATTATATTTCTAATTCCCTGCCCCTCTCAAAGGAAATTTACTGACGGTCATGTAAGCCCTAGGGGTAAGAGGTGAGTCACCAACATCCGAGATGCATGATGTAAAACATCCAAGTTCCATGTCCTACTCATACGATGTTCAACAATACAACAACTTCCCCATCACATTATAAAAATCTCTGTTCTTAACTCATGTAATGAACATGGGATTCTCCATGTTTGATCATCATTGGATTCCCACTTCTCCCCTGCAATGTGATGATTGTTCCTCCTTAGGTAGCTTCTACACATAAGCCATACACTATCTCTCACCACCATGGGATGATTGTTTTGCCTATGGAAGCTCCCATGCATGATACCCACTTAACTCATCCAATATAAATACTCTTATTAAGGCAATATTTGAGGAATAATCCCCACACCATCACTTTTAGAAGATCGTTTCATGACCAGAGTGTCCTTAATGCATGTCATTAAACTACACATATAGGTTTTGTCAAAAAAACTAAAAACATGGACATAGAACTATGTGGGTCCTGATCCCTATCTTAGATACATGGTATGTAGGATGAACCAATGAGGTTCAATATTGAAAATGGAAATCTATCCATGAGTGACATCTTCCCTCCTAGGTATGAACCTCCTTGATTATCCCACCATAGGGGGTTTAGATCAACCAAATATGTCTCTAAAAGATTTCAGACTCATTCCTCGGGTCCACCTCCATAGTGTGTTCAAATCCATTGGAAAACTATCTAGGTTTGAAATATTTCCTTCTAGGGATTCATCTCACTGACCCTCTCCATGGGGTGTTATGTTTAATATAATTTATCTCTATAATATGTTAAACTCATTAGAAGACCTGATCTATCACCATAGGGCATATAACATGTGACCTGAACCAAAACAACTACACTATGAAAAAATATTGTATGCCTATGGTAAGAATCCATGTAATATTTTTTCCAGTGAAATTAATTAGTAGTGATCAACATGGTATTCCATGGGTTTTGTTCAAAATATGCCTCATACGAGATTCCCTCCCATAAGAAGGATTCATAGGCGACCAATGCGCTAAATATAGAGAAATTCCTAGAGATTCCCAATGTGACTACTCTTATTATGGATGGTTCCTTACTTATCAGGACATAAGCAATGTAATTAATCTGTATCCACAATGAGATGACGCAAGTATTGAGTTTTACGAACATGACTTAAATATATGGGAGAGTTTTAAACTTAGAAATAAGATCTCAAGAGGAATCCATGGAAGGATCAACCAACATCCCATTACCCCATTTCTATCAAGGATCATATATTTTCAATGAAATTTATGAATGTAACCCAATATTAGAATGTGGGAATGTGGGTCAACAGTTCTTCCAGTGCACACATCCATGTCTACGCATTGGTGGGACCCTGTATAAAGCATCATAAATAGTGGTTTTAAATGAAAATTCTCATCTTTTTGAAATTGAGGGTTTTCTATATTTTTTACCCAAAAATTAAATGGCGTTTTTATTTTAACATGTATGACATAAAGAATTTTTTCCACCATCAAGACCACTTAAGGATTTGAATCATACTTTAAAATTTTACAAAGTTATTTTAATTAAATGGGGTCATTAAAATCGGGGAAACTTATAGATTTTAAATAATTGATTTGAAAATGTAAAGGATATTTTCCCCAATAATTTATTAATTATATTTTTATGTAATTTTTGTTCATAAATGATAAATAACTTTGGTGTTTCTTATGATTCTCTTGGGATATGATACAAGTGTACCATCATTTTTCTATATTTTGATGTTTTATGATTATGAAGATAATATTTTTATGATATTCATTCCTTTTTAAGGGTTATACTTGGATTGTTTAATAAGATGATTATAAAACCAATTTTTTTATTTAGGTAATGCTATGATGAAATTTTTATGAAACTAATTTATTTTTTATTGGTAATGATATGACGAATGTTTTATGATCTTAAGGAACACAAGTGTATGAATTTTATGATGATTTTGAAAAATATCTCCCTCAAATTCATCTGGTAAATATATATATATATATCATGAGATATGTACGACTTGAATTGTGAGTAAACTCAACATAGTAAGGGACTATGTCCACTATGATAGTCTTGGGAGTGAAATATGAATACTATGATGGTTTAGAGAGTGAACATGTTCCAATATGATGTCCTTGGTAGTACACCTTGACTACTAAGGATATGATATTCTTTCTGTATGTGTATTACAAAAATTGTTATCTTATATCGATGTTTTTATCTCACAACTCATATTCTTTTATTACTTTATGATTCATGTCTTATCAACATTTATAATTTATTCCATGATTCAGTTTTATTATCTTTGATTTATAAGGTGTAGTTTTAAAATGTTATTATCATGTTTACATACCCTTATTCTCTTGTTTTGTTGATATCTCCCTTTTCTAACCTTCCTAAGTGTCTAACTTTACACATTCTCACATTTCATTTTCCCTAGGTTATGGATAAATTTATTATCTATGGAATGTATATGAAGGTATCTAGTTATGAAGAACTGAGTGGGAGATGATATAGTTCACTTATGAACTAGTCATTTATGCATCAAAGATTCTAATGGAAATATACCTAAATGGTTCTTGTATAGATTTTTATGTCATTTAATGAATTTTAATCAAATAATATTTGATAGATATGTATCAAAATTATTGATTTTTATAAATTATAGTGTTGTAAACTTCTATTCTAAATCCAAGAGTTATTAGTGATGATACAGGTACAAGACAATTTCTACCAAAAATGTTCCTCTAGGTCAATAGTGTGAATATTATCATGCAAATTGGAAGATAAAATTTTAACTTCTTATGAACATGTGATGCTACATCATTTATTCCCAAAGTTCATATATTAACCCTTATCACATAATTTAATTGTGTAAAAAATGTTCTTAAATCATAAAGAATAAATGATATTTGAAATTAATGTCTAACCAAGAAATGAAACCTTAACAAATTTGAAAATATGACCTCACACATTGTCTCCACATGTGACATGTCAACCAATAAATTTTTTGTGTTAAATATGTTATATATAGAAATAATCATGTTCTGAGAACAACCACTATCTACGTACCATGCATTTTGGATGCTGGTACTTAACCCTTTCTCAAAAAATCAAGGAAAATAAAATTTTGGTATTGAAACATGTTTCTGTTTGAAAATGCTAGAAAATTAAACTTTTGCAACTAGAATTTTTTCAAACCTATAGTTTTTAAAAGATTCGAGATCATTAGAAATATCATCCCTCAAATTTATTAATAGTTGAATCTCTTTCAAGGAATAATTATTGTTTTAGTGACCACAATGTTGGCATTAGTACAAATGGGTAAACTTTTTCAAATGATTGTTGGATTTGAAATTTGACATTGCAAAAGAAAGACCAATTATTAGAGATTATTTATAAGGTCTCAAATTCCCTATAATATTATCAAAATTATCCTAAACAGAAGTAAAATTAGAAATAATAATATTCAAACCACTAACACTAGATTTTAGTTTTACAACCTTTTTTGATAATTCAAAGTTGAAACAGAAATGGATTTAGCATCTAACATGGATGAAAGTTCAAAAATTATGTCCCAATATTTATAAAAATATTCATTATGTTCATCATAGTCTTTCTTCAACATATTATATATTTCTTTAGGTTATTCATATATTCATTAGACTAAAAATTTTGGTGTATCATCTTTATCCTCCAAATTAATAGGATAGGAAAAATATAAAGATAAATTATTAGGAGACTCAACTATTAGAATGTCAAAAAATAATGATTCATTATAAGGAGTTTTACTAAAAAAATTTATTATCCCAATATCTTCATCACAATATTCTAATAAACTTTTATAATTATAAAATTATTCTCTATAAATTCACTTATAAAACACTTTTAACACCTTTTTTTAATCCCTATTTAAAGATATTATGAATTACATATATTTATTCTGAAATTTTCAACAATTTAGTCTAATATTACTTGGTTTTTAATATGTATAAAAAATAAAATATTATTTTCCTTACCTTATGTTCTTTTAAAATATATATTTCTTTTCATTTCGATGATCATTATAGAAATTCTTATTTTTAATAATCCTATTTATATTCGATGAAATTTTAAATATTAACCTTCATTAGGATCTGAATTAAAACCATGTTAATGTAATTTTTAATTACCCTTCAATGTACTTTTCTCAAAAGTATAAACTCTGAAATTTAAAACTCCAATAGTGGTAGAAAATTCAAGCCTTCTTTCCCATTTCTCCTTCCTATAATATCTTTTCAATATATTATCATAATTTATTGAAATTTTAATCAGATCATAAAAATAAACTTTTTAAGAATAGATGTATCATTTATATCTATTCTTTTACACTATAAATCCTTAAATATAATATTTTAAATTTTCTCAAAACCAAATATATGTTATTTCTCTCTCACCAAGTGATTATAATACATTTAAAATAGTAATAAAGTGTTGATTCATTTATTCCCCTACCTCTATAGTAAGAAAAAAAATCTTGACAATCAGCATCAATTTTAACACTTATAAATTTTTGAAAAACACTATTTTTTATAACATATAAAACACAAAACACAAAACTCAAAGAAACTATGAAATATCTTTATAGTATAACCTAGAAAATAAATTTGAATGTATGAATTAGGTTAAAAAAATTATTATATATATATATATACATATATAAATTTCTTAAAAAATAAATACTTATAGATTAATATTATGGAAATAAGAACTTAATTTTTAGTAATTTCATTTCATACTTCAAAAAAATATGTTTCCTTTAAAAATTATTTTACTCAATAATGTTAGAAAATATTAAAATTAATTTAAGTAAATTTTAGAAGACTTTTATAAGAAAATTTAATTCATTTTTTAAAGAAGAATATTAAAATTATCTTAACGTAATTTTGTTATATTTTTCTGGAAAAATAATCTATTATTAAGGAAAAATAATGATTTTTATGGGAAACAATATAATAATTTAAAGTATTTACATATTAAAATTATATATTGGATTAGTTTTAAAATCTAATTAGTTTATTTTAATATAAAAACAAAATTATGGTCTTTTGAACTAATTTTATACACGAATTTGGAATAAAATATTTTAATAATTTAAATGAATTTTTTTCTTAATAACTATTTATTTTTCTATCTTTCATGTTTATATTATTTTAATTTATTACAATACTTTAAATTAAATCTTTAAAAATGGATTCAATATTTTGAATCAGGATTTATAAAAAATTTAAAATAAACTATTTTATTTTTTGTCATTATTAATAGTAAACATTGTTACTAATTGTTACCATGGTAAGGTTAAACCAGGTAATTATGGTTTGGAAGAATATGATAAGGACAAAAAAATGAACATGACACTTTCCTTTATTCTATTGGATGAGTATAGTTTTTCTATTTCATTAAAATTTAATAACATATGGAATCTTGGTTTTATATGTCTTGGATTTTTTACCTTTACAATATTTAAATAAAAGGTAATGTATAAAATATCACTTTCTAGATTTTAATTTCTATAATATTTTTTGATAAAGATAAAGAAAAATTAAATTCGATTATAAATATTTATTTGAAAGATAAATTTTTTATCATTTGAATGAATTATTATATTCCATGATGTTTATATATAGAAATACAATATTATAATGTTTTTAAGGGGTTATATTATATTTATGTTATTATCATGTTTCTTTCTAAGTAATGTTAAATGAATAGTTTCGAATATAACTATAATGTTATTTTATAATAAATCCTATTTTATTAAGTGATTTAGAATTTTTTAAAAAAATATCTTCAAATAAGTTATTGCTATATGTTTATAAGTATCAAATAAAGTATATTTATTAACAATTTGTTCGTTTATAAAACTATATTAACCCCAAAATAGTAAAAACACGGTTTTCATGGTAATTGTTAAAAAGGGTTAATGTTGGTTCAAGTAATTAGATAAGTCTAATAACCAAATATAAATTTGTATATATTTTATTTGAAAATACTATTTAGATCCATATTCGTCATATATTTTAATTATATCAGTTTGAATACTTTTTCCCATGAAAATTAACTCATATTAATTTAATATTTTATGTAATATCAAGATTTCCCCTCCCCTCACTTATTAAAGGGAACCTCCTCTACTCTTTTTTTGATACTTTAAATGACTATTTTTTTTTAAAATACATTCAAAAATCCTTTACTAATAACTTTAGAAATATTACACAGGTCTGTTTTTGGGAATAATAACACCCTTATAGGGTTTAATGGGTAAATAAATAAGTTGTCCGAAAAAGAGGCAAAATAATTAACTAAATTTTTTGATTTTGTTTTTTATTTTAACTCATTAGAATATTATTCAACCATTATGATATAATAACACAATTATCTTACATATAATTATATTTTATTGTGTTAATTTCATCACCTAAATAAATCTTCTCTTCTGTCTAATGGGAAATGAAATCTGCATTCATGTGTACCATGGACTACCGCCTCATAAACCGATGTAATTATTTTTCCATAAATACCTCTAAAAATATGTTATAATTATGTATTTAAAAAATATATATTATTTATGATTTAATTATGTTTCTAGAAAGTTGTTTTATTAATTACATTTCTTTCCTTCCATCCATAAAGAAGAAAATAGTGTTCATTCGCACGTATGACCTACCGTCTCCATGATTGGTGTAATTCATTTTTTCTCCACCTTTTATAGATGAAACTAAATAAATTTATATATATATAATAAGATTTTATTGTCATGGTTAAATTTTTGGATATTATGGAACCAGGATCAATATATAAATACTAATACTTCCGAACAAAACATGCATAAAAATAAATCAATTATCACCAAGAATAATGATATTAATAAATAATTGTTAATAAATATGAGTTAAGATGTTATAAGAAAATGATATATGATTTTACATATATTTTTTGTTGTTATATCATACATTTATAATAAATATATAGTTATTATACATGATTTTCTATTGTGTATGAATAAATACAAGACTTAAAGTAAGCAGACTTTCTATACCACCTGTTTTTTTCAGATTATAACCATTCTCTCTCTATATACCACACTATATCTCCCATTAATTTTATTTATTACTTATTAATTAAATATATATTTATCTTACATATTTACCTAGCTCATTATCCCTTAATTTCATTGGTTAATTCATTTCACAAGTCCATTTCTCATATTCATTCATTAAACAAGAAAAATGATAAATGTGAACCTTTCGGCCACTTAATCCATTTATGTAATGCTCATTTCAAGTTGTAATTCCAAAATTAACACATTAAATTAAGACCTACGATTATATACATATATATATTCATCGATCAAATTTTATTCATTTTCTCATTGGAATATTTATGAAATTTCATTTGATTATGATATAAAGAAAGATTATGCAACCCATTCAATAAATGGGTAATTCCTATTCAGATTTAGTTTGATTGATTTAATTCTATAAAAAAAACAAAATCATGAAAATTTTATGATGGTTTCACCCATATATCTCTCCATTTAATTGGGTAATTTTTTTTTTCATCATGAGACGTTGTCTATGGGACTGTGTTGTAAACCAAATCAATGATGGGACGATATCCCCCATATGATGTTGTCTTGGAGGTTATCTTTGAACTTTAAATATGTTATATTTTGTGTTGATGCAACGTTACCTATGTTTCCATGATATTATGATAACATTTTATTTATGTTATCCGCCCATTTGATTACTCAAGATCATTCACTTTTATGATACCGTGTTATACCTTAGAATCACACATTATGTTTCCTTATCATGTTTATTCCCTTACAGGGAATTTTATCTCCCATATTTTATCTATGTGTTCCATATTTTATTATATTTATTTTTATGATATAAAATGTATTTTTTATCTCATTATAGATATTTAACTAAATTTGGTTTATTAGTTGTTTGATTTTTTATATACCTAGTCATCTAAATACACTAAACCTTTTGATATTAATTTCATACTTAATGGATATTCATGTTAAATAATATGTAATAATATGGGTAAAAAATTCATAGGTCAAAAAAGTTGATATAAAAGTAAGGTATAGTTATCTTTTGGGATTAGTACTATAATAATTTAGTGAGAACCCTAAAGACAAGACTAATAATAAGAAAATATCATTAAATTTTGCTTAAGTATAAAGTGCATGATTTCCACTAAATTACATCCTTATATGGAAACTACAAGTGTTCATGTTTCTAACATAGTTTTACCTCGTGGTAATAACTTTAAAAATGGTTGGTTGGGTAATAAATTAATTATCAACTGGTGCATGATAATGATTCATTACTCCACACCTATTATGACACTACCGGGGGATATGGTTTAACAAATTGACAAACTCTTTAAAAACCATTATGAAGGACTTGAATATATTTTTAGGTTTTAATAAATAATAAGAAAATTACCATATATAACCTCTATTAAAACCATGAGACTCATAAGTTAGGATATGATTATAATTTATAAGTTATTCCTTCTCTGTTCATAGGTTACTCGATTTTATTTCTATTAGTTAATGTATTATCATATTTAATTTATTATTTTAATTAAATGGGGATAAAAAGAACAAACTATTTTAATGACGTAAATGATTTAAAATTGGACTATTCCCTTATTAATATGCCTAAATTTTTTGGAACATGATCTGGGAAAATTATGGAAGTACTGGATCAACTGACTCATACTATAAATAGTAATGTAAATCATGAATAATTATCTCAATTTCTTAATAAATAAGATATTTGGCCCTCATTGTTTTATGAAAAAAATTCATCCTACCTTTACTGGGCCTTATGATCCCCATCAACATGAAAAAATAGATAAACTCCATTATGAATATATTTTCTATCCGCCAATTATCAGAATAATAGAATATTGTTTGATCGTTTATCACTTTGAGGGGGAAGTAGATCAGTGGTGCATGATGACCAAGAACATGAAGTCCAAAGAGTAAATTAATTCCATTTAATGGATAGAATTCAAATAAATATTTTTCATTATATATTTTTCCTTATATCCCAATCATAAAATAGAGTGACTATTCCTTGGACTGAATAAAAGGAAGATGATTCTATCTGAGTGTATGAGTTAAAAATCACAAGGATTTCATGGTATGAATCTAGATTCATTAGTAAACAGAAATAAACCTAAACCACTTCATTAGAAGATTATATCCATGTCTACGAAAAAATTTGAAAATTTGAGAATTTGAAAGCTTTAAAGAGATTATATGTTGTGACCTTGCGATCTTTATGGAAATTGGAGACTCTCATTGATCTCATGGACCTATGGGTAAAAAGTGTAAAATAGTGTTTTATTTGGGAGGATCGATAAATAAATCTCATGGTGTAAAGAAAATCCAACTTCTCAGTTGTGAAAGAAAATAATGCAACTATGAGATGATTCAAGTGTGGTGAAGAAGGGAATCCTGTTAATCAATGTCAAATAGATATGAAGAACCCAAATAATAAAATATAGTAAAATACATTTCATATAAATAGTCATCCTATAGTAAATATATTCAACTATTCGTATCATGAACATTATATAGTACAATAACCTATGAAAAGGGCTTTTCGAGACAATAGATGACAAAAACCACTAAGGCCTATAGAGAAAGGAAGGTTATATGTTATCAATATTACTGAGGAGGATCTAGAAAACAATGTGGTGAAAAGTCTTCTTATTATTAATTAAAAAATAGTGAACATATTCTTTTATTATTATTCAATGAATTATTTCATTTCTTTTAATTTTAGTTGAACTATTCAAATATCACCGTAAAACATGGGGATTGGGCAATCATTGAGTATATAAAATCGAGAAATTATTGAATCTGAATTATATAACTCCTCCTTGGTAAATGTATACTGATTTAATCTCCAAAACAAATAATTTCTTACATCCTTTAATTTATTTTTATTCTATATTGTATATGTACTAGATTTCATTGTACAAATCCAAAATCAACTATTGAGAGAGGGAGATCACTCTTTAAATCCCAACTCATCCTCTGATTCTACGCAAGTGTAAAGAAGAGGAAGAATCACTACGGAAATATTTTTATAAAGAATGGATATAACTTCCTTACAAATGGTCATATCTTTCTCAAATGGTTGATTCAAAGGAGAGAATCATGATTGAAGAAATTTCCATTATGAGGGATTATATTGATGTATTCCCCTGAAGAGTTTCGCGATCTTCCTCCTAACCATTCAGCTGGGTTATCAAATGAACTTATACCTAGATCACTATAAATATCCAATACTTCATATATAATAACCATCATTTATTTGTATGAACTAAAAAAACCAGTTATAAGAGAATCACGAAAAGGTATTTTTACACCTTAGTGATTCTTTGCAAGGGCGCACAGGTCCTCTTGATAAATAATAAATATGGTTCAATGTGCCTCAATATTGATTATAATTAAATAAATAAAATCATGGTAAATAACATGCATCTACTTCCATTGATATAATACTTGTTTAATCAACTATGTGGGGGCCTTTATTTCTCTATGGTGGACCTTCAGTAGGGATATCCCCAACGAAAAGTGAAGAAGGAAGATATTCTCACCACTTATTTTTGAGAAATTTATGGACACTATGAGTTCATATTTATTCCATTAGAACTTACTAATACTTTAGTAGAATTTATGGATATAAATAATAGAGTATTTAGAGATTAAATAAAAAAATTGGTGGTATTTATTGATTTTATTATAATATATTCTAAATAAATAAAGATAATTGAATGATTTTGAATATTGGTCTAAAGGATTTATGAATGTAAAATCTATATGAAAATTTTAGTGAATGTTATTTCTAGATGAAGTATGTTTCATTCTTGGGAAATGTTATCACTGGAAAAGGGATATCTATATACCCTTATAAGAAAATGGAAATTAAGGGGTGGAATATACCAGAATTTTATAAAATATATTCATAGTATCCTTAGACTAGCATGTTATTATAGATGATTTGTCAAAGAATTATCTTGATAGTAAATCATGTTATCTAAGCTAAATTGAAAGGGGGTAATGATTTTCTAGACTAGTTAATGTGAAGAAATCTTCAAATATGTGAAGAAAAGGCATATCACTATGTCGTTCCTCACACTTCCCTTATGTGGGGAACTTTTCATAATATATAAATATGACTCAAGGAAGATTTTGGAATTTATACTAATGAAAAATTAAAAAGTGATAGCTTATGCCTCAATTTAGTTGAAATTTCATGATAAAAACTATTCAACACATGATATGGAGTTAGTTGTAGTGATATATTCATTGAAAATATGGTGGAATACTCTTTATGTGGAGAAGTGTGAAATATATAGGATTAATGAGAGCCTATAATTTATAATCACATGGAATGTGATTAATATTCTCCCTTATAGTTGGTTAAATATGATTAAATACTTTGATTTCTCAATCCATTACCTTTTAAGAAAATAAAACAAAAGTTGTGGATGCTCTATATAGAAAGGATCTGAAAATTTTATCAATTATGAGAATTGAAAATAATACAATCTTTTTAAAATTGAAGAGGATGTATATGGGAATCATAAAGAATTAAATATCATCATTCCATTATCAAATGATTACACAATAATCCCTTCTATAGAAGATAATGGATTCTCAAAGGGAAGATATTGATATTCAGAAGATGACAGGAGATATAAGAAAAGGGTAATCCTTGATGTTGAAAATTGATGAAGGAGTGGTAAGATATTGGTGATGACTTTGTTTACCATAAAATCTATAGGTAATGAAGGATTTTTAAAACTATGCACATAGCATGACCTTCTCTATTTAACCAGGGAGCATGGAGAAGTATCAGGATATTTAATAGAACTATTGGTGGTATAATATGGGTGATATAATAGAATATACATAATAGTGTATTGTATGTTACCATGTGAAGTCTAAAATGAAATGGTCTAAGGAAATGATGAATCCAATACCAATACAAACATGGAAATAAGAAAACAATTTCATGTAATTTTTTATTGGTCTTCAAAATGTATAAAGAGAAAATAATTCAATACGGTATTTCGTGGATAGTATTACAAAGATGGCTCACATCATTATAATTTGAGATGACTTCTCACTCAATCAACTTGCAAGGATATACATAAGAGAGGTGGTCAATGTATATAGAACACCATTGTCGATTATATCCGACGGAGTTATGAGACTTTCCTCAAAGTTTTAAGAGAGCCTCCATAATGCTCTATATATTGAGTTTGCCTTTAATATGGATTATCACCTCCAAAACTATGGCCAATATGAGTGGCTTATCCAGAAATTAAAATAAATGTGTAGAGCATACTCGATGGTCATAAAAGAAGGATGGGATTACCATATTCATCTAGTTGAGTTATTATACAATAATATATTTCACTAAATCATCTAAATATATCATTGCACTACTAGAAACTAGGTTTATCTAATGTTAGGGATTTCTCAGTTCTAACAAAATGTTTTGTTAAAGACCTCATTTGTCAGCACTAAAAAACTAGATGTTAAAGGGGGTCTTTAACAATAATTTTTTGGCACTGTTAATGGGGGTCATAAATAGTTCCAAAAAAACTTTTATTGGGGTTCATATATCGATGCTTGTAAAAAAGAACTGATAAAGTCCCACCTATTATTAGTTCTACTAAAAATAATTGATAAATAGGGCCCTTTATCAGTGATAGTAAACAAGCCTTGATAAAAGGGGGCCTTTATGCATGCTTGTAAAAATAGGATAATAAAGGATATATTTCAAAACAAAATCCTAAAAATATACATATTAATATATAAAAATATTTATAATGATTTAAATATAAAATATATATCTTAAATATATTTTATATAACAATGAATAGGAATTTTCACTTAATAAATAATATATTTAGTAAACATGGCTTATAAAATAATTTAAAAAATGTTTTTAATTTTTAATCTTCTAATTATTATTAATTAGTTTTCATTTAATAAAAATTTAAAGATAAATATATTCAAAAAATTGATTAAAGGTCAAAAATAAGATAAGAACATAACTTGAACTTCAAACATCCATAATTTTTGATCTGAGTGTCTGTTCGAGATCTATCACATATCAAATCGAAGACTGCAATGAGCTATAAACGCTAGTCACATGGGGGACCACCAATCACATTATTTAAAGCCCAAAAATCATAGAAGGCATCAAAACTGAGTTTTTCGTCGGGGTACCCCAATGTTTTACCATTTGATGTATTTTAAACACTGTTTAAGGGGGTATTTTTCTCATTTTCAATTGGGATTGAATTAATTCCCAAGGATTACATTCATATTGATACTATGGTTTTGAATTTCTATCATTTTTCATAATTTGTTTATATATAATTAAATATATGCATATTTTATTTTGCTTGCATAGAATAAATGACTTTTATAAAGACATATATCAACATATTTACATAGAAATGTGTTTTTAAATGTATAAAATAAATATTTTTATTCATTTTATTAATATTAAAAAACCCGTTTTTTATTATATAAAAATGTATTAATAATTACATATATATATATACCTATATAATTAACGTTTATATATAAACACATGTGTGTTAGTAATTAAAAAATATATATGTATATGTTTGTTATTATATATGTAACTAAATACATATTCTAAAAATGTATTTGAAATAATATTTGAAAATTTTTTATGTTATAAACATATATATATATATATAAGTTGTTAACATAGAGACATATGTGTGTATTAATGAACGAATATATATTTATATTATTTTATAGTATAATTAAATGAATATTATATATAATATTTTTATCATAGTATTTAAATATATATATATATATATATATGAATAATATATATATGTGTGTGTGTATTAATAAACAAAACTGTAATTATATAGAAAACAAAACAATATGGTACAGTGGTAAAGAAATACTATCATCAAAATGAGAGTTGAAGGGTTTGAATCCAGGTGGTGGAGGTGGCTATGATGTTTTCAAATAACTTATAATGGGGTGGTAGGGTGAAAAGTGATGATAACAGTGGTGTGGAACACTGTTAAATGGGTCATAGAAGTGTAGATAATATTGGGCCCATAGAGCTCCAAAAAATAAAATTTTACCCCTTTAACAGTGCTTCTTTTGGTGCTAATAAAGGAGTCCTTTATTAGTGATAAAAATAATTGTTAAACGGGTCCTTTAACAGTGCTAAAAAAGAATTGTTAAACGAGTCATTTAATATTACTCCAAAAATCACTATTTAATGGGACCATTAATAGAAATTTTGTAGTATTGTTAAAGGACCCCTTTAATAGCACTTTGTGAGCGTTGTTAAAGACAGCCCTTTAACAGTACTTGTGTAGACATTGATTTATAAGCATTGTTAATGTCCCTTTTCTAGTGTTAATAAAACCTAGCCTTGTTTTGCTCTTACAAATCCCTTTATGGGAAGATATGTACGAAATAGTGTGTTAGGATGAAGCTGTGGAATTAAATATGTTGAAACCTAAAATGGTTTAAGAACTGGAAGAAAATGTCAAGGCCATTCAGCAACATTCTAGGGATACTAAGAGTTGACATAACATCTATCACTACAAAAAAAATAGAATTTAGCGATGTTTTTTTAGAAAAGTCACTAAATTATCCATGTTCCCTATAAACATCATTAAATTAGTTATTTTTCTTGAAAACATGGGTAAATTAGCAATGTTTCCCTAAAAAATTACTAAATTACACATTTTTTCCAGAAACACTCTAATTTTGCTTTTTTTGCAAAAATGTCTAGTTTAGATATGTTTTTAAGGAAGCATTGCTAAATGAGAAAAAAAAATTCCTGAAAATGTCATTAAAATAGAGACATTTTTCTGAAAACATCACTAAAATATATATATTTATATAGATCACTTCCCCACATCGATGTAAATATATATTTAGATATATGCATATATATATTAATATATATATAAACACAGACAAATTTATATAAATATATATATATATATATATGTATATATAAACACACACACAAAGTGATAAATATATATACATATATTTATATATAAAAATACATGTATATTTTGAATTTTGTTGTTTTTTCTATAAAATGTGGCTATTTTAGTAACAATTTTATCAATGTTTTAAAATTTGGCTAATTATATATATGTCTAAATACACATGTATATTTATATACATATATATAGACATATGTATATGTTCATATATATAGATATATATATAATATAAAAATATATATTAATATAAACATATGATATATATTATATAAATGTTGAATATATATAAAATGTAAACATTTATATATAATCTTCATATATAAAAACATAAAATATAATGATATATATATAATAAAATATAAACATATAAATAATATAAAATATAAACATATATATAATAAAAAATATATACATATATGTAAAATATAAACATATATATATTAGTAGATGTATATTAAAATATAAAATTATATATATATATACATTATATTAATATTTTTAATATTGTCTTAAAAATATATTACAATATAATATTATATAAAAAAATTAATACCTGAGTTGGTGATATTTTGGTATAACGGTGGAACAAGTCATGGATTCAATTTTCTCCTAAGTCTGATGGGTTCCCTCTCCCTCTATTAGGTAGCTAACATGTAGAATCATCTATGGCTTTCAGTTGCATGGAGTGTAGATGGTGGATCTTATGTATGTCCATGAAACATGGATAAAGAGCATATGGGAATATTTTGGTGGTTTAAAAATCAATATATATTTTTATTGTAAAAAAATATAAATTAATGAAACCAATTTATAAACGTTAAAAATTAAAAAATAATAATTAGAAACGTCAGTAAATGAGGGGTCATTTGATGATGTTTCTAAAAAAATTACATTAAATGAGTTATCACTAATTAGTGATATTTTTAAAGGTAACTAATTGGATACTTTTATAAGCATCACTAAATTGGAGATGCCACATTTACATATGTTTTTCAAAAACATCATAAAATAAATTAACGATGTTTTGAAAATTCTACAATGTAAAAAAATGCCTCTTATTTATGTTGCTTTATAGTGGATGCTGACATTATTTGATGAGACCTAGAGTTTGAGTTCAGAGATAAAATGTTTCTTTGTATATCTTTCTGGAAGAGAGTCATCAGATTTTGTAAAACCGTAAGCTATGTCCAAGGTACATCAACCACTTTGAGATTCTCAATCATATTAGAGATATGGCTTATTGACTAGCACTCTCATCAACCATATATGAAGCATAACACATATGTCGCATATCCATATTAAAGAAGTGCATACCAGATCCCACACATGAATTGAATTATGATGTGGTACACATGGAAAATGATATCTCTTATGAAGAGAATCCATTGAAGATATAGGAGAATATATATAATGTTCTTCACAACTATACCAATCACCTGGTCAATTTACTATGGTGAAATAATAAATACGAAGAAGCAACATGGGAATTGGAGGAAGACATAAAGCAGGATTACCCTCACATATTTTCACCGAACTATGTAATATAAATTTTCTAGAGTAAAATTTCTTAAGTATGGAATAATTTAAAACTCATATATTTTATAAGAAAACTACGTTATATAGCATATACAATGCACAACGCTGAACTTAAAAGAACCATGAAATTTAATTATAATATAAGTTAGTCGTTAAATTAGAGGGTATGAATAAGATTAACCAAATTATGAAATACATATCTATACAAATATATATATATGTATGTAAATCTCAATTAAAATTTATTGATTATTTATTTTGAAATAAGCACTCAATTTTTAGTAAATTCATTTTATATTTAAAAAATATGTTTTCTTAAAAAATGATTTTTTTCTTTTTGTGAGAAAATGTTATAATTAATATAAAGTTATTTTAGATTTTTTTTGATAAAAATAAAAACAATTTTTAAATAATCATATCAAAATTAGCTTATTAATAGTGAAAGATACTAATTTGTATCAGAAACTGAAATTTCATTTAAATTATTTAAAAAGAACAATTATTCTTTATATTAGATTTAAATTTTGAAAAGTTATATTCAGTTAAAATTAATTTAATTTGGATCTCCTTAATGAAATTTTATACATTGTTATAATATCATTTTTGTACTTAAAAATCATTTTTTCTGAAAAATTATTTTTCTTTTCATTTTTTATTTCTGTTTTAAATTAATTTAAAACCCTTAAATATATTAAATCTAAAAAATTGATTCAATATTTCAAATCAAGAGGTCCAAAATTTTCAAATTCTTCCCTTTTATTTTTTGTCATTATGAATAGTAACCATAATAAATAATTATCATCATAGTGATGATAAATAAGATAATTAAGGTTAAAATAAATATGATAAGGAATAAAAAAATCACCATAACACATTCCAATATTCTATTGTATAACTTTAGTTCATAAATTTCCCTCACACTTTATAAAAAATAGGAACCAGTTTCGAAATGTATTTGATATATATGTGTAAAATATTTAAGTAAAAGATAAAATGAAAAATGTCATTTTCCATTAACTTCTATAATATTTTGTGATAGAGGTGAAGAAAAATTAAGTTATATTATAAATAATTAATTTAAATATAAAAAAATGTTTTATCATGGTATTTAATTTTAATTTTTGGAATTAAATAATTACCTAAAATTCGTACACAATATCAATGGACCATTTATTCAATTAATAGAAAAATAATATAAATTATTTTATAAATGAAAAAAGATATATAATTTCAATGAATTATTGTATCCAATTTTTCTTAGATAAAAATAACATATTATATATTTATTTAGTGATTATATTTGAATTGAATTTTTTTCATGTTGATTTCAAGTCAAATTAAATAAATAGTTCTAAAATGACATTAATTTTATTGTATAATAAATAATATTTTTTAAAATAATTTAAATTTTTTGAAATTAAAATATTCCACCAAGTGATTAGAATATGTTTAAAAGTATCAAATATGATACATGTAAAGACCAATTTTACTTTTATAGTAACTATATTAACCACTATATGGGGATATCATTGTTATTATGATAACTATTAAAAAGAGTTAATGTGGATTAAATCAAAGAGATAAATGTAAACCCCCAATATAAACATGTAAAAACTTTATTGGATGATATTATTTTGACCCATACACATCATATATTTTAAAAATAACATTTTGGATCCTTTTTCCACAAAAAGTAATTTATATTAATTTAATATTTTGGGTAATTCCAAGAGTACCCCTCCTCTCACTTATAAAAGGTCACACCATCTCATATTTTATTCACACTTAAGAATTACTTTAGATAATCCAATCATGTAACTTAATAATAACCCTACCAAAATATAAAGGTGTTTTTCTTCATAAAACCTACCTTATAGGTTTTAATGTGTAATGATACAAAAGTTGTCTGAAGAAGAGGTATAATATTTAACAGAATATTTTAGTTTTATTTCATCATATAGCTCATCAAATTATTATTTCAGAAAGATGAAATATTAATACTAGTACCATCCATATAATGAGAATTTATTATTTTTAATTTAACTCCGATATTTTTATATTTTACCATTGACTGAGAAATGAAATCATTATTAATGTGTGTGGAGGACTACTGCCTCATGAACGACTGTAATTTGTTTTCCATCGCTACCTATCACGGCTGGTTAAAAAGTTAGAATGGATAAATATATGTGTTATCTATGATATTATTATGATTATGTAAGTGTTAATTATTGTATACCTTTATTTATTCCATCCATTGAAAATGGAAATAGTGTTCATGCATATGTATGACATATCGTCTTCATTAAAGGTGTAATTAATTTTTTATCTCTACCTTTTATGGATGAAACTAAATATTTAAATATATATATATATATGATATTAATATCATATTTATAATTATTGATAATATGGAACCACAATTAATGTATATATAATGAGATTTCTAAAACAAAATATGCATGAAAAACGATGTAATTATCTCCCAGAACAATGATTTTAATAAAGAATTGTTGATGAAAAAGTTGTAAGATGTGATAATAAAATCATATATGGTATGATATATATTATTATGGTTATAAAAAACATTTTTAATAAATATATATTTATTATAATGTACTTTCTAACAATTATAAGGAAATAAATAACTTTAGGGAGTGGATCTCTCTAAACCACCCTTTTCTTTGAGTTTTGACCATTCTCTCTCAAAATCACTTTCTCTCTCCCTTTGATATTATAGGTAGCATATAAATTCTTTTTATTTTTCTCTTAAATATATACTTATATCATTTTATAATTATTTTATGGGTAAATACATTCAATAAACTCAATTATCAAATTCCTTATTTAATATCAAACATAATTAAGTGGAACTTTTCAATCCTTTAATCCTTTTATGTAACAATAATTTAAAGTTATTATTCCCAAATTAACACCTTATTTAGGGAACTATGATTATTTACTCAGATATTATAATATGTAATATTAAATTCCTTATTCTCTTTGGAATCATTATAAAATTTCCTTTGATTATGGTTTGAGGCAAGATTATGAAACACATATCATTCCATGGGTAATTCTTAGTACTATTTCTTATGATAGATATCCTATATTGGCACACATAATCATGAACAAGTTATTATGTTTTTTCATCAATTTATTTTTTAGTATTTTAATGTGTATGTTAAAACTCTAATATTTTTATTTTTATAAATTACAATTTACTCCCATTAAATTATATTCATATTGTTTAAATATTAATATATTCATAATTTTAATTTTTAAATGTAAAATTGCTTAAAATTTTGTACACAAATAATATAATTACATGTGTTAATAATTGAAATTATTATTTATCTTCTTTTGAATTAATTCAGTTAATATTCATATGTTTCTAAAATATTTTTTCCAATGTTTTGTTTAAATTTTAAACTATTTTATTAAATAAACATTTTTTAAATACATTGTTTAAATTCTTAATAAGGTATATATATACATTAAAGAGGATGAATCAAATTAATAAAAGTTAATTAATGGGTATGTGAGAATAATGATTCCACAGTAATTAATATTTACATAGCCTGGATTCTAAATGGTATTCACCAAGTTGTTTTCTACATATCCATTCATAGAAGAAAATGTTGTAGCCATTTTGAGTTTTGTGCTATATAGTCATTTTCAAATAAATGTCACGTTTTTTTTGAAATATCACCATATAGAGAATTTCCACTTAAGGGTTTTTCTATAAAATACCATGTGTCCATGAAAAATACCAGACCCTGCTTGCGATGCTAGCTTTGATTGCATTAAGTTTTTATCCATACCTACCCTGAGTTTAACTACCTAATGTGAATCCAATAATTGAAGCTGAATCTGAGTTCCAACCTACCATGAAGGTGGCCCTAAGAATCGCTTTTGGTAACCATGAAGATATGGACTACCTACCATTAGTACATTCAACTTACCGTGACAAATTCTTGAGTACTTACCAGGAGGCCGTAAGTGTAGTTACCATGAATCCAATTGAGGTTAACACAAAATCCATACAACCTACTGTGCCAGTATTTTAAGTCATAAAAAAGTGACTGTGAGGTATTTATACCGACCACATGTTTATTTATTAAGTAATCATGCTTTCATGATTAATATATCACCTGTGCATGCATAGTAAGCATACTGACTAGACATGATCACATAGTTAGAATACCTATTGTCAGTCTGGAGCCTCAAATGTTCATACATCACTATCATATTTTTTTATAAATTATAGTTTCATATTATGGATTTCTTAGGGTCATTTTTTTTAAAATGACTCAATTAAATCTTATTAAAAATATTTAAATTTTTTATTCCTTAACAAAAGTATATATTATAATGAAATTTATATATTATTTTGATAAAAATTTATCATAAAAATTCATGTTAAAACTATAATTATAATTTCATTTATTTTAATCTCTCTTTTTTTTATCATTTTTGAGATATTGAATTACAGTATGTTCATGAAATTAATTTTAATCATTCAAATTAAATTAAAAATTTTACTTTATTCTAATGATTATATTAGAAATGTTTTTAATTTTTTATAGAGAGAGAACAACAGACAGACTATTTGTTAATTAGTTTCATATTCCCTAATATAGGTAATGGTAATGTCATATTTTATTATCCCATAACAAGTGAAATGAAGTTATTGGATTACATGATGCACCAAAGAGATATTTGAAGTTAATGAAGACAGATTAATCCATTAGAGATGTCATCAATGTATAAAAAACAACTTCATACTAATCATTTGAAACAAATTTTCAGAAACATTTAGGTGATACACTTTCTAGTTTCTCGTTCGATTAAGAATATTTATGACTTTTGTTTACCTACCAAGATCATGAAGTGACTTTTATAGTTTTATCCACTATGGTTGGTGTGATCAAGATCATTGAACCTCATTGTCCTTATCATTACATATTTCTGCTGTTTTTTATTTTTTTCATCATATTATTCCTTTCATTATTTTTTTGTAATATTTAAAAAGGGTTGTTCTTTTATCCTTCAAAATCATGTTCAGTTTGTTTTGTTATCCCACTACCTAAATGTAATTCTAGGATGTGACTCTCAATATAAATTAAAGTCACAGACTAGTTTAAGAATCCAAAAAAATCTAGGTTCTTCATCAATGTAATTTTAAAATTAATAATCTATAATAGTTTCTCACTTCTCTAAATGTATGTTTCTTGGTGGGTACTAAACTTATCATATATTATAAAAGATTGATGAGTGGAATAGTATCTTTTTGATCTTAACCACTATAAAATTCTATATTTTCATTCATTTTATTTCTACTAAATTTCATTAATTAAACAGAGAACTCACAATAAAATAATTATTTAAAAAACTATGATTTTATTGTCTTTAATATTTAAATTTTCTATTAACCCCACCCCACCTCTAGTATTTATTATCATTGATTTCGATCAAAAAAATTAGTATCAAAGTATGATTTCCTCAATGGAAAGTCAAATTATCTATTTTTAATATGTTATAAAACAATTAGAACCATTTCTTGGTTAATAGATCTTTTTATCTAATAGTTAGCATCATTTTTATATCCCTTATTAATATAGTTCATTTTTTTAATTTTAAATTTTTTATGACTTGATCATCCTAGACCTAATAGTCTATGAAATAAAAGTTACATATTTTAAGATGGAACATATAAATGATAATTTTGGTTGGACTCCATGAAACCTCTATTATTTTATGGAAGTGACTATGGTTATTGGAAATAAAAAATGTAAGTCTACTTCAAATATTTATGTGTGAATTGTTGGACTATTATGGAGAATCCATACGAGCTACCCAAATTTTATTCCGAGAAACATGTAGGTAATCACATGGTAAATCTGTTTTGAATTCTATTGTTAAAAATATTTTGTACTTTGTTATAAGTATAAGTGTCTCTATCCATGTATGGACATGTAAGATACCCCACGATATATGGATAATAATTTAAGTGGATCATTTTGGGACTAAAAATTTCAATAGAACCATGTTAGGAATTCCTGGAGTGGAATACTCAAACATCAAGATAGGAGATGAAAAGTTAGTCAACCCAAAGTTATATCAGTTTAAAAGTATTAAAAATGGTATGAGTGATCTATGTGAAGTAATAGACAACACATATCAAGTTCAAAGTGTACTAAGGGGTCTTTAGAATATATGGAATGAAAAAAGGTGTCCATCTATGAGAGTAAAATTTTAAATAGTATACCTTTGATAAACTAATAGGATGTATTCATCTGTATGAGTTAGAGTTGAACAAAATTTTTGATCATGATTCTAATAATATGAAAGATATTCCTTTTAGGATCAATGTTTATAAAACATCTAACATGTATGAATCTGAGTTATAAGAAAGTGACAATGAAATGGATAACAATAACAAAAAAATTTCAGGTTCATGAAAAATAAAGTGGGTAAGAAATAGTTTATAAGAAATTTCAAAAAGGATTATAAGAAAAGTAATTATAATAATAGTAAATAAGTGTCGTAATTAACTTATTATGAGTTTAAGAAAAAGGTAATATTACTATAGATAACCCAAAAACTCAAAAATCCAAATAAAGACCCAGATAAATGAAGGAAGGAAAATTAGACTTTGTCTGTAAGTATGCACTTCTCAAACAGTTCTGACTCAAGTAGTTATTTTTGAAGTGAATGGTATAAATGATACCTTGAAATGATGGGTGTACAATGTGAGGAAACATATTCTCTTTTCAATCAATCAATTACCGCATCTAATGTAGATCATAACGTTATCACTGAATATGATAATGAAATTTATTCTAATTCATCTTCTAATTATGATTCTAATAACTATAATTTTAAGCAAATGCTTAATAAAAATTAAAAATTAATAAATGATGGAGTTAGGATAATTTAAATGTATACTGATAAAAAAATTAAAAAAAGTGGTTAGATAAAAAAGATAAAGTGAAATAGGTGTATGATAACTTGAATACTTTTTCCCATAACAATGAATCTAAAAGAATATATGATTCTGATAGGGCGAAACTAAATGTGTAAATCAAAATAGATAAATACATTATATAAGTGAATGATAACGATTAAGAATAAATATTTAATTTAGTTTTTTTATTATTTAACTAATGTTAAAAATTAATGTAAGAACCATAATAAAAAAAAGAAATTAAGAAACACATATTCTTGATCTAATGTGAATTTTTATACATATTTAGAGACTATTCATAAAGATAATTTGAATATGAATAAGTATGTTGTTGATCTTAAAGAGAGTTTATCAACATTTATTATTTTTAATAAATAATATCATAAAATAGTGTCATTGACGAAAAGAACACTAATAACAATGATTATGGATATAATAGTTTGGAACAGAGGTTAAATAAGGTGTCCTTTATTAAAATTTCATATAGAAGTATTTATAGTTTAACCTGTCTTAAATGTATTATGAATGATTATTTTGACAGTTAATTTTCACTAATATGTAAAATATCATTTGTCCATACTAGAAATTTTATGTCTAGATATTTATTTTATAAACATCCCAATAATAAATTCTTCAAATCTGTTAGCATTCTAAAATTTTATTCTACTAATTCAGTTGGACCCCTGTAAATATGTGTACCCAAAAAATCTGTTTTATCATTCAATTTCATGGAATCTATTGTAGAATTATCAGAGACTTGTTGTATTTGTACATTGGATGCTACATAGACATGCCATGTGATATTTCTAAATTTAAATCCTTCCATTCACGTGATGGTATCCTTATAGAATTTGGAGAAAACTCTAATTTTTGTATTAAATGTATTTGTGAAGTTGGGATTTCAAAAGCATTTATTATATAAAAATTATTATTTTCAATGATTTACAAAAAAATATGACCTGTCTATCACAAAATTTTTATGATGGATTAATTTTTTTAGGATAATAAATGTATAGTTATTAAATATTAATGTGTTTTATTTTAAATAAATAGAATATTGAATTTTTATATTATTGTTTTATATAATCTAACCAAACAAAGGGTATGTTTTTAAATTCTATAAATGCCTATGAATTTTAATGGAATAGGAGTCTTGGGAATGAAAAAATTATATTTTTTCACAAATATTCAAATCATAAATTTTTTTGTAATTTCCAAAATTACATTCAATTAATTATTATAAATATAATTCATATTTAAATGGTAAGAAAAAAAAATAATGATTAAAATCTATATAATATGTTCAAACTACTATATTCTTTTGAATATTGAATATTAATTTATTTAGACCTATGTAATATATTTTTTGTCGTGGTAATAAGTAATTTTTCTAATTTTAGATGATTACAATAGATTTATTTTTTAAGACACAAAGAATGAATCTATTGTTAGTTGATATAATGTTGTATAGTGTCTTGATAAAGAGGTTTCTTTTATCGAAATTCATCAAAACTAGACATAATGTTCTCCGTTTTTATATGTGTGATGTTTTTGTCAAAACCTAAGGAAATTCATCATCATGTAGTTAATATAGTAATTAGATATATTTGAGGTACTATCAATACTAGTTTATTCTAGTAAAATCATAATTATTTTGTTTCATTATCATATTTTAATTATAATTTTTGAGGTTGTAGGCTTGACCAAAAAACTCAATAGGTATGTGTCATTTTCTGGTTACAATTTTAATTTCAAATAGCTCAAAAAAACAGGCATTAATAGAATTGTCTATAGATTAGGATGTATATATTTTGATTACTATATTTTTCATAAATTATATGGATTAAAAAAAATACTTTATTTTTTTATTATTTTTCAATAAAATTTAAATCTTTTATTCAAATTATAGTGCAATTTCTATTTATAAAAACCATCCAGAAACTCTATAAAAACACATAGATGTAATATTCTATTTTTTAGGGATATTGTAGAAAAGGTTATTTCTATTAATAATTCATTCAAACTAAATACAATTGGAATATATATTTATAAATCCTTTATATTCTATAAAATTTGTGAAAATGAAGTTTGAACTAGGTATGTTAGAAGAATGACGTTTTTGTTTAGTATAAATAATGATTTTTTGGAATTAATATTGGTTTTAAATTTTGTTTACCTATATATAGTAACTAAATGATATTATTTTTTCTTTGATAATTCTTTGTAGTTGACACATTTTAAGTGAGAGAACTTATTTTAGATTTAATTTTAATATACTTTTGCATAAATCTCAAAAATATGGAGAATAGTTTTATAAAATTATATAAATGTTCAATTTTTTAATTGAAAAATGGTGGATATTGTTAGTGTTTAAAAATATATGTTAATAATTTAATATTTATGTTTTTTAATTTAAATTTCCTCTCATTTAATTAAATTCATAATGTTTCAAAATTTATATTTTCATAAATTTAATTGATAAATATTAATGTGTTTAAAATGTTTTATACCAATTATATAATTACATGTGTTTATTATTGAATATTATTTTTGTTATCATCTTTGAAATTAATTAAGTTAATATTCATTTGTTTCTAAATTATTTTTTCATGTTCTTTTTTTTAGATTAAAAATGTAGATTATATAATATTAAAATAAATAGATTAAATTTTTAATATGTTATTATTTAATATATATATATATATATATATATATATCAAAGAGGATGAATCAAAGGAACCAAAATCATGTCATGGGTATTCAAGAAAAATGTGGCTATTTTAATTGATATTTATATATCCAAAATGCTAAATGGGATTTAAGCATCCATTTCCTATTTATAAATTTTTGAAAGAAAATGACGTAGCTGTTTTGAGTTTAGTTTAATGCATCCATTTATAGATGAGTATTACATACCCATTATAAAAGAAGCTACATGTATCCAATTTCTATGTAATGGATTTGGAGATAATAACTGGTATCCATGTACAACACATAACCTCACATGTGACACCAAATTCGACCACATATACGAGTTCTCCATGGCTACCATGAATTTTTTTCTACCTTCTGTGATGCCAATCGATGACTATAAATTCGAGTTCCAATATATTGTGAAGGTAACCATGGTCATCTCATGAAATAGCCATATGTCTATGGACTAACTAATAGGTGTTCATTCACCTTACTATGAGAACTTCATCCTAACTTACCATGAGGTGGAATGTGTAGTTAGAATGAAGCAAAGTGATATCACTAAAAAATTGATACAATACACCTTTTAGATATTTTATGTCATCGTACAAGTGACCGATAAGTTTATATACTTACTATATGACTATTTATTAAGTGATCATTCTTTCACAATCTATATATTGATGACGTGCACAACGTAAGAATACTAACTACACATGACCACATTGTTAGCATTCTGACGGTGATTCTTGTTCCATGCACGGTGAGTGAATAACTGTAATATTTTTTTAAGATGAACTATATTTTCATACGAAACTCTATTTTGGTTTATTTTTTATAAAAAGACTTACTATAATCTTATTAAAAAATTAACTATTTTATTCCTTTGTAAAACAATTTTATATTATATTTAATTTTTTATAATTGTTTATATAAAATTAATATATAACCTCATATGAATATTTTAATTTTCATTTCATTTCTTTAATGCTCTATTTTTTTATAATTTTTACAACATTCAATTAATGCAGGTTCATGAGAGTATTTTTTTCAAATTTATAATAATTTGAAAAAAATAAATTTTTCTAATGATTTTATTTGAAATTTTTTTATAGATATTCTAAAATAAATTGAATATTTCTTGAACAATTTGTTCATGAGAACTTCATTTCCAAATATAGGTGATGGTAATATTATTTTTTTGTTATGTGATATGAAGTGGCATATAGCGATTGGATTAAATGATGTGTCGATGATATCTTTGATGTTAAAGAAACCAGAATGATCTATTAGAGATGTTAATAAGGGATAAAAAACACATACAAATCATTCTAAAAAAATTAAAAATATATGTGTCTTACTCTTTATTTATTCTCATTTGATTAATAATCTATGCGACATCTGGTTTATTTCAAAGACCATGAACAGACTTCTACATTTTCATCTGATACTATTGTTTTGATCATTATCTTCAAACCACATCACCTTCATCATTATATATTTATGATGTAATTAATTTTATTTTTATATTCATATTATTCTTTTCTTTATCTATTTTTAATATGTTTTTGTTTGGATTTTTATTTTCCCAATAAAAATAAGGTCTTATCTATTTTTTCTATTCCAAAACCTAAATGGAAGTATGTGTTGTGACTTTTGATCAAAATTCCGATCGTAGACTAGGTTAATATTCATAAAAAATTATAGGATATTTATCATGGTATTTGTAAAATCAAGAGTCTTTAACGGGTTCTATAATGTCTAAAAGTGAGTTTCTTAGTGGGCTCCAATCTTCTCACATAGTAGAGAAGGTTGATTAGTGGACTAGGATATTGGTGATCTAACCCACAATGAAATTCTCTATGTTACTTATTTTTATTTAAAATTAATTCCATTAATTTAACACAACACTTGATATGAAATATTTATTTGGTAAAACAATTATTGTTTTTTCATTAGTTTTTAATTCAATTATTCACCACCTAGTCATTATTTTCATTGATTTCAATCCTACATGAACAAAAATTCATTGGGTAATGTTTTTTCACAGAAGAGTTATGTATGGGATTATGGAGTAAAACTAATCTATAATCGGACTATATCCACCTTGTGATATTTTCATGGAAGATATCATGGACTTATTCTTAGGTTATGTTTTCTATTGCTGCAACATTTCATATGTTTCTATAATTATATGATATTATTTTATTTATATTATTCTCTCATGTGATTACTAATGAGACTTTTATTTTATGATATCATGATATACCTTTGAATCACATGTTATTCTTCCTAATCATCTTTATTTCATTATTGGGATTTCTAGATCACCCTTGCTGTCTTTGGATTCCCTAAGTTATCACATCCCATTTTATGAGCTCAATGGGATCTAGGAGCATATTATGGAGATTTAAACATAGAATCTTCATTTACATGTTGATTTTTTATGTAACAAGTATTCAAAAGACACTGGACCATTCAATCCTCATTTTTTATTTAATGGATATTTATGTTACAAATCTTGTGATAAAATGAGTAAAAATGATTTGGTCACTATATAATGTATCTCACTTTTAGTCTCCAAGGTTTTGGAATATCCAAAATGATTAATATCTAACTTTTACCAAATTCCATTTGCAGTCTCACATAAAGACATGTGGACATAGACATCCCTCGTCGCAAGCAAAGTAAAGTGTTTTGGACATTATAGTTAAGATAATATTTTAAATTATTATCATGGGTAAAAGAATAAATTTCCTTATTTGGAATCCTAAAATTTTTAGTAATCATATGATAACTATTTGTACTAGTATTAGTAAAAAAATTACATGATCTAATCTCATCTACACTCACAATCTACACCATCAAAAACTAGTGTATGGCGTGGATTTAAATTTTCAAATTTTTTCACTAATAAAGTACATATCATAAAAAAATCCTCGTGAAACACTACTTGTTTTAGAAAAATATATGGAATAGATCAAATAACAAGTGTTTTCAAATATTTAGAAACTTCAAGAGGGGGTTTAATTGAATTTGGAATCCATATAATAATTTTATACCACACTATAAAGTATATTGTTTCGAATTTGAAAATTATAAATAAATTATAGTAAAAAAACATATAAAATAAGTGAAAATAAAAACACTTTAAAGTTGTAAACATAACTAAGATAAATAAACAAGTTAAAAATTCCAATATTAATAATAAATTTATTTATAGGGTAAAATCTAGAAGGTCATCTAATGAATATTATAATGTATACAAACAAGATGTAATCAATATGAGATCATAAATTTTAATACAAAATAGAAAGAGGATTAGAACCCAGATCTATATGATACAATTTATAAACCTTTATCTTAGTTTATTACATCTTTCAAAATATTCATGTTCTATACTTAAAACTTCCTCGATATAATGTTGGTAGCATATATCTCTATAATATTGATCCTCCTAAATAACCCTTAATGTCATAAATTCCATGAAAATACTTCCTCAAACACATTAATAATAATATACAAACAATTCTAGCCTTGGAATCTCATGAATCACAAATGATCAATAGAAAAAATTATAATGAGAAAACATAGAGATTTCAAAATAATCACCACACAAATGTATGCTCTATGAATCACTTCGGAAAAACTCAAAAATAAATTAAAATGAAAATATTCAAGATTAAAAGTGTTCTAGTGTCATCCATTCCTCAAATTAATTCTCTATTTATATATTTTTATGAAAGAAACTCTGATGATTCCTTCATATGCTGTAAGAAAATCAAACGTTTGTAACTTCATCTTCTATTTAATGAAATTCAGTTTAATTCATAAAAGATCTATAAGTTATGTATATCAGAATCATATCCCCAATAAATTTTAATTAGAAGTTAATTATATATAAGAAATAGGAAAAACTCATATAGTAATATCAAGTTAATTTAATAGTGTGTTGAGATTCATTGAAATAATGGATCCGGAAGATGAAATTTTAGGAAAATGACTCAATATATAATATAGTCATAAACATCGAAATAGAATTAAAATGTATATATTTTTGTGTGTTTTTATAATAAGTAATCCCATACAATTAATATTGAAAATAGATGTCATAATATACCTATAGTAATATAACCATTAATACCAGGGCTATATATCATAGTAACACCATCACAACTATGGGAATAACATCAATGGGTCAACATATATAAGAGGGAATCCCAACCCAATCAGATCATTTATAAATGTAATAACATCCCAAGAAACAGTGACTATCAATTTGGAAATACCTCCCATGTACTAGTATATAACATAAGTGGAAGGTCATTATAATGTCCCGGACCCAGTTCACTCCTCATAACTGAAACTCTGACAATCATGTGTCCTCAAGTGAGCCTCCCAATACACCATAGGTTTCTAACTATTAGTGAGGGTTTACGGTGACATAGTGGGGATTCTATATCCTCATGATCTAAGTGAGGAATAGTGGTGATATATATGTATAACCAGTCAAATATAGATAAATTAAATTGTGGAATCATAATAGTAAATATAATTGTGTATGTAAATCATCATGATAGATACCAATAGCCACTAATATCCAATTGCTTCAAAAAAATGATTTCATGATGCATTATAAAAAGGCCCATATATATATAATATGGAATAAAATAGACACATTTAATGCTATATAAAATAAACAAAATTGGTAAACCAATCTCTAATATTATCATCAGAAAAATATTAGTCATCTTCACTCCAACTTTTTCATAGGATAGAAATAAAGTGTATATAGTTGTGTGCTTTTCTTTTTCTTGAAATACATCAATGATGTTTTCCTCAAAACTAATTGGTGGCCAAAATGGATTTGGAGTAAAATTCAGTAATCCACCACCGAAAGTGTCTATAATTTTCCAGTCATTCAATATACAACATGTAGTTTGATGATAATAATCAATGTAAATTAGTAAGCAAATAAACCGAATAGGTTAGAGTTCCTCATGGAAAACCCGTCTGACACTACCTTCCTTGGAATAAACTAAAATTTATCTAGACACATAATATTTTAGGTGTATTTATATAATCATATAACCCAATTCATATAACCAATACATCCACGAATAATTATATACATGTAAGTTTCAAATTTCAATGTAATTTGAGTTTTACAACCTTAGTGAAGTCCATAGGGGTGTACCCTTGATAATACACCCTATGTGGGAAAAAATAATACCTGAAACCAAGAAGCATGTCTTAGGTAGACTCATTTATATAATTTAATAGATCCCATGGTTGTAATGAAGATAATTTTTAATACCAATACAAATATAAAGAGACTCATCCATGTTATTTAATTAATAAAAATTTCCAAAAATAATGAAGAACACTATGTGCCCATCTGGGGAATTCATAATCTCAGAAAAAGACTAAATCCAAGTGTGGTTTTTCACATGAAAGTATCATAAATTAATCTATGGGATACCATAATAATTTTCAATCTCATATACTATGGGTGTATCCTTTAACAAAATTCATGGTCTATGACAGTAATAGAATGAGATATAATTACTCATCACATATCCATAATTACAATAATATCCATTACCACCTTTATAATTACAACACAGATATGTTACATTAATTTTCCATTCACCTCTCATTTATATCAATCATCCATTTAATTTATATAAGAAATGGAAATTTAACCCAAATCATAGGGAGGTTTAATTTTTAGCCTTGGATTAGAAGGCCTGTAAAATTATCACTCCATTTCATTTAATTCCATTGAACCAGCTCATTTTTCAATTTCAAATCAACTTATCTCAAAAGGGGTTTTAAATATATTTCATTCCCTAGAATTTTTGAGCCTTTAAGGATACATACTCAACTAGATGTATTTTTTCATGGTAGATATCCTCCAACGGTACTACTTAGGGTATAAGGACAACTTTTATCAATTGATAACAATTTAATAATTTAATTACAAATTTAATGGGGTCATATGGAAGGTCTGGAATGTGGAATGATGGTGCATAAAATAAACATTAATACTTTATATAAAAATGGATAGACCAACTACCTCTTATGGGTTATATAATCCTCAGGAATTATCGACCTCTAACTCGTGATAGAATAAGAGAAATCAGGGAAGTAGAAATACACTCTAAAAATATGTCATATTAGATCACAAAAATTTATCACTCCATATGGAGAGATAAATAGAGAATGTAATGAATATTATTGAATATATTACAAATGGATATCTAATAAGGTGAATGTCGAGTGATTCTGACATCATATGAGGGAGGAGGCTCAAAACCTGTCTTGAGGAGAAGAGAAATGTCTCAAATAGATTAGTAGGTGTTGTGTGTGGAAGGGAGAGGAATGGGGGGAAGAAGGTTAAAATTCAGGAAGGTAAAAAATATAATTTCCCATTTTTAAAATGATGAATAGTGTTCCAAACCATGTGCCACCACAACCCATATGGTACACCCCCTCACATAGTTTGGAACGCTATTATAGAAACCATGTTTTAGCCCTGATTTTTAGCTTTGAAACATATATGCACCATTTTTTATGCCCTAGAGCCAAACATTCATAATTTCTCAAACTGTTCTATTCTAAGTATGGGACGCATGATTGAGATACATGGTTACAACTAAATGTGTTCCAACTATGCACCTCAATATATTTTCTCTTAAAATCAAATTTATAGATTCCAAATAGGTCTTGTATGCTCCCAATCCCATACTTATGTATTTACTAACTCTCTTATATATAAAACAAGATATTTATAAAAAAATAAAAATTTCCATAATGCATGAGAAAAAATAGGATCATAAAACATTGCCTCATTAAAGCAACTCATCCCTGAGTTTCCCTTATATTGGTGGTAAAGAATCATCTAAGAATAGTTCTGGCCACTGAGAGTTCCCATCAGCCTCTCTCTCAAATGTCTTGTCCTATACATTTCTTTTTCATTATACAACATATACTAGAGGAAATAACTAGACTCTAAGAGCCTTTATTCATCGATCAATAATATGTATATGATTTCCTTAAATGAAGCATCAACCTCTAACTCAACCTCATCAGGTTGAAGGATATAAAAAAATTATTAATGGTAACCATGAAACTAAGAATCATGAAATATGTTATATATATACCTATATCTGCGAGGGAGTGTTATCTGATAAGAAACATATATATCTCTCTCCAAAATATCCAAATTTCAGTCGAACCAAGGAAACATCTTACATTTCATCCTAAACTATCGATGTCCCAGTCTAGTTTAGACACGCAATAAGACTAGATCCTAGACATACAACTCTATAGGTCATTGATAATGATAGGAATATGTCCTCAACATAGACAGATCATTAGAAATATTATTTCTGATAATTTGTTTGAGAACTAATGTTTCCTAAATGATACAAGGTCCTGGTAACACATCATTTCCTACCACTATCTAGCACCGGGGTGAACGGAATGACCTACCATATAGGGCCTCCTAAATAACCATCTTTATTGTCACATGGAATATTTTTTCATATAAAAAGTAAAATAGATATATATCCCATCATGAATCTCTAAACTGAAGGATGCATGATCAGAGTATTTTCTCTAACAACTAGATCATGTGCTTGGACTAACCATCAATATGTGGGTGCTTGGATATACTCATAAATACCTTATAACCTAGAGCCTTCTTCAAACCTTACCAGAACCACAATATAAATTGAGAATCCCTTCTTGATATGATAGTTTTTTAAACTCTTTGAAATTGTTTGATCTCCTAGACATATATCATTCCTAACTTATTCACTAATAAAGTCTCCCAAATTCGTATCAAGTGGATGAAATTTTTTAGTATATCCATGATAACCCATATACTATAACGTAATAGAGGGTATTTTACTATGATCTTAAAAAAAATCCACAGTAACATCATCCCATTTCGATCATGGAATGGCTAATGGATGTAAAAGTCCCACTAATCACTGGTTTTCTTCTTTCATGTCTTGATAAGTTAAACACCAAGTAACCAAACCATTTCTCTTCTTTTTCATCCCTAGAAACAGACAATGGTGTTGTAAGTCATGGTACATCCTTGTATGATAGGGATATACTGGACAAGTTGAGGCATTATAATCATATATCATTTCCTCATATATGTCAATCGAAACCCAGAAATGTCCTTGAATGCATAAGATCTTTTCCCCATCAACGACCTAACTAGGTGGTGGGTCCTCGCCTAAAACACTCCCCCTTAAGACTAGGCTCGTGGGATCAAAAAAATTTCTCATCTTTACACTATCCACAAACTCTAAGGACACTACTAAATCTATAATAATTGGATTCCCTTGAAACACTATAATATCAAGATTCATCTCATAGAAGAGTTCCATCATCTACCAGACACTACTAGCCTCCATAACATCTTTCATTTGAGTCTTTGGACTCAAAGAATCAAAAATAGCATTTCCATTTAGTATTATAATAAAGATCAAAGTCAAAATACTATAGTAATTCAACCTACCTTCACTTTAAAAGATTCCAATCACGTTGAGTGAAAATCTATTTGAGGCTTGAATGTTCATTTTATAGAACAAATTTCTCCCCCAAAAAATAACGGCACAAAAATTAATGTCATGAATCACATCAGCTTGATTAAGATCATGTATCTTGTAATTCCACTCATGAGATATCAACTAGAGAGACTTGTGCCCCCTGACTCAATCTACATGCATTAGAACTACTCCAAGACTAATTCTTGATTAATCATAGTTAACCTTTTACCCTCTGACAGGATTAGGTTAAATCAATATTGGGGATTAATTAAATATTTCATTCAGCTCATAAAAGTATTTCTCACATTATCGAGACCATATGAACTTAACACCCTTCTTAGCAAAGATCGCAAGAAGTGACTCAAGGTGTGAAAATTCCTCCATAAAGAACCCATAATACCCATCCTTCCATAAGAAACTCCGGAAACCCAATATGTTCTTGATTTTATCCCGAGAAACCATTGTTCTATCCTTTTTTGGGTCCATGGAGACTTCTAATTCCAATATTATGTAACCTAGGAAGTAAACTTTGTCAATCCAAAAGTGGAACTTTGTGATCATGGAATATAACCTATGCTCTCTAAATGGATTCAACCCAATTTCATTTTTTTGTCAAGATCACATCATCTATGAGAATACAGTAAGATAATATCCACAAAAACCACAATTAGGGAATCTTGATATGGGTGGAAAACCAAAGTATTCAGGGAAATTGAAATTTTTGGTGCATTCATGAAACCAAACAACATTACCTAATACTCATACAAGTTATATCTACTATGGAATGATTTTCATGGTGTATATGAGGGTTTCACACATGGATGATGATATCCTGACCACAAATAAATCATTTAAAAAACTCAATCTCCTCAGTGCTTGTAAAAGAGGTCATATATAGGAGGTAGGGGATACTATTACTTAACTGTGAGATTGTTTAGTTTTTAGTAGTACATGAAAAGCATGATCATCTCATCTACCTTATTAGATAATTACACAAGTGAACCCTAGGTGTGGTACTGTGTCATATATATCCATTTGATTCTAGGCCCTCTATCTAACTTTGGTATTCCTAAAACATAGTTATAGATATCCTGTACGGTGGAATATATATTTTTACTACTCTTGGTACTAGCTCAATAGAAAACTCTAACTCTCCCTTGGGATATAAAACATAAAATTCATTAGTAAATACATCTCAAAAACAGTGAACCACATGGTGGAAATATTCCTAATGAATTCCCTGATCATGCAGATAGTGTCTAGAAATATGTGTTATCACTCCACGCATCCCATGATGATTGTGTCCATCTTATTCTTTCTGGTCATATCTTTCAACCATGTGAACATAATCACCACCCATGAGTGATGTGAAAGACACCCTCTAGTAGAATCAACCAACTTGAATGTGATAAATAACCAACCAGTACATCTCGAGAACGATGTCAAAACTTTACATCTTGAGGTTGATGAGGTTCTATACCAAACAATAGCTACCTATATCAAGAATTCACTCATTCAATTAGCATACAACTTCTGAATGTACTCCCAATGATGTTTAAAGATACATCATATATGTACTAAATTTTAATGATAAGGATTTCTTTGATAATAATATATATGAAGGAATGTGACATGACTATATCAAATAATGATGATATTAATGTAGAGGGTAAAAATATCGATCCTTGAACTGTTAAATTCCTGACACTATTCTCATGGGGTTTCATATATATATATCATATATCTGGATCGATCCATTAACCTAAGATGCAACCAAACTACCCCATGTAGGTTTTTTACACTAGCACAGTATGTCCCATGTATGGTTCCCTCGGCCCTGACCACCTCCTCAACCTGACCAACTCCTCAACCTGACCAACTTGTAGTGCTCCATCTCCCTAATTAACAAGGAGATTCTGATATCACTCACAAACATGTAGTTAGTGAATATCCCCTCTCAATTGACACTATAGTAAAGGTCCAATAAAACAATTATGATGACCCATCTTCCCAAAATACTATCATTTAACTAGGTCCTTTCTATAGAAAGTATTAGTGTGTCCCAATCAATCACATTAGTGACAGATCACATGACTAATTAGGCGCACACTCAGACTAATTTTTCCTCATTGAGAAGGCTCACGATGTTTATTCCTACTACTAGAATAAGTACTACAGGGTATAAATACTGAATTGACCTAGCCCTTACCATCAACTTCCCTTATATTTTTTTGGTGATGAGGTTATATTTCCCTATCTCAGTGATGGTATTCAAATGAAACACATTCTCCTATGATTGTATGGAATATACAATCCCATCCTCAAATTTTCTTGACCTGGAAAACTTATTTCTATGGGGAGAATGAAAAAATTATCAATCTCAATAAAATAAGTAGAGTAATCCATTAACAATAAAGTATCGAATTCTGGTTACATAAAATAACTGGACCGATCAACTGTTAGTGTCTTAGGAAAGAAGTAGTCATAGAAGACTATCTGAAAATATCTTAAGACCATAACCTAATTTTAGTTAACTTGGGTCAAAACTTCTCACCATAATTTCGACGATCCTCTTAAAATATAATCTATAAGACTGACCCTCCTTTATGGAGGTGTCTCTATTTGGATAAAGATAGATAACATGGTCTCTATCTATGCCCTAGTTTCCAAGGGACCACCCTCCCCTGAAATGTTGGTTGGATGCAACTGTAGGAAATCCCTAATAAAATCTACATTAGAGGAGGTTGGCTATGTTGCTCCATATATATACAACACTAGTCATATGAACGCCTATCATGACTGAGTAGTTGCTTCAAGATCAAGAATAGTCAGAGATGTTGTAGGTGGAACTACAAGGGTAAGAATAGAGTATTCGAGACCACAAACAACATAGCATGGTCATTTCCACTTTCTAAGGGAATTATATTTTTCCATAATGGTGGCATATCTCAATAATTTCTAATTCAAACCTTGGGACATGTATTGATAATAAAATAAATCACAGTTATTAGAATAGTATAGGATAAAGCCTTCTAACATGACTATCACACCCCACTTTCTACTCTTAAATCTAGGTAAAGGTAATATAAAAGATCATAAGAATCACAAGAGATGCACCTTTTTCCCAACTACCATTGTCGGGTCAAATGTGAGTTCTCTATTTCACTTCATAGGTTTGAGTATATAAATTGTGAATTATAATTTATAGGGGAAAACAGTCTTTTATAATTGGAATCCCTATTTAACAATAACCATTTTATTTAAGAATTATAAATCAGTAGTCTCATGTATATATATAACATAATTTAGTTAGATGAGTTATCATCCCCATGGTATAATGTCAATACTTTATAAAATTTCAATAAGAATACCATGTAACTATAACAAGACTTATAATATTTAGTATTAGGATGTAAAATTCATATACTATGATTTTAATTGAATAATAGTTACCCCAAATTTATAAAAATATTAATTCTAAATTATAATTGGAAATAATGTAATCGAAATCAACTAATATTTCATTTTTTGTAACCACATTTACACATCCCAACAATGTGATAATTGGTTAATTATGGTTCGAACCTCAAGATGTGTGGGAAAAACCATTTACATTGAATCATATAATACAATAACCAATTATTTATTTTTAACCTTGCAGGAAACATGACTAAAATTTCATATATCTTAGTCAAGGAACCAAGATTATTCAGTAGGAAATGCACATAAGAAAATAAACATGTCATGGAACATTCATGAAAGACATCCTCATGTTCCTACAATGATGAATGATAAATTCCTCATTTCCCTAATGATTTGAGGGTAAAATAGATTATATAATATTATTAACAATGAAACAATCATTTGTGTTGCCCAAGGGTGAAATCAATTAAACTGCAATAGGAAAAGACTAAAACAGCAAGTCCCACGCCTTGTAATTTGGATTTTCCCTATATGTTGGTTAACTACTCCCAAGAATAGGCTCATTACCAAATTCCAACCAATTCCAAGTCCCCTATCTACAAATCCAAAATAGCGATACAAACAAAATAATACCTACAATACCATATGTAAGATCATGGACTCGGTTGACTCATAAGTAATCAAACTTGATCGGTCACATGGAATCAAGCATGCCTCCCAATATTCCAGAGGCTTCCAACTAGTTGTGAGTGATAAATTGATATAATGGGGAGACTATACCCTAGTGATCAGAGTGGATCATAGTGGTGAAATATATGGGTAAATAGTGGATAAAAGATAAATACAAAAAATAAAAGAATAATAGTGAAATTAAAATTTGTAGTAAATTATCTAGATAGATAATAATAGACTAAAATATTTAGTACAATATGCATAATTGATTTTTTGATGCTATAAGAGAATAATAATACATGGGGAATAGGGAATAATCCATACACTTCACGTGATATTTAAAAAACAACAAGGGAAAAGGATATCTCTAGTAGAATAACTAAAATAACATTAGTCATCCACTATCATACTACATCCTAGGATATAATTCAAATAACCATAGTTGGGATCATCCCTTTATCCTTTCTTGCATCTATGAAGTTTATCTGGGTACTAATTGGGGGCATGCACAAGGTGTTTATAAAATTTACCAGGTTACCACCAATGGTTTCTAGCATTATCTAGTATTTTAAAATAAAATGAGTAGTATGTATGTAATAGTCAATGTTAATAAATAAATAAATAAACTGCATAGTTCTAGGTTCCTCATGGGACAACTATCTGATACTACATTCTTCTGATTAATCCATAATTTGAATGGTCACACAACATTTTAATTTTCTGTTTACAATGTTGGAATCCATGTTATATTACCATAGCATCCATGAATTTTGATAGACACGTATGTTTTAAATTTCTTCCAAATTTGTGCTTTATAACATGGGTGAAATCTGTAGGGGGTACCCTTATTAGTTAAAACTAAGGGGGGAGATATTATTGATTCCCTAGAAGCATATCCTACGTAGCCTCAAGGATAGAATTTAAAATACCCCATTTCAGTAACCAAGGTAGCTCGTAATATCAATTGGAATCCATGGGGAATCATCCAGGGTATTAAATTTATTTTATTTATGGAAATATAGTTGAGCCCTCCTTGCTAAAATATGACATTAACCAACAAATTCAACGACTGAATCCACGTGTGACCATTCACATGGTAGACACATCAATGAATCAGTGGCATCCCATGAGCCCATCTATGGTTAACCAAAATATGAGTCTAAGTATCACACAGCGTACACCTCACATTAAAGATAATTCTTGTTCTATGATCATAATCAATAAAAATAAAATTACTCGTTAAGTATCCATAATGATAACAATATGATTTACCACATTTATAATTAAATCAATTCTAGGTGACATGACTATTTAATTTAGTTTTCATTTATATCAATCACCTATTACATTTATAAAAGAAAGTGCAAGTTAAACAACCTTTTATGGTGGTTCAATTTCACGTCCTAGGCTTAGAAGGCCTCAAAAAGTGACACTTTATTTCATTTTATTTTGTTAAACCATAATATCTTTCATATCCAAATCAACCTATCTCAAAATGTAGTTTAACATCATTTCAAGGCAGAGCATTCATCGGACTAACATGTGACACACCCAAAGTAGTAGATCATGTTGGGGTATACATTTTCTGAAGGTGCTGGTTCTTGTGTAAGGATAACCCAAATCAAGTACACAATATTTAATTATTTAATTCATCAATTAAGTTGCATCGCATAGAAATTTTGACATGTGGATTGACAACACTTAATATAAATATCCATAATTTTAGTGGAAAGTTATATCCTACAAACCTTAGATGGGTAGTATACTCCCCATCCAGTATCAGCCTCCAAATTAGGTTGTAATGGGAGAAACTAGAGAAATAGACAAATACCCTGAAAATAGGGCATATTAACATGCACAGATTTAGAATTCCATATGGAATGATAAATGAAGAAAATAACTTAGGTGATTGAAAATATTACTGATGTCTACGCAATGAGATGAACAATGAGTGATTTAGACATTGAATGGTGTAGGAGGATCAAATACAAGATTGAGGTGAAGTGGAATCTCTCAAATGGAGGAGTATGTGATAAGTACGAATGGGATATGAAAAATGAGGAAGGAGGTTTAAATCCACATAGGGAAACAAAAAATGTTTCACTTTTAAAGGGGTTCACAATTTGGTTTCTTGGTTGGCCTAACCATATAAAAACTATGTTCCTCTACTATCCATGTGGCACACCCCCTCGCACGGTTAGCCACACAGTATGACAAACCTTACATCAACTGTGTGTTTCTTCTCTGGAACATTTCATCTTTATTTTACATAGTCATGTGTCCTCCATTAAATTGTTTTTCAAAATTATATCCACTATATATGGGTTACACAGTTGAGCATCATGGTTTATTCTAATGATGTCTTATTGATGCACCTCAATCTATTTTCTCTAAAAACAAGAGCTCATGGCTCCAAAATAGACCTAAATGCTCCTAAATCCTTCCTTTCCAATTTTGGAACTATCCTATAGATAAAAACAAGATTTATAGTAAAATTAAAATGATTCATACCTCACAATAAAAACAAGGATCATACATTCATCATTTATAATAAATATATACCCACATATGGTAATCACTTCCCCTTCCATATAAGTATATTAATGTTAAATTACATCCAACCGTTATAGGTAATGACAAATAAATGTGATTTTTTTTAATATCTATCATATTTGGGGTCACATAGGATTTCCATCCCATTTTCACGGGCATTCCATTCTGAATACAAACAACATTATAATGGGAATATTATCCCATAACATAAAAAACATGCTATAGGTCTTCATTGTATCACAATACTGATGGAATGGTGCCTTTGTCTCATTTATATGAAATAGTGGGAATAAGACCCCTTATCATGAATATTGTATCATAGTTTGGAATATTTACCATGTGTTATCCATCATAATCACCAAAGGAATATTTTCTCGTTATAATATCCAAAACACCACAATAATTCATAATAAAAGTTTAATATCATCATATAAACAATGGTATTTTATTTTATCATATATCATAACATTATTTAAATTATAGTTAGGCTGGCTTCTATACACAAGGCGAAATTACATAAAAAATAAATGAATAAACAACCTTGTTCCAAATTTAGTAGGGGAGGAAAACTCACCCAAGCCTAGTTATGCTATCCAAAGTCTATTGGTAAACTAGAAATATCTATAAGAGATTAATCTCATTTTGACCCCATGAAGTCTCACTTATCATATCACAATAAGGGATAAAGAAACCCACTTAGGGACCATTATTTCATTAAACATATCAAGGAATCACAATTAGGTCCTCTAACATTTTGGTCATCACACTTTACATTAAATTCATTAACATCATTTCCCATTGTAGTAGGTTATAAAATCAAAGGGCTCATAGTGTCCCTAAACAAGCATACCTAACTATATTAGGGTTAATCGGAGTATTTCAATTTAATTATTAGTCAACCACTCCCGATAGGTGAGAACATATATCAGATATCACAAAAAACAAGTGAAAACCATAGGTATCGGTTAATGACCACCTAAATTAGTCTAATGGAACAAACTTGTTGAATAAATCAAGAAGAATATTCTTTGATAGTTAGATACCCAATAATATAAAATAATACCACAATTTAGGTATATATAGTGAATAACACTATGGAAATAATAAAAATTATTAGAAGTGGAAGTGTAAACTTATAATCACCATTGGAAACTCATCAGGATTAATGTCTTGAAAAATATCAAATAATTGAGGGAGAATCAACCTTGGTAAGTGTAGAGGGGGTCTCACAACTATTGGCTACCCAAAATGAGAAAGAATCCACATTTAATAAAAACTAATTAATTAATTAATTAATTTTAAAAAAACATCTTTGGGGTATTGGATTCCCACCCCTGAATCCATCGGGTACTTAGTACTAAGGAACCAGGTAACCAATTGCTTTGGTCTCCCAAAACAGTAGTACTCACATCATGACCAAACACCCTAAGAGATCCTATGATCCTCTGTCAACACTAAAAACACCCAAAACCAAAGAAACTATAGAAGGTTTTGTAATTTTTAAGGGTTTCATACCTCATATAAATACAGTAGGTTACAAAATTATTATTCATACTTTATTAAAATATCTAAGGCATCTCATTTTACATGTAAAATTTATTGAAAACATACTAATAGTTGTGACTTTATTTCTTCAAAATTGAAAGATTTTATTTTGGAAATACTATATAATAGGAGTCTCCACGCCTTTTCTTAATATCAACAAAACTTCTCTCAACAAGTTTTAACATCCTTTCTCAGATGATTTAATCTTCTTACAACAATCTCATTTCAACACTTATTGACATCATTGATTATTTGAAACAAATAATAAACCAATATACATGGTTCCAATAGTTACCTTAGTTGGGTATTTCTCTGAATTTTGATCAATGAAGAATGACTCAAAGTTTTCTATGGAAAAATATTGGTCTCCTTATCTTTATGAATTTTTATTTTTATTTTTTGATTCATCTAACATTTTTTAAGCTATAAAATATAATTTCTTAGATAATGAAGAATTTTTTTCTTGGGAATTAGTTTATAGAGTTTTTAAAAGATAATTTTTATATATCTCTTCTAGTTTAAGTTCATGTGTTTATACCAAATTATATATAAAGTATATGAATTTTTAGGTTTCACAAAATGGTGATTAAATTGTTAAAGTTTCCAACATTGGCGAAAATGTTATGATATTTTTAGGTTTTATACCTTTAACAAAAAGATGCTGAAATATTTAGGCCATATACCTCTGATAGAAAAATGATACAGATTTTAGGTTATATAGATTTTCAAAGAATGTTTACTCCCTGTTTAAGAACATTGAGAATGAAAAAATATTGTAAATGGTTTACAACCCTAATGCAATGAGCACTAAATTGATTTGATTACAGAGTCAATATTTAGGGTGATTTTTCTTAGAGGGGTATTGCACTAAATTTTTCCATTATCTATATATCTAGTATGTGTAGTTTGTCATTTTTGTGGGACAGAATGTTAGTTCAACAATAATTATATCTCATTATTTTTATTCCCTAAATTTTTTTAATTCTATATGATGGAGGTCCCAGTAAGTCGCATCACAAGTTTTAATAAATAAAACCCTTTACATGTTTTCAACCTGTTATGCTTTTTATGTTCCTCAACATTTTAGTGTCTATTAGATTAGAATAAAATAATACGCTTAGTTTAATCCCATATTGCTCAGATCAAAGGTGTGATCTATAGTTTAATGTCTTAGAGAATGAACCAATGTGTCATGTAGTGCATACTCTTATAACATGGAGCTTAATTCCAGAAGGGACAGTTTTTCACTAAATACACTAATAACTAAATAAAAATAACATTGTATTTTATCCATGATTTTATAAAGAAATCATATATTTATATTTTTATCAGCACTAAAAGTGATCACTGGGAAAGGTTTACATTTATCAGAACTAATTTTAAAATTGATAAAACTAGAATGTTATTAACTCCTGTCTTAGAACTAATAAAATTCAACATTTTAAATGTGAAATGTTTAACATGAATAAAATATTTATATTATAAAATAGTAAATTTATGGGAATATGTTTTCTAAATGTATATATATACATACACACACACAAACACAACTATATATTGGTACTTTTGGTTTTCACTTTCACATATCTTATTGAATGTATGTGTGTATTTTTGTGTTTTTGTGTGTCTATGTATATATGTATACAAGCACGAACATATTTGGTCTAGATAATATATATCTGTACATTCATTATATATTAGAATAATATTTATATATAATATTCTTGTAAATATGTATATTATAATGAAAATTATTTCATTAATAGAATGAATAAATAGAATTTAACAAATTTCTATAGATATATGATTAATATTATTAATAATAATTCATTATAAAATAAGTAATAATTTTTATTTAAATTTAATTAATGAAACTTCATATAATCATGTGTTTTACTATTTTTTATAATAAAAATTAAATATATATGTAAATTATATTTTTTCTAATTAATTATAAGTTAAATAAAGATTTGAATTAATAGAATTTTTAAATAAAATAAATATAAAAATTAAATATTTTCATATTTAAAATGAAAAATTTATTAAGAATGTTTTGTATTTTAGGACATAGTATTTTTCTGTATAATTGTAAAATTTTCATAATTGTAAATAATAATTCCTAATATTTAAATACAATTAGTAATTCATCATAATATTTTATAAAATATAAGTAATATTATTTAAATGAAATTATTAATTCATAAATTTTTTATATAATATTAATAGAAATTAATAATATTTTATATATAGGTAATATTAGTAATTATATATACATCACATATGTTTCATCCTTATAATAATATATATGTATATATTAATTAAATATATTGTTAGAATAATATTTCTATATAATGTCGATTTTATATCGATATTTAAATATGCAAGGCATTTTAATATTCTTCATATTGAACATTAATTATACATATAATTTATAATTTCCTAAAGATTAATTATAATATAAATATAAAAATTGTTGAATTGTAAATTTTTTATAAAAATGATAGTAAATTAAATATTTATATTTAATTAGTAAATTATTTTGAAAATATTTTTTTATTTAAAATATAACTAACATAATTTAAATATTATTAATAAGTAGTAATATTTTTATATAGATTATTCTGAAAATAAAATACATTTATATAATTACTAAATATTAATATTTTATATGTAATATTATCATTTATGTAAACATTTATATAATTAGTAATATATATATATATATGGCCATGTTAATGGGGCATAAATCCATTTGTGACTAATGCTCGTCTCTGTAATATATAATGCAAGGGAGGGGGTTCAAATCTCCATACCAAAATATTTCAATCCTATGTGATTAAGTAATCTATAGAGGATTATATTTCATTATATATATAATATCATAAATATGTGGTTTTTCCCTAGGAAGATAGTGTCACAAATGAAGTCCAGGGCACCCCTGATCCATTCACAACATTCATCCCACAACATTCTTGAGGGGTGTTTCTAATCCCCATGGCCATTTAAAAAGGATTGGGTCATCATATACAAACATTTCCAAATGATTTCATATAGTAAACCTAAATAAAATACTATAGAATCTTTACCAAAATTACAGCATGAACACTCCATATATTGGAGGTCCATGCCACAATATAAAAACATTTTGAAATGTATGGAAAACCAAATATATCATAACAAATAAATATTTCAGACAAACAGATCAAGGTAAATCATTAGACTAAAAGTAATTTATGGTATATAAGTACCCTACTTAGCTAATGCATCAATAATACCAATAATATAACTAATACACAACTTGATATCCATGTGACTCATTGAATCACCATATGAACAAAATTCCATAGACACTTCCCATGTAAGAAGAACTGAAACCTGATCATAAAAATGAAATAAATCGATATTTGTGAGCAAAGAACTTAGTATTCATGCCAAAGAAACAATTTTCTATGTATAATCTCTAAATAAAATGTTCATTTACTTAAATTTTGAAATATAGTTTTCAAATATAGTTTCTTCACATTAGATTAAAAACCAATCAACATGTGATTCCTTTTTCCCTTGAAAATTTTCCATTTAAAACATCAAGTATAAAACATTTCCAAAAGAACATTATAATAAAAATTCCCATGTGAAAGACTTAACAAATAGAGCACTAAAACCTTTCCAAAATGTTTAACAATTAATTTAAAAGGAAAAAACTAGTTCTTATAAATATGACAAAATTAGAAGAAATAATAATAATAGTAATAATAATGAAAATAGTATGGTAAAACAAGGGAATGTTAAAAGTAACTAATAATTATATAAATAAATGAAACAAATCCCTATAATATATTCAAGTACAAATGATCGTGGAAATTCCTAGGAGATAAGGGGATTGTATAGAACATACTAATACATGATCCATAATATAGTAATACCTTATTAAATCCATCCACAATAACAATTTTTCATACCCTATATAGCCTAAATGAGTGTAAAACCACCAAAGTATGCCACAATCCTTACTAAGGACAACTATCCATTGCATAATCATATGTTATTATAGCATTTTCTCTCAGAATTCCCAGGATCTATTCTCAATTTCCCATGATATATACAATGGGAGTGATCCAATAATTAGTAATAAAAATTAATATAAATATAAATACCAATACATGTCCAATGACATGAAGAAGAAACCAAAAACAAGTCCTCACCCTCATCCACCACTCACGAAAATTACCCCTTACTCATAAAGAATATAGATATAAAACATGAGTCCCATACTAAGGAAAATTTTATTCTTTTAAAACAAATAATATAAGGGTAAATTTCTTGTGTATGTTTTTTCAAGAAATTAATCTTTCAAAAGTACCAGTCTAGCCTCCCAACATTATTCAGAAACTAAGTTATAAAACACCTATTTAAAAAAACCAAGTAACCCTTAAAAATTCATAGAAACATTTAGAAACTAGCCTAAAGACCAAAAACAAATTTTAGTTTCAAAAAATATTTATAAAGTCCATTCATCAATTTTATCAAACACTAGGTTTGTATGGTTGAGTAAAAAAATCATCACATATTAAAACAAATATAGAAACTATAAAATTCCAGGAAAATCAAGTGAAAAAAAAATTTCTTTCCAAGTAATGCTCAAACATGCATAATACTATAATTTTATGTTTAAATCATAGTTTTAAATATGAAATAAATTATATTTCTAGATTTTAAAGTTTATTACAAGGGGAACCATACCATAAATTGTTGATTTCAGAAAGAGAGATTTATTCCACCCTTAAATAGAAGTAACGATCCTTATAGTGCGAAGTTGAATACAAAAAATAAAAACCCCCATTAAAACAAATTTGAGTTCCACCTAACCCAAGTGTACCAAGACCATCACAAAGATATAGGAAGATACGATAATAATAAGAGAGGGAAAATAAAAAAAATTAGGGCCTTACCTTCAAAAAACACTAAGAATCAATGGAAGGAAGACACAAATAGAATTTGAATGAAAAGGGTGACAATAAAGTCTATAATTTTCTTTACACACATGGGAGAAGGGGAAAAAAGACCATAAATAGGGTTTTATGTTAATCAGGGAAAAGGTGTAAAACACATTTTAAAAAACATCAATGACATGGGTCATGAAATGGACAACTATATACAACATGGTGTGATTTTATGGGTAATCCTGTGTCATATCCATCAAGTTTAAGGTGTTTAGGACACCCTAATTGTAGAACCACCACCTTGAGACCTAGAACACTCAAACATCACCTTAAAGAAAAAAATTTGGAATCCTATTATAAATACCCTCTAGTATATAGACTTCAGTACGAAATATATATTACCTTAGGTAGGAAACACCAAAGACCCAAGAACCCAACAACTAGAGTGTGGCCCTTTATGGTATGTATTATCTCTCCTCCTCAACACCATTACGCATCTCCATGAATTCCATTAAAAACTCTAAAACTAACATTATTTATCTTCTAGTATGGTGAAACCTCATATCCTATGGTGTAGTCGTGCTTTATTACACTTACCAAACTCCTCTCTAACTTTATATAAACTCCTCTGTGGCACATCCCACAGATTACAGTGTGAAATTCCTTCTAGACCCTTAATCAACACCCCAATATGGTATCCACTATGGAATGGACCAATTTTTGTGGCATGGTACTTACTCAAAAGCACAATGATATTGTAGTTTTACCTATATTGGCATATCTAATCAACTAGAATAGTAGGGTATAACATGGCCTCTATATTCTATATCGTGGCCTACTGTTGTGTATAGTTTTTCTTAATTTTCATTACTAACACGCCAAAAAAATCCTAAGGACCACTAAGACCTATATATATGATTAAAAAATATATAAATATATAAATAAAATAAAAAAGGGATAGTGAGGTCAGGGTGTAATAACTCTCCCCAACATAACACTTTCTTCCACCAGAAAGCATCAGTGATTTTACTTGATCTTTATAAACAATAAGACTCAACCATCTCAACACAACCTGATTATCAAAACAAATAACCCCAAGACAACCCATTTAAACCCATATATTATAACTAAAATGATCCAAACCATATCCCAAACTCAATTTGTTTCTTAAATAACATCAAAGACCACAACTAACAACGAGACACTCCTCTCCAAATATATATGACAACAACATCCCCTAACCTAGATTTCTATGTAAATAAAGGTTAAACAAAATATGGTGTTATATCCACTATATTAGGAATATTATAAAAAACTAACCTTTATGGTACATATACCACACATTTGAACATGATGCAATAATAGAATGCATCATTAATGACATGAAAAACTCCCAAATAATCTACCAAAAATTAATAATTTCATTAAGAGGGAACTAAACCCCGTAATATTGATTGATTAATCAATACCCAAATGATCTATAATCATCATAACGTCATCTAAAAAACATGGTATACAACCTATATTGGAGGAACATAGATAAATATATAATATCATAGAATTCAACTTTATCAGGATTATGCTCAATAGGTTGGACTGAGGAATCATCCTAAGTAGTATATTTGGATCAAATCATTGTACAAGACACACTTTTAGAAAAAACTATATAGATGTCACCGATGGAAATAAATGCACTAATTTAATACTGGTTCCTACCCCTTGAAGAGGTTGATCAAGAGGTATAATAAGGCCTCCTAAAACTAATTCCTTAATGCTAAGAATCAAACTTCTTCACCTTTATTCTGATAAAATTTATTTCCTACAAATCTAGTAACATATGAGGATACATAACCTCAATCAGTCATACCAAGAACACTTCAACCCAAACGAGCTTCCTTATCTTACTATTTTTTAAAATCATACACATCAAACTGTTGAGGTTCAGGATAAATGGCCCTTTTGAAATACCAATCCATTAAATAATTTCTTATGACCAACTCTAGATAATAGGTTACAAGATCAATGAAATATAAAAAAATATTCAAAACCAAATCGATCACCCCGTTAATGATAGTAAAAATATATCACATTTACCATATGCATGGACTATTAAAAATATTGTTAGATTAATGAAGACATAAAATCATCCTATTAATGGTTATGTAATGTATTAGTATCAAAATTAGGCTTCCAACACTTCTAACACAAACCTTCATGTATAATTGTTGTGAAATTAATCTATAGAGACTCATGAAACTCAAGAAAACCAATGCTCCACTAAATGTTAAAAAATAATTCTTCTACTTGTTAGGAATCTAGATGACCATAAAATAGAGGAGAGTTCAAAATTTTAAAATCTAAAAGGAAATATCATGATTGATCAACTGATGGTTTCACTTATAGGGGACCACTTGTAGCCCCCTCGTGGGAATACATTAATAATTTCTATGGACACACACTAAATAACCAAGAATGAAAAATATAAATCATAAATTAATCAAACTTATCCCATAACCAAATATAATTAAATCTCAAAATAAAAATTGAACTCCATTAGAAAAAATAAAAACAACTTAAATGAAGTTAAAATCCTTATTTTTTAAAAAAAATTAAAATAACACATCCCCATTTCCTAAAATCGTAAAGAACCACTTAAAAATAAATTTATATTTTCCACAATGTAAATAATAAACTAATTTTTTAATTTCTAATAATTGAGATAATTTTAATTCACCTTAGAGAACATCTTTTAAAATCATAAAATTTCACATTTTTCTAAAATACAATATTTTTATAATGATTCCCATTTTTTATTTTTAAATCTCAATTCCATTTTTCTTAAAACATTAATTTAAATTTTCAAACACTTATTCCACTTCATCCCATTTAAAAATGTTATTTATTAATTTCAAACCCAATAATCACCATTTAAAACTACAAACTCTTTATCCAAATCTCATAATACTCAATGAAGTTAACTCAACACATAAAAATAAATAAAAATTTACGTAAGGGTGTACTATTTTACATGAATGGATCGACTACATTGTTTGGAGGACCATTAGACATTCTTGCACCTTCTACTGAGTGTAATATTCAACCATGTAGTTAGTCTCTATATGGTTTTTAGACCACGTTAGCTCACCATATACCACCAGTTCAGCTCTCATTATCATCCCCAACGTTTTTAAATATGGTAGAAAATATGTATATTTTTATCCTAAAATTTTACAACCATAAATATAAATTAGAACATACTAGAAATAAATGAATAAAACTAAACAATCGTGCCTCACAACCCAATATCCCCTAGTAACTCAATTCTCTGAATGTGAAAGAGCTCTTGGTGATATCATCACACTTACCCCTCAATTTATAACATCCCTATCTATAAACTACCATTACATCCAAAATAAAAAATGGGATTGTAAAATCTAGTCCCCCTTATAAACCATGGATCTAATACCATTTTGTTATAAACCAACATTGGTCCACTACTGATTCTGGCACGTGATTCATCCAACAGTATACATCAGTGGAATTTACAATCCCCATGGGCTATTGTTATGTCCTAGGGATTAATGTAAAGACTAATGGGATATATTTTTCCTAATAAACATATTTTAAACATAGTGGAATCATTAACAAAATTATTTCCTGACCACTTCATGCATTATAGGTATATGGACCAGTAGAAAACTGTTTTTTGGATAAGAAAAACCAAACATAGGGAAAAAAATTAAATGAATAAGAAACAAAATCAATGTAAAATATATGACTAAAATATGGATATGACACATAATTGGTCAACTTAGACGATACAACAATGGTAAAAAAAATAAACTAATACCCAACCTAATCCCCATGTTACTCCAAGATTCACTATCTAAGTAAAACTCCATGGATACTCCCCAAGAAAGTAGAATTGAAACCTAAATATGAAAATTAAAATATAAATAATCATGAGCACAAATCTTAGTAGGCATGATAAATATACTATACCCAATGTGTATGATTCAAATAAAATATTCATTTCAAATTATTTTGTAATAATGTTTATAAATATAGGTTTCTTCAAATTTGATTGAAAACTAATCATAATGTTCTCCCTTATTCACATCATAAAGTACAATTAAAAACTGAAGTTTAAAACCTTCCAAAAAGAAATTTTCTTTAAAAATTATCATGTCACAGGGTTATCAAAGAGAGTTCTAAACCCATTCATAAAGGTTTACCCCTTATTTTAATCAAAAAACACTAGTTCTCAAAAATAATATTAATTAATATTCAATAATAATAATACTAATAATAATAAATATAATAATAATAATGAAAATATATAGTCAAATAGGGGAAACATAAAAAATAACTAAATACCCCAAACATAATGGAAAAATAATCCTCATAAAACATAATTACCAGTGATCATGGAAATACCTAGTAGTTTTTGTGAATGTTTAAAACATAATAAAACAAGACATATCACATTGTCTTGTATAATGAAATCCAACCTCCCTAACACTCTGTCATACCCTACCAAGCCTAGATGAGGTTAAAACTAAAAAATAATGGTGTAATCCATACTAAGGGACACTAACCAATGTGTAATACCAATGTAGTTTAGCATGTTCTCTCAGAAGTTCCACTAGATAATCAATAGAGTCCATCTATTTTCATACATAGATATTACATAACTTGCGTGGAATACATAAAACATTATACAGATATATTCCTAAATACTATATTATTTTAGTACCTATAGAAACATTTAACCAAAATATTCGATCTCAGTGAAGTACCTTCAATGATTCCCACAAATAACTTTCCCCTTATTAATTTGAATTGAAAACATTTTTTCATAACCTAGGGAAAGGAAACATTAGAAAGGGGTGAGCTCAAATGCTCAGTTAGGGTTAATAAATGAAATGCATATGAATATCATGAAAATAAGGGTATAAAAACGTGATCATGGTCATTATAATATCATACCTTGTATATCAATGAACATAAACATGAATCATGGAATAAATAATTTTTAATAAGACATAAATCATAAGGAAATCAAGATCATAATCCATGAATGTGTACCATAATAATATGTCATGGAATGGTGGAATACACATAATGTTATCACATAGTAAACATATATAAGTAGAAACATGTTCACACATTATGTTAAATACATGAAATTAGGACCTTTTTTAGACTTATGTACATTCAACCAGGTCTACACGCAATATTATGAACATGGAATCAGGCTCACGCATAACATTATGAACATTCAATTAGGTTCGCACTTAACTTTTTTAACATATAATAAGTTTAAATCATTATATTGTGAACATTTAATCTGGTTCACTTATAAATTTATTGACATTAAACTAGGTCCATACATAACATTGTGAACATGTAATAATGTTCACTCATACATTTATACTAATGAATAATCCATGATTACCGAATGCATTGGAGTAAGATATAGTTCCCACCCTTATAATAATAAAATCATTCATTCTCATTACTCAAGATAAGAAAAATCATTATATCATGACCGGTAAAACAATATTGGTTTTATAAACATCCTATCATAAACCATGAAAGTAAATGTGTACAATTAACATTTCATCACATAACAACCTATGGAAAAGAGAAAGGTCTGAAAAGAATTTCATCAAAGCATAACACATAAAAATAAGCACATTCAAAGGCATATAATCCATTGAATAGAAATTTTTTTCCAAATAATAATTCAATAAAAACATAAAACATTGAATGAATGTTATGAATGAAACCTTTTGATCATTTCCTAGAAGGGAATTAGTGACATCAATGACTTTCAACTTATTTGGAAAATAATATTGAAAGATATTTTTAAAACATATTGTGAGAAAAATATCATTTATTATTAGAGCATGGTTCTATAAAACAAAAACAACCGTTTGAAAATAATTTTCTGGAAAATAAACATGAATGCTTATAAATAAATATTTGAAAACATTTTTTAACTCTATTTCGTTGAAAACATATATAGGGAACATGAAAAATTTTTGAAAACTATTTCATTGAAAATTATTTTCAAACATAAAAAATAAGGCTTTAAAATAATTTTAATACCATTTTACATGAAAAAGTATAAAATAATCATTAAAACATTTTAAAAACCTTTTTCCTTGAAAACGTGTAATGATTCTTTAAATCATTTTGAAAACCATTTTCCTTAAAAAATACTATAAAAATATATAAATCATGAAATCATTTTTAAAAATATTTATTTGGAAATAACTTTTAAAAATAATTTTCTTAAAAATTAACTTTTTCAACATGAAAGGGATTATTCAAGGAAATAGCGGTGGGAAAATACATACATGTTGTATGATGTAAGAGGAGTATTCCTTTTGCACGGTAAAAGGTTAGAAAATTTACTTATTCAGAAAGTGAAAAGAAGGTTCCTTTTAAAACATTTGTAAAAGACACAAAAGAAAAAAAATATTTAATATTTAGAAGAAAATATTAGAATATTCTTGAAGACCCTTTTTCGAAAACATGGTTTTGATGGAATATATATTTCAGACTGAAGAGATGGTAATGTCTGCCTTTCATAAAAAAAACTTTATTGACAATCATTTTCAACAAAGGGTATTAAAATGGTTCAAACACATGAATAAATCATTAATAACCAAATTATAATATGTTTTATAAATTTTCTTGAGATATGGATCAAAATATTTCATCAAAGTAAGCCTTAACATAAATAATCTCCAAAAGCAATGAGATTGTTTCAATAAACTCTTACCACTTGTTAACATTGAAACATATTCCCTAGGTAATAAAATCAATTTAAAATAAGATTAAAATATCATTAATATAATAGTATGCATTATATAACATTTCAAATCAATTATATTCACCTAATTAAAATAATATAGGTTCATAATATCGCATATGTCTCAAAGAAGGAAAATTGAGATAAAAATATTTTACCAATATGTTAAATTTTGAAAAATAAATCCCATGAAATTAATGTCACTAAATGGTTATGAAAATTACAATAAATATAATTATAAGAATAATTTAATAAATCCATTGTTATTATACACACCACTCAAAAGGAATGTGTGGTGAAAAAAACATGTATCTCATGGAAATAAAAAGTTAGGTGAAATCTCATTACCATGTGTCCTGACTCTCTTCATACTCATAAAAACCACATATATCATAAATATAAATTTATTATAATTATATAAATGAACCATATTATTATATATAATATTATATATAGTTGTATTATCACTTTATACTTCCATCTTGTTAATAATTCCATGATAATGTTACACTTTAGATAATATTCGCATTGTTTTTCGAATGTGTCTTAATTTGTTATGTATTTGGTTATTATACTTTTATAATGATTTACAGAAAATAAAACATTGTATAAATATCATTTATATTCACTATATTGGTATTATAATAATATATATGACATATATGTTTGAAATGTAATACACCATTCAAGGAAAAGACAGATCGTACGCACAAATGAACGCAGTTTCTGTTTAATCGTTTCATTGAAAGAAAGATGGTAAATGGAATATATGTATATATATGTATATATATAATAATTAATATATAATTATTATATCATATATATAATATAATTTCACTAATCTCATCTTTTATACTTTCCATGTAATGTGTGAACGAATCACATCGCTTTGAGGGGGAAATAGTCTTCACTGCCTCAAACGAAATTATCATATTTACACCAAATGGAAAGTGTAAATATATATATGATAAAGGGATTAAATAATCTTAAATAAATAATAAATATAATATAGAACATATATAATGTTAATTTCCATCATAATTTCCACTATAAGATGTTGTAATGGAAACATGATCAATCATGGTTTAGTGAGGCGATAGTTCGCCATGCACTTAAACAATATGTATATTACCCATTAAATGGATATGTGTGTGAGCGTAGGTATAAAACATAGAATAAAAAATCCTATTAAATTTAGGATTATTATTTTTAAATAGTAATTAAATAATATTAATTTTGGTGGTGAATAAATAAAATTAAATAAACGGTTTTTAGGGAGGGTGTTATCTCTAAATCGGGTAACACCTTTCGGTTTGTACCAAAGGGATTGTTTAGAATTAATTATGAAAAAATATAGTATTAATGGATGAATAGATGTATTATTAGGATATATTTTTTCAAATCTTGGTTGATGAAATGTGGCTTGAGAGGAGTGAGGATGTTGGAGGAGAGGAGGCCATTATGGTGGAGGAGGAGGAGCACTCTTGTAAATTTTGGGAAATGGAATTCCACCCACTTTTTTCTAATGTAAAGTGGATCCACTAAAGATGTAAAGTATATAGTAGTAAATATAGGGTCCAAATATTTCCATCCAATATCATTAAGACAATTTTTTAGCTCATTTATACCCTTAAGATTAAGGTTTAGTCATTAGTTAAGAAATACTTTACCTTAATCGATCTTATTAATTTTAATTACATTCACTAATATATTTGGTCAGAAACCAATTTGAACTTATTAGAAATTATAAATTATTATGGTTCCTTATATTTAATATATTTTTCCAAATTCAAATTGTATAATTGGTAGAAATTAATTTAAATTTAATCCCATAGTCGAGTCAATAATGAAGGTTTTTAAAGTAAAAATATTGAAAAAGCTTCTATGTTTTTATATTCAATTTAAATTTTAAATTAATTTAAATGACCTAAATTGAATTAATTAATAAAAAAATTATCTAATTAAAATTAGGAAGAAATATAAAATGCAATTTATCCTAAAAAATAAATTATATGAGAAAGTAGTTTTGAAATAAAATCTAGTATATTTCACAATTCATTAAAAGAGGACTCTTCAAATAAAAATACAACAAATTACCCTAAATATTTCTTAATTATATTTCAATGAATAATTTTATTCTTACATATCATATCTACAAAATTTCCAAAAATTGGATTTAAAATGGGTTCTCCATTAAACGGTTATAAATATAAATTTATAAAATATCCTGGTTTTTAAGTATAAAATTAGGTCTATCCTTATCTATTTCTTATCAAATATATTATATGAATATATAAAAAATTTGTTGATTATAGAACATATATATTACATAAAAAAATAACTAATTATTCTTATTTTTAATTTTTTCATGTAAAACAGCTTATAAGAAAAATAATAGTTTCCTTTTTTCAATTGGTTCTTATATTCAATTCTATTAAATTTGTGACTAATTAATTAAACCATTCTGTTGGTCGGAGTGGTTTACTCAAGAGGGGGGGGGGGGTGAATTGAGTACCAATTAAAATTTCTGTATTTAAAAACAGTGTCTTAAAGACCCCCGGATAAAATAATAAATTAAACTGTAGTGAATTTATATTAATGTAGTGGTTCTGTCAGATTCTCAAGGGATTGATTAATTCCCAGTTAATCAACACAGGAGTGTGTGATTATCTTTTGAAACTAACTTACTAATCTACACTTAACATAAACACTTGCTAATTTAATTATCAAAGTAACTTTAAAAACAGTATTAGTTTTAAAGTGATTAGCAGCGGAATAAAACTTTGAAAGAGATGGCACAACAATGTAACCAAGAGGTTCAGTCTCAAGCCGAGACTTAGTCCTCTCAAAAGTTTATATAAAAATGATCCACACCCTGGATCGGGGTTTAACAGTTTACAACTGTCCAGGTCCAAGACCTCTACCACTGTTCTTCGTGGGAAACAGTACAACAGCAACCAGCTGTCCAGGTCACACACGACCTCTACCACTGTTATTCGTGGGAAAGAAAGAATGGAAGAGTTTGGTAAGGATTTACGAATCCTTCAGTTTGAGTACATGAGACAGTGTATGTGTTGGATATAGCAGATAACACACACTGCTCTAAATGAATGATAATAAATCACAGAACAAGAGTTATAGAGTTTAGAAGTGGTTCTGGTGATTTCAGTGTAACTCTGGACTTCTTTGGATTCGATCAGAAGTGAGTTTGAGTCCTCTTCTCGTTTCTGTTTGAGAAACAGAGTGTCGTATGCTCCAGGTTCGTAGGTAGTGAGATGTAGTCGATGAAGCTCTTTGATATTCTTTTGAATACACAAAACTCTTCTTGAGTAGGCTTGATTGTATATATGATTCTGTCTTGCTTGGTTCTTCTTGTATGCACAGAGCTTTATTGAGTATATCCTATGTCTTCCTTGTCTCTGTGTGTGTTGTCTCGCTTATCTCTTCAGCAGAGTCTTCTTGTATTTATGTCACGTGCAACAGGAGACAGAAGAGATTTCCTTTCTGCAGGTACGAGGTATGGGTTCCTGACATCCGACAACCTTTATCAGATATTTGACAAATCATTAAAATGTACATGATATGACCGTTGGATAGATTAAATAAATATAAATAAAGAAATTCAAACAGTGCGTCGAGTGATCGGTAGGTGATCAGCATCGGTAGCTTGGACATCGGTAGCTTGAACATCGGTAGCTCAATGTCATTAGTTGCTTTGACTCTATCGGTGGCTCTATGCATCGGTTGGTACATGCTTGTATCGGTGACTTTGTTTATCGGTAGCTCCATTAGTCAGTAGCTGCATGCGTCGGTAGCTTCATGCGTCGATAGCTTCATGCGTCGGTAGCATCATGCGTGTATCGGTAGCTTCATGCGTGTATCGGTAACTTTGAGTCTGTCAGTAGCTTTGTCCATCGGTGACTCTTATTCCATCGGTAGCTATTTATACTTACACCGGTAGCTCTATGTTTGTATCAGTAGCTGTCTGTAAGTCAGTAGCATACATTTAAAATCACATCGGTAGCTGTGTGTTAAGTCTATTGGTAGCTCTGAGTTAAGTCTATCGGTAGACGTTTATCAGTAGCTATAGGCAGATTACTTATCTGTTTTATGCAGAACACATCCGATTGTGTTAGAATCAATTTATAACTTGTATGAACATGGATAAATGAGGATTAACATATTACAAAGACTATTTTAAAAATTATGATTGGTTTGATCACATATTTGAAAGAATTAAAGTATAGATCAATGATACTTAAAAATATCATAGAGAGTGAAAACATAATTGGGATTTTCAACACATATGAATACATGATTGAGATTATCAAAACAGGTGAGGTCAACAATCTCCCCCTTTTTGATAATCACAATTTATGATATGGGCATTTAACATAGTGAAAATATAATGGTAAAGAGTATAATATTGAATTCAATTTTCTTATTGAAAATAGCATCAGAGATAATAAAAATAGTATGATATAGACATAAGTTATCAGAGGTAACAATCATAAGGTACTAAATAGACATAAAGTATCAGAGGGAAAAATGAAGAGAAGGGTACTTATTTTTCTCCATTGAAAATATTTTTCATTCTCCTTGGTCTCCCCCTTATTCTCGCATAAGTGTCTCCCCCTTATTCTCGCATAAGTGTCTCCCCTTATTCTCCTTATTATTCTCCCCCTTTGTGATAATCAAAAAGTGGGAAAGCATATATATAGGAGACAAATAAAACATGAGAAGTAAAAGGAGTTCTTCTGTATTTGAGTAGTCAAAAAGTAAAAAAAATGGTTACAAAGGAATTCCTATCAAAAATCCTAGCCACTGGATCATTTCACCTCTTCCACGTGAGATTTTCCTTTGGGATCAGAAGAAGGTTCGGGTGGTGAGGATGTAGGTGAAGGTTTTGGAATCCCAGAAAAGATCAAAGGAGGCTGGGACACTGACACAGAGTCAGGCCTGTAGGTTGAAGATCTTTAGGGGATCATCGGTGTGAGGCTGCGAATAGCTTGAGCAGAAGTCAGCTGGACTGTGGAAGTAGCTGAGGCAGAAGCAGGCAAAGCAGGAGGTATGATGACTGGTCTGGCATCAACATGCATGAAGGGCAGCAGCAGATTTCTAAAATCCATAATAATTCCTCCTCCTTTTTCCATAGCAGAGTTGAAATCATCTTTATTCTCCATGAATTTCTCTAAGGCAGGAGTCAGTTCTCTTAGCTTGCTCACTTGTTCTCTGAAAGCTTGAGTGACTGGTGGTAGCTTCATGTTTTCCAACATCAGATTGAAGTGGTGTTTGAGTTGATGCTTGGTGAAAACTTTTGTGAAGTAGTAGTCCACTTTGCTTTTTATGGCTTCCTGAGAGGCAGAGGCTTCTCTCATATAGTCTTGAACAATCTTCATTATTTCTCTGGCAGAATCTCTTGTAGAAAGCACCACTCGGCTCAACTCTGATGAGTCCACAGAGCCACTGGTTGAAATAGAGCCAATCTCCTCCTTCAACATTGCTCGAACTTGATTCAGGTCAACTGATAGTTTGGATGTGAGAGGGCCACGAGAGAAGGAAATAGTTTCTTTAAAACTCTTAGACAAACCACTGATTAGGCTTTGAACTTGAGAGTCTTGTAATTGAACATGATCCTTCACTGAGGTTTTGAAACTTTCAAACATCGAGACAAACTGGCTTACTACACTCTTCACATAAGCTAGGTCCTTGTCAGCTGGAGACTTGGAGCTCATATAAGAATCCAAAGCAGCAACTGATGTATTGAGAGCTTCCAGATCTGATTCGATTCTTGAAGACTGAGTCTGGCACTCTTTCACTTCTTCCATAAGCTCAGACATAAAAGAAGATAAATTACAAGCCAGAGATAGCTCGAAAGATCTCTCTAACATTTTCATTTCTTCATAAAATCTTTGCTTCATCTCAGCAACTGATACACTGAATGATTCTTTCATCTCATTCTTCATGGATTCAAGATCAGATTTAGAGACAAAATCATTTGATACAACTGTGGCAGATCCTCTTGCTGAGGCCAAACTAACTACAGAGTCAGTCATTATTGAGTTAATTGAGGAAGCAAGAGAGGTTTCCATTAACTTCACTTCTTTAACAAAACTGGTTTTGAGGTCCTCTTTCATCTTATTCATATCATGAAATCTGACCACATCTTCTGGAAACATCTCAGAGGCAAGATCATAATTGTTCTTCGGTCTATTCATAGACACCTCATTATCTGAATCTGGATAATCCAATCCACAGACTATAAACCCTGGGTCTTCTACCCACTCTCCAAGTTCAACAGCTACTGTAACTTTTCCAAGCATAGACTGATGCTCCCCCTCAATGGGTGCATTCTCATGTATCACAACAGCATTTGGTGCTGGATTCTCTTCATCAGAATCTTCCACAACAACTTCCATCTCAGCAGCAGTAAGGAGGTTTTCTGAAACAGGTACAGCTTCTTCTGTAACTATTTCTACTTCATCAGCAGGCATAGCTGAGTTCCCAATCAAAGGGATCATACTTAAACTACCAGAAGCAGACAATTCAGATACATTTTCCTTTTCCTCTTCTTCTTGGTGAGGTACAGACTAGTCTTCCTAATGAGTAGATACAGTTTCCTCTACCTTTCCTTTCCTAGAATAAACCAATTCTGCAACAGGACTTGGGGGCAAGTCTGGATCTCCTCCAACATCCATGGGAGTTTCTTCTTCTTCTTCTTCTGTTTCATCACTACTATAAACAGGTTCCTCTTCATCAGGTCTCAGACTCGGATCTCTCATATCCTTTGGTCTTGAGGGATGATCCACAGGATTAAACCTGTCATAGATCTTCTGATCATCACTGACCCATTCTCCCTTCCATGGGTTCCAGTTAATTTTCATGTACTTACACACAGTCGAGGTGATGCAGAAATTGTTCTTGACTACTACTGTCTCATCCTGAGACTCAGCTATTCCTTTCACTTTTATCATCACTGAAATCAGCTTGGCAAAGAACAAAGCATTAGTCTTTGACTTTGGTCTAATCATGTCTTCCATTTGAAGCATTAGAAATCTGCACAGATTGATATTCACACCATGTCTTAGAAAATGAAGAAGATAGATATCTTGATATCTCAGATTTGCAAAATCTCCTCGCCTAGGTATCAACACATGCTGAACAAACTTGAAAAGCAGTCGATTTTCTCCATCCATTTCAGCAGCAACCACTTGCCTTTGATTCCCATTATCAGTCAGCTCTTTTAAGGCGGTTTCATAATCAAAGATGTCACTGCTAGGTGGCATTGCTCTTGATACATACCCAGAGACACCTTCATGTGGTACTTTCAAACTCTCAGCCCACTCTACTGAAGAAAAAGACATCTCTTTTCCATTTACAAAAGAGCTTACTCGATTCTCATTTTCAGACTTCTCAAAGGTTACAAACTCATAGAACTGTTTTACCAACTTCGGGTAGTATGGGCCATTGTTATTCGAGAAACAATCCACCCATTTCTAGTCCTCCAGAATCTCGAGTACTAACGATTTGCTAGGCAGTAGCCATTCCACGCACAGTTCCTTTTCGATTACTATGTCTCTATTCTGCAAGTGAGGATTCACTGGTCGCCTTCCCGATCTAGTTCTGACTTCACTAACACTGGCTTTATGCTGTGTCTTCTGCTTCTTAGCGTTTGGTTCTACTCTTTCATCTCTGACGATAGGAAGCTTGGTTTTTTCCATCGCGGGTTTAGGGTTCTTGGTCGATTTGGGAGCTAAGGTTCGAAGGTGAGGGATTTTGAGCTCGGTGAGGTAAGAAGTGGCTTAGACTTAGTTTTATCATTTAGGAATTCCAAATAAATGACTAAAATAGAGTAATAAAATAATATAAAACGATTCGTATTCTTGGCGGCCGACAGATGTTTTAAAAACATTGCATCGGTGTGAGTTAATCATCGGTGAGAAAAACAAATCGGTGAAATTGTACATCGGTAAGAAGTTTCACATCGGTGAGAAGTTTCACATCGGTGAGAATTTTCACATCGGTGAGAAGTTTCACATCGGTGAGAATTTTCACATCGGTGAGAAGTTTTACATCGGTGAGAAGTTTCACATCGGTGAGAATTTTCACATCGGTGAGAATTTTCACATCAGTGAGGATTTTCACACCGGTTGTAATTAAACATTCCCAATTCGTGTCTTATGTAACTTTGCCTATCCGAACATAGAGGTTTAGTGAAAATATCAGCCAATTGATGTTCGGTGCCAATAAATTCAAGAGAAATATCACCTTTTTGATGGTGATCTCTTAGGAAATGGTGTCTTACATCTATGTGTTTGGTTCTAGAGTGAGATACAGGATTATTAGAGATGTTTATTGAACTGGTGTTATCACAGTTGATTGAAAAATGTTTAAAAACATATCCATAGTCCAAAAGAGTGTGTTTCATCCACAGAATTTGTGCACAGCAACTACCAGCAGCTATATATTCTGCTTCGGTAGTAGATAATGCAACTGAGTTCTGTTTCTTACTACACCAAGAAACTAAAGATTTTCCAAGCAAATGACATGTTCCTGATGTGCTTTTTCTATCTATCTTACAACCAGCAAAGTCATCATCTGAATAACTCATTAACTCAAAGGATTTTCCTTTTGGGTAAAACAAACCTAAGTTAACCGTGTGTTTGAGATATTTAAAAATTATTTTAACAGCAAGCAAATGAGATTCTTTTGGATTAGCTTGAAATCTAGCACACATACACACACTAAACATAATATCAGGTCGACTAGCAGTAAGATAAAGTAAACTACCAATCATACCTCTGTAATTGGTTTGATCAACTGGTTTCCCAGTTTCATCTGCATCCAATTTACAGGTAGTACTCATAGGAGTTTCACTTCCCTTGATACTATCCAGACCAAAACGTTTTAAAAGATCCTTTGTATATTTACTTTGATTCAAAATAATACCATTTTCATTTTGAAATACTTGAAATCCAAGAAAGTACTTAAGCTCTCCCATTAAGCTCATTTCAAATTCATTTTGCATACTTTTTGAAAAGTCAGTACATAAAGAGTGTTTAGAAGATCCAAAAATAATATCATCAACATATATTTGTACAACTAAAACATCTTTAGAAATTCTTTTAATGAAAAGAGTTGGATCAGCAATCCCTTTAGTAAAACCTTTTGAAATAAGGAAATTGCTAAGTCTATCATACCAATCTCTTGGGGCTTGTTTCAAACCATACAAAGCTTTAGAATGTTTAAAAACTTGATTTGGAAAATGGGGGTTAGTAAATCCAGGTGGTTGTTCTACAAAAACATCTTCAATTATAAAACCATTTAGAAAAGCACTTTTGACATCCATTTGATATAACTTGAAATCCATATGTGCAGCATATGCAAGTAAGATCCTAATGGATTCTAGTCTAGCTACAGGTGAAAAAGTTTCCTCATAGTCTATACCTTCTTCTTGACTATATCCTTGTGCAACTAGTCTAGCTTTGTTTCTAACTATATTTCCAGATTCATCTACTTTATTTCTAAAAACCCATTTTGTCCCTATTGTCAAAGTGTCCTTAGGTCTGTCAACTAATTCCCAGACTTTGTTTCTTTCAAACTGATTTAATTCTTCCTGCATAGCTATTACCCAGAATTCGTCATTGATAGAATTATTGATATTTTTGGGTTCTAGCTGTGAAAGAAAAGCTTGATGTTCAACCTGGTTTCTTAGAGAAGCTCTAGTTTGTGTTCCTCTATCAAGATTACCAACAACAGCTTCTAAAGGATGATTCATTAGAATCCTCATTGATCTGGTAAATGTTGGACTAGAAACTTCAGGTTCATCTACAGGTTCGGGTTCAACAGAAGAAGATTCTGGAAAAAGTCCAGAACTGGATGTTTTGATAACAGGTTCTTTAGATTTATCATTAAGGTCCAGAATAGAAAAATCTTCTTCAAGATTCTCAAGAGAGGTTTTAGGCTCATGCGGATCAGTTTCATCAAACTTGATGTGAACAGATTCTTCCACACATTTGGTTTTCTTATTGAATACTCTATAGGCTTTACTTGAAATAGAGTAACCCAGAAAAATTCCTTCATCACTTTTGGAAGCAAACTTATCCAGATTATCTTTAGTATTCAGAATAAATACTTTGCAACCAAAAACTTTAAAGTAATTAACCTTAGGATTTCTATTGTTCCACAATTCATAAGGGGTTTTCTTAAGAACAGGTCTAATTAAGACTCTATTAATGACATAACAAGCTGTATTAACAGCTTCAGCCCAAAAGTAAATAGGCAGCTCATATTCATTGAGCATGGTTCTAGCTATTTCTTGCAGGGTTCTATTCCTTCTTTCTACTACACCATTCTGTTGGGGTGTCCTAGGGGAAGAAAAGTTATGAGAATAGCCATTGTGTGAGCAATAAGATTCAAAATCTTGATTTTCAAACTCACGACCATGATCACTCCTCAAAGTTTTAATCTTAATTCCACTAAGGTTCTCTACAGACTTGTAGTATTTGACAAAGTAAGAACAAGCCTCACTTTTGTGAGCTAGAAAATATATCCAAGTATATCTTGAAAAGTCATCTACAAGAACATAAACATAGTGCTTCCCATTTAAACTAGAAACTCTTGATGGTCCAAACAAATCCATGTGAACCAATTCAAGTGGTTGAGAAGTCGAAACTTCTTTCTTTGATTTAAAAGAAACTTTGTGTTGTTTTCCCTTTTGACAGGGGTTACACACTCTATCATTTGGAAATTCTAATTTAGGTATGTCTCTAACTAGGTTTTTCCTAGAAATTTTTCTAAGTGAGTGAATGTTGCAATGTCCTAATCTTCTGTGCCATAGCCAAGATTCTTTATGAAAAGCATTCAAACAAGTAATATTCTGCTTAGCTAAAGAATTCAGATTAACAGCATAAACATTCTCATTTCTTAAGGTAGAAAATACCAAAACATTCTTAGAATTAAAAACTTTCCAAGAATCATTTTCAAATTTAACATGAAAACCATCATCACATAACTGAGAAATACTTAATAAATTGTATTTAAGGCCATCGACAAAAAAAACTTTAGAAATCAAAATTGAATCAGTGTTACCAATCTGGCCTAGGCCGATGATTTTTCCTTTTGAATTATCACCAAAGGTGACAAATCCTCCATCAACTTTTATTAAACTCTTAAAACAAGAGAAGTCTCCTGACATATGTCTTGAACATCCACTGTCCAAATACCAGGTCTCTTTACAGGAGCTCTTCAAGCAAGTTCCCTACAAAACAGATTTAGATGGGAGATGATTTTGGTACCCAGATTTTCTTGGGTCCAGACAGGTTAGCCAATAACACTTTAGGTACCCATATTTGTCTAATGGGTCTCATATAATTTGTAGAATTGAAATGCTTTGAAAGATAAACTTTATTAGATCCATAGCTATGTATATAACTGGTTGAAGCATATGAAGTTCCAGAATTACCTTCATTCTGTCCAGATTTAGAAATGAATCTAGTTTTGGAAATTTTCCTTTATCCAGTTTGGTATCCTATACCAGTAGTATATTTAGGTGCTATTTTCTTTCCTAGCATCTGTGTTAGAGTATTTTTGCCATTGGTGAACTTCTCTAAGTCTTTCTTGAGTTGCTCATTAGATAGTTTCAGTTCAGTGTTTTCTTTTAACAGTTGAGCATTTTTCTCTTTTTCAATAGTGAGTTCGGTTTTAACTGTAGTGGTGAGAGCATGTTGTTTCTTTAATGATTTGTATTTATCCTTAAGTTCATTACATGTCTCTTCTAACATATCACAGTATTCAAACAGTTCAAATTTAGACATGTTATCACCTTCAGAATCATCTCCAGAATAATATGAATTTGAAGCAGGAGTTTCAGCAGTTACCTCAGAGGTGTTTGTCATAAAACACATGTTGGCTCGATTCCTTTCAGAGTCTGAAGATTCAGATTCACTTGTGTTGTCTTCTGAAGCACTCCATGTAGCCTTCATGGATTTCTTAAACTTATTGTCCTTATATTCATATTTCTTTTTATACTTTAGCTTTGGACAGTCGGCTCTAATGTGTCCTTTTCTCTTGCACTCATAGCAGACAACATCATCTGATTTGTCATTCTTCCAATCCTTTTTCCATTTGCCTTGGTGATCATACTTACCCTTATAATTTGTTTTTCTGAAGAACTTCTTTTTCCTATAAAATTTCATAAATCTTCTAGCAATGTGAGCCATCTCAGCATCACTGTCAGAATCACTTTCACTGTCTTCACAGCTTGAACTTTCAACTACAGCTTGAAGCTTTTCTTTGTCCTTATTCTTTGAAGTCGAGGATTTGAAAGCGACAGACTTTCTTGTAGGTTCATTTTCTTCCTCTTTGTTCACTTTAAGCTCTTCTTCATACATCCTCAGCTTGCCAATTAGTTTCTTGACAGGTAGAGGAGCAATTTCACATGATTCTCTGATTGATACAGATGTGCCTCTCCATCTATCAGGTAGACACCTCAAAATTCTCATAATTTGTTCCTTCGATGAGACATCCTTTCCCAGCGAGATCATTGTATTGACAATTTCATTGAACCTGAGATACATGTCAGAAATGAGTTCATCAGGCTTCATTTTAAAATTATCATACTTGATAGTATAAGTGTTCAATCTCATTTCTTTAACATTCGTTGTTCCTTCATGAGAAACAGCTAAAGTATCCCAAATTTCATAAGCAGTTTTACAAGCAGAAATTCTATTAAATTCTTCATCTCCTAGAGCACAGTACAAGGCATTCATAGCTTTACAATTGATATTGTAAGCAGTCTTTGTAGGTTCATCCCAAGTAGATCTAGCAGTAGTGGGAATTTTGTATTCTGATTCAATAGCAGTCCAAATATCAAAACCTATGCTTTCTAGATGAATTTTCATTTTCAGTTTCCACTGAGCATAATTAGTTCCATTGAAGAAAGGTGGCCGGTTAGTAGCAGCACCCTCAAGTCTATTGTCCATAATGAGAAAATTTTAAAGAGATAAAAATTTAGATATAACAGAAATATTAAGAACTTTAAAATACAACTAAAATCACAGTTCAAAAGCAGAGTACGATTAGAAAGTATTTTCAATCCTTTGATACCAAGTGTTGGTCGGAGTGGTTTACTCAAGAGGGGGGGTGAATTGAGAACCAATTAAAATTTTTGTATTTAAAAACAGTGTCTTAAAGACCCCAAGATAAAATAATAAATTAAACTGTAGTGAATTTATATTAAAGTAGAGGTTCTGTCAGATTCTCAAGGGATTGATTAATTCCCAGTTAATCAACACAGGAGTGTGTGATTATCTTTTGAAACTAACTTACTAATCTACACTTAACATAAACACTTGCTAATTTAATTATCAAAGTAACTTTAAAAACAGTATTAGTTTTAAAGTGATTAGCAGCGGAATTAAACTTTGAAAGAGATGGCACAACAATGTAACCAAGAGGTTCAGTCTCAAGCCGGGACTTAGTCCTCTCAAAAGTTTATATAAAAATGATCCACACCCTGGATCGGGGTTTAACAGTTTACAACTGTCCAGGTCCAAGACCTCTACCACTATTCTTCATGGGAAACTGTACAATAGCAACCAGCTGTCCAGGTCACACACGACCTCTACCACTGTTATTCGTAGGAAAGAAAGAATGGAAGAGTTTGGTAAGGATTTACGAATCCTTCAGTTCGAGTACAGGAGACAGTTTATGTGTTGGATACAGCAGATAACACACACTGCTCGAAATGAATGATAATAAATCACAGAACAAGAGTTGTAGAGTTTAGAAGTGGTTCTGGTGATTTCAGTGTAACTCTGGACTTCTTTGGATTCGATCGGAAGTGAGTTTGAGTCCTCTTCTCGTTTCTGTTTGAGAAATAGAGTGTCGTATGCTCCAGGTTCGTAGGTAGTGAGATGTAGTCGATGAAGCTCTTTGATATTCTTTTGAATGCACAGAACTCTTCTTGAGTAGGCTTGATTGTATATATGATTCTGTCTTTCTTGGTTCTTCTTGTATGCACAGAGCTTTATTGAGTATATCGTATGTCTTCCTTGTCTCTGTGTGTGTTTTCTCGCTTATCTCTTCAGCAGAGTCTTCTTGTATTTATGTCACGTGCAACAGGAGACAGAAGAGATTTCCTTTCCGCAGGTACGAGGTACGGGTTCCTGACATCCGACAACCTTTATCAGATATTTGACAAATCATTAAAATGTACATGATATGACCGTTGGATAGATTAAATAAAGATAAATAAATAAATTCAAACAGTGCGTCGAGTGATCGGTAGGTGATCCGCATCGATAGCTTGGACATCGGTAGTTTGAACATCGGTAGCTCAATTTCATTAGTTGCTTTGACTCTATCGGTGGCTCTATGCGTCGGTTGGTACATGCTTGTATCGGTGACTTTGTTTATCGGTAGCTCCATTCGTCGGTAGCTGCATGCGTCGGTAGCTTCATGCGTCGGTAGCTTCATGCGTCGGTAGCTTCATGTGTGTATCGGTAGCTTCATGCGTGTATCGGTAACTTTGAGTCTGTCAGTAGCTTTGTCCATTGGTGACTCTTATTCCATCGGTAGCTATTTATACTTACACCGGTAGCTCTATGTTTGTATCGGTAGCTGTCTGTAAGTCAGTAGCTTACATTTAAAAGCACATCGGTAGCTGTGTGTTAAGTCTATCGGTAGCTCTGAGTTAAGTCTATCGGTAGACGTTTATCAGTAGCTATAGGCAGATTACTTATCTGTTTTATGCAGAACACATCCGATTGTGTTAGAATCAATTTATAACTTGTATGAACATGGATAAATCAGGATTAACATATTCCAAAGACTATTTTAAAAATTATTATTGGTTTGATCACATATTTGAAAGAATTAAAGTATAGATCAATGATACTTAAAAATATCATAGAGAGTGAAAACATAATTGGGATTTTCAACACATATGAATACATGATTGAGATTATCAAAACAGGTGAGGTCAACACATTCTATATTCATAAGTTAGTTAATCCCATTCATAACCATAAACATAACATCTATGTTATATCCAACTATATAAAATAAAATATTTTAAATAATATATTATAGTTTTTTAACACTCATTATTGCGTGTCAGGAAAGCCATTGAAGAAAGTTAATCTTTCAGGTAATGTACATGAACATTGGTGTTCCATTTATATAATGTTAAACTTTTTGTTGTTTTTAGTGCATGATATCTTGGTGCAACATATAACACAAGATAATTATAGTAATTTAATATAAAAAATTATTTTTTTGTCGTCTGAAATGAAAAACACAAAAAAGATAAGATTATTTAAAAATATATATTTCAAAAAATATTAATTAGTTACATTCTACCCCCATTAAAATTAATTTCTCCCATGAAATTAATCCAGGTTTTCAAAGGTTTAATGCTTGAAATTTTCATTTAGAGAAACTCACATTGTAAAAATGAATACTAAAACTTCCATTAAAAAGTGAATTATGGAACCATAATGGTTACCCAAGGTATTATATAATTGGGTTTCCACATTGGAGAACATATGTTGCGAGTAAAATTTGGACATAGATGAAAAGCATAAATATTTATAGGGAGTGATTGAGTTGATCAATCAAAAACAAGTTAATGATCAGAGAAAAGTTAAGTTCCTCAAAGTTATAAATCTATGACAATTTAAAAGGCCTTTAGTTCAACAAAAATTAAGTTATTATGAGAACACATTTTTTATCATTATCCTAACATTGAATAATTATTTTTCAAACAAGAATATAAGGAAATATTTTTATTTGATATATTTTTATAAAAAAAATTCATTCATTATTATTATTTTTATCTTTTTCTAATTCAACCATTACATCAATAAATAGGTGTCCAAAAATTAACATTGATTCCTGCTATACAAAAATACACTTTTAGCAGATCTTATATCGGATAAAATAATAAAATTATAACTATTACCCTCTAAAAATTTATCAAAATCAATATCATTTATATGTTAATCAGTAAACGTAAAAAATTAACACTATTGGTTCATCGATTATATTTATTCATAAAAAATAATTACACATTGACCTGGACATCACATAGGCCAGTGGTAGGAGTAAAACCCTTATCATCCTTCGGTCATGGGTCCATGACCCACGACCTTACCAGAATTAATAGGTTTTCACCCAATATACTAGATTTTCTTCTTTAACCACATAAATTTAATTTTCAATGTAAATATTATAGACCTTCTTGAAATAAGGTTAATTAGAGAATAACCTTTTAAACGATGGTTTTAAATACAATATCAATAATTAAATACTTCATCTGAAGTTTAAATTTACCTTTTCATGAATGATTAACCTTATAATCCTTCCAAAAGGTAGATATCAAAAAGTTTTAAATGAAATTCAAGAAATCAGCTAAACATTGATCCCTTGTATAACTAAATCTACCACATGGATATCAAATTCCAAATAGTTGAATACCATCATAAAGTATTCTCTTAAAATAGGGTAATCACCTAAATTACCATAAATCCTTATTGAAAACATTCATGCTTACTTATTCCAAATATTAATGGATATATTCCTTAAATACAAAATGTTTTAAACTTCATCCTTGATAAAATAGATCACTTTTTCAATAATCATATCCAAGGTAATCCATAATATCCAATTAATTATTCATATCCAACATATATTTATTTCAACATCATTATATCAATTTTAGGAATTAAATTAGGGTTACTTTACCTTAATTAAAACATAAACATTCCATTAAATCACATTCTTATGTCGTCATCACCATTAAAAATTCCCTTTTCAATCCTTAATGAAAACTTATATTGAAAATTCATATATACTTCATGATTCATATAGAATAATCATTGAATTCCAAAACATAAGTACATCATTAATTCAGCCTTATTCTTAAACAATAACTTTGGATTCTTAAACTTATTATTTAATACAAGTTTCCTATAATATTAAATAATTATTATTATTATGTTTCCTTAACCCCAATATAATCATGCTTCTTATGTTTAATGAAAACAGTGTTGGAAGAACATCACATACCTTTCACATTTCATTTGTATTATCTTTTTCGTCAGATGTATAACCAATACTCATACCACCTTCCAAACTCTCATTATAAAATTTTCACATTGGAATTAAATTCACATAATTCTGATAGTTGAAACATCTAAAAAATTATATTTTAACCATGTTTTTTTCTAGTTCTCCTCATTCAGTAAAACTAGAAAGCATAGTGTGAGAAAATTTTATTAGATTGGGATACCATATAATCATGTAAAAATACTTATATATTCCTAAATCATGTATCATAATTCTTTAATCTATTACATCTTAGGTCTATAATATGTTATTCATTGTAATACACTATTTAAATTCTTCACGATGGTTTATAATGGATTTGTGAATTACCAAAGTATATCCCCTAGGAGTGTCAAACTAGGTGTGCAGCAAGGCCCGATTTCATGTACCAGATTACCTCGAGTCAGTCTTGGAATATCTTATTGGAGTTTTTACTCCTAGGTATATTTTCACCTGATCCACATCCACTTGTAGTATCCAGTTAGGGATTTGTTTTTAGCAAACCACCCACTAATTACATTACCGAAATTCTAGGACAGTTTCCTATGCTTTTCTTATCTTTAGACTTATCCTTGGGAATTTCCATAGGTTTATCACTAAGCTTTTATCATCTTCTATTCAAAAGTATAACTAAACCAATGACATGATAACAACTATAGATACCCATGCTTTTAATACATAGAAATAACATAGATTTTGTAGAATATTTAAAGAATTATCCAAACAGACACCCAAACGCCATATTCTTTTTTTGACTTTTGAAACATAGAAAAAAAATATTTCAACTCAATGAATGATCATCAATGTTTCCCAAAAATATCTTCCACCTTACTAATTCTATTTTAAAACATATATTTATAACATGGGGAAAAGAAACATAATAAAGGGGTGAGCTCAAATTCTATGTAAGGGTAAATAAAGGAAATGTGTATGAATATCATGAACATATGGGTATAATAATAGGTTAATCATCATTATAGGATCACACCCTGCATATAAAATATCATAAACAAGAATCATGGAATATGGATTTATAGTTCATAATACATGAATCATATGGAAATGAAGAGAATAAGCCTTGAAAATGTATCATAGTAATAAGACATGGAATAGTGGAATACATATCAACATATAACATAGTGAGATTTTATAAGTTGAAATAGTTTCACACATTAATTAAAGGACAAGATATCATGCCCTTGAATAGACTTCTAGACATTAAACTAGGTCCATGCATAATATTGTGAACATGAAATCATGTTCACATATAACATTGAGAACATGCAATCAGGTTTATTCATAACATTTTGAAAATATAATAAGGTTCAATCATAACACTGTGAACATGTAACTAGGTTCACGCATAAACTTATGGACATGAAACCGGGCCCATGTATGACATTGTGAACATTTAATCAGTTTCATAATTACATTTATACTCATGATCCATCCATAGTTACCCAATGCATTTGATGGATATATAGTTCCAACCCATATCATAAAAAAATCATTCACACATACTCCCCAAGATAATAAAACTGTCATAATATCCTGACTAATAAAAAATGGGTTTTATAAACAACATATTGTAACCCATGAAATGAAATGGGTGTCATTAGTATTTCATTACATTATAACCTATGTAAAATAGATAGGTTTCATAAAAATTTCATCAATGAATAACCCATGGGAAGAATCAATTTTAAAATAATGTAACCCATGGAATAGGAAAGGGTGTCATAAGTATCATTTAATCAAAACGTAAAACATTCAACAATGGATTTGAATGGAACCATTTGTTCATTTTTTAGAATGGAATTATCAACATCAACAGATGTCATCTTAGATTTAAAATTACTAGGAATGATATTTTGAAAACATTTCTGGAGTAAAATATTCTTTCTTCTTTGAAAATTCTCTTTATGAGATAAAAACATTTTGAAAACTATTTTCACGAAAATAAAATTGAAATATTATAAATAATGCTTTGAAAACCTTTTAGAAACCATTATCTTTGAAAAAATATAAATAGAGTATGAAAAAAATTTGAAAACCATTTTCTTGGAAAACTTATAATCATTCTTGAAATTGTTTTGAAAACCATTTTCTTTGAAAAATACAATGAAAACATATAAATCTTGAAAATGTATTAAAACCCATTTATTTTAAAATTAATTTTAAAAAAAATTATAAAAACTAATCTTTTAAACATTAAAAGTAATATTTATAGAAATTATGGTGAGTAAATCCATACATGTTGTAGAAGGTGAGAAGAACATTCCTTTTTCGTAGTAAAATGATAGAGGAATTCTTTTTTTAGAAAAATAAAAAAAATATCCCTTTGAAAAAATTTGTAAAAGAAAAAAATAAGGAAAAATTCCTTTTAATTGTTATCATATAAAATTATAATATTCTTGGAGGCCCTTTCTATAATTCATGTTTTCTGAAGGACCACAGATTTTTGACTGAATAGAGGGTAAAGTCGAACTTTCTTAAAAAACATTCTGAACTATCTTACATGACAATTATTATAAAAATAATAAAAATACATGAATATATATTTTATAACAATAGTATAAGATTATTATTAAATTTTTATGATATATGTGTCATATTATTTCCAAAAATGAAGTATACACATAAACAATCTCAAAAGGTGATGAGATTGTTTCAATAAACTCCTACCACTTGATAACCTTCAACCATAATCCCCATGTAATAAAATAAAATTATATGAAGCTTTAAATATCATAAAAATAAAAAATATTCATGATATAAAATTTAAAAGTCATTATATACACCTAATGGAAAAATATAGGCGCATAACATGGCTTGTGTCTCAGAAGTGGTAAATTGAGAAAATATAATTTTACCCATTTGGTATATTTTAAAAAATTAATCCCATGAAAGAAATTCCATAAAATGGATATTTAAATACCCATAAATATAATTATGAGAATAATATAATGAATCCATTGGAATTATACATGCCACTCAAAAGGAATAGGTGGTGAGTAAATCATGTATCTCATGAAAAAAAAGTGAGATGAAATATTCTTACCTTGTGTATACTCTCATAATACTCATAAAATCCTCATGTATAATAAATATAAATTTATTATAAATATATAATAAAACCAAATTATTATATCTAATACTATATATTATTTCATTATGACTTTATATTACCCACTGGTTAATAATTCCATGTTACAGTTACTCTTCGGGTAATATTCGCTTTGTTTTTCGCATGTGTCTTCATTTGTTATAACTTTGGTCCTAAGACTTATATCATTATTTCAGAAAAAACAAAAATGATATAAATATAATTTATATTCAGTATATTTTTATTATAATAGTTTATATAATATATATCTATGAAATGGAATACACCGTTCATGGAGACGGTAGGTCGTACGTATGCATGATCGTTGTTTATGTTTAATTGTCATATTCAGTGAAAGAAGTTAAATGATATATATATATATATATAATTATTAAATTATCATTATTATGCCATATATATCATATAATTTCACTAAAATCATCCTTAATACATTCCTTGTAGTGTGTGAACGAATCACATCGCTTTGAGGGGGTGGTAGCCCACACTTCCATAAACAAAAGTATCGTATTTACACCAAATTTAAATTATAAAGATATGTGTGTTAAAATGTTTAAAAAGATTTAAGATACAATAAATATAATATATAACATATATAAACATATTTTCCATCATAATTTCAACCATGATAGGTGGTAATGAAAAAAATGAAAAATCGTCATTTAGTGAGGCGACAGTTCATCGTACAAATAAACACTATGTTTGTTACCCATTAGATGGATGGGTTTGTAAGTGTAGCTTCAAACCATATAATAAAAAAAGTATATTGAGGATAATTGTTTTTATAAAATAACAGAAAAAATATTAATTTAATTGGCGGAGAAAGAATATAAAAGAATGAGCTTAAGGGAGGGTGCTACCTCTTAATCGGGTAACTCATTCTAGTTTGTACCAAAGAGCTTCCATGGAAATATTTATGACTAAAGGGAGACTTTAAATATATATTTATGAATTTTTAGAATATATTTGGGCAGATCATGGTCGAGCCAAAGTGTCTTGAGAGTTTTGAGAAAGTGGGAGGAGAGGAGGCCTTTTCATAATAGAAGACTGGAACTCTTATAAATTTTGGGAAAGGAAATTACACCCATGTTTTCTCTAATAACATGGATCCAATAATTTTCCTAATATAAAAAAAGTTTATATAGGCTCAAAATATGGCCGAAAATGTATTTTGGGAAAGTGGATAGGTCATTTAGGCCCTTAAGTTTTAGTTTTATACATTTGTTAATCATAATATTACCTTAATCGATGTAATTACGTTTAATTACCTTCACTAATATTTTTGTAAAAAAACTATATTGTAATTATTAGATGTTATAAATTATGATGATTCAAAATATTTAATCAATTTTCAAATATATTAATCACATAATTGGTAGAAACTAATTTAAATTTAATCTAGTAGTTAGGTCACCAATGTGGGATTTTAATTTCAACCCATTCAAAAAAAATTATATGTTTTTATGTCCAAATTAACTGTGAAACTGAATAAAATGACATAAATTAGATTAATTTATAAAAATATTCTATAATTAAATTTTTAAACCAATTAAAAATTTAATTTATATTTAAAAATAAATTAGATGAAAACATAGTTTTGAACAAAAATTCTGTATTTTTAACTATTTATTAAAACATTATAATTCATATAAAAATACCAAAAATTTACCTTAATATAATTTTTATGTTTCTATTTAAATTATTAAGATTATTTTTACATATTAAATCTATAAAAAGTTATATAAAGTGTATTTAAAATGTGTTCTTCATTATAAGGTGGTAAAAATACCTTAATAAGACATATAGGTTTTCAAGCATATGATTAGGTCTGTTCTTATCTAATGTCTATCAAATATATTTCATGAATATCAAAAATATTTTATTGAAAATATAACATATATATTACAATAATATCACTAATTAATTATAATTAATTTAATCTATTAGTGTAAAATATCTTATTATAATAATATTTTTATTTATATTCAATTGGTTATTATGTTCAATTCTACATAATATGTAACTAATGAATTCAATCATTTATTTTCATAATTTATTTAATAAAATACATAAGACTAAACTTAATGGTTTTTTATATCCTATTATATTAAAAAATAATATTTTGTATGATATATTATATTTTGGTAACAATCGGTCTTGTGTGTTACGCAAGCCGTTGAGGAACGTCAATATTTTGTGTAATGTACGCTATCCTCAGTGTTCTATGTAGATAATATAAAACTTTATGTTTCATTTAGTCCATGATAACTTGGTATTTCATATAATTCAAGGTAATCATAGTTCTTTAATATAAAAAAACTATTTGTAGTGTTTCTTGAAATAAAAATATCAAAAAGATAAAATTATTTCGACAAAAAAATTCACAACATCTTTGTGTGTTGAAAAATATCAATTTAAATGAATATATAAATTAGTTGTGATCCAATAAATAGTAAAAAATAATTATATAAATAAAAATAATCATACATATTCAATCACAAAAATCAGAATCCATAAACAATTTCTCACCACGAGCACCCGTCATGGAAGGTAATCCCTTACTCATCATGCATAGAAAGATAACAAACAAGCCCCATACCAAGGGAAATTTCAATATTTTAAAATAACAAATACAATGATCATGTTTTAAGGGTATTTTATTTATAATAAAATCCTCCTTCAATGTTTCCAATCGGTTCACCCAACATTATTTAAGAACCAATTTATAAAACCCCTTTTTAAAGAACCAATATCACCTTAAAATTTAAAAGAATCATTTAAATTCCAGTTTAAACACAAATACACCACCTAAAATTTCAGAATTCATTTATAAATTCCATTAATTAATTTAATTAAACATTTATTTTTCATGGTTGAGTAACAAAAATCCTCCAGCAATGAAACTAAATGAGAAATAATTTAGTTCGAGGAAATTCATGTCAAAACCCAATTTTCATTCTAAATAATCCTTAAACATTCATATTAATAACATTAAATGTCTAAATAAGATTTTTAAATTCATGATAAAATGTTGTTATGTATATTAAAATTTAAATCAATGGGAATCCTACCTAAAATAATCTTGTTCAAAAATTTAAGTGTTATTCCACCCATAGAAAGAAATAATGATCCTTATGAAGCCCAAATGAATCCTAGAAAATTTAAAAAAATTCATAAAAATTAAGTGGAACCTAACGTTGGGTCATCGAGACCCTCACAGAGAAACATGAAGAGAGGATAAAAATAAAATAAAGATAAATGTAATATATGAGAACTTTAACATGAAGAAACACTGAAAAGAAATGGGATGAAACCATAAATCAAAATACAAAGCGAGGTTGTTCACATAGATATATCCTCTAGGGTAGATGTATGAGCGAATGAGAATAAATTCCTCAGGGGGGGGGGGTTTAATTTTATCTGTAAGGAATTATAAAACACATTTAATAAAACATAGTAGACACAAACCCCACAGCAACCTTACAGGCTATGAAGTTGTGTTACTTTCAATGCACTCCTACACTGTAACCCTCTGGGATATATCATAGAGGATATCCTATGGGTAGATCCACCACCCCTAATAACTATAAAACTACTTCATATCCTTCCCCACTATTATTTGAAAATCTTTTTTTACACCCTCTATATCATAGCCTTTAACATAACCCATAGAGAACCTCGGGTAGAAATAACCAAGGACGTAAGCACCCCCAACAACTACAGTGTGGCCTCTTACTCTATGTTATCACACTCTTCCAAAATAACTTCACAAAATTCCAATATTACCCTTATTTTACTCCCACCATGGTTATGTACCATGGAAATGGGTGTGTTCTACCTTTCAAAACCATACACAGCTCTTATCCACCTTTATAGAACTTCTTCTACCATACATCCCATGGTATATGGTGTGGGATTCTACCTTAAACATTTCTCAAAAACCTATTCATAGAATCCACTATGGAATATCCTAAGGGATGAAAAATTTCCTTCCTTGAAAACAATACCATGGTGTAGTGACACATAATATGGAATAGTCTATCAGCCGAAACATTGGGTTATAGTGTGGCCTCACTAAGCAATGTTGTGGCCAATTATAGTCTTGTATTTTGGAACATTCCCTCCAAATAGCCCAAAAAATAAAAAGGACTTGGAAAACGAAGAAACAAGATGAAAAAATATATAAATTAATAATTTAGTAATATGAAATAGGAAGTGAGGTTTCTGTGTGTGATAGATAAACCACTTCACATTCAGGTGAAAAGTCACCTTTTCTTCCCCTTCATAATGGATGATCCTCCTAGGTAGTGATTCTCCAAGAGAAAAAAGTGCATCATTAATATAGATAAATTCCAATGTGTTTCACTTCCTAGTGATTATTTTAGAAATGATTAATTCTTAGTGTGGGTGGTATCACTCCTTAGTAAACTTTTCAAATAAGAAAAAAATGCACAATAATATGTATAATCTTTGTGGTGGAGGAATTCATACTTTTAAAAATTATTATGTGGTTTAAGATATAATATATTTTATTTATGAGGGGTGATTTAAATACTGATAAAGATAAATATTTCTTAGCAATAAAACACTCACTTTTAAAAAAATCCTTTTTTAGTTATTACCATTTTATAGTGGATTGTATTTGATTTTATAAGTTTTTTTAATAAGTGATAAAAATCATATGATTTATTTTTAAAATAACCCTATCTTGGAAGCCGAATGTGGCATGATTCTTAGTGGATATTTTTTAGTGAATTCACTTCCATAACTAACGGTATGAAATTTCAAAATAAAATTAATGATTTTTCGAGTGATCATGTTTATGATTTTGTAGTTTTGGGGTTATTATTCACCTACAACATTCTTCTCAATCAATGGTTTTAGATTTAGGCAATAATAATTTGAACCCAAATGTATATCTATTTATATGTCAATGTGTAGATATGGACATATCTAATAATATATTTTTGGAAATATGTGAACATGTGCATATGTGTATGTAATTGTGAGTTTAATCTATTTGTGTGGGAATATAAAAATTTATATATATTGATGTCTATATCTATTCATTTTTTAATATATTTTAGTTGTTTCCAAACAAATTTAATAATTCTAGATATCCTTTCCCTTATTAGCTTATTTTATATGGTGTCATATTTTTTCTAAAATAATAAAAATCTATATTAAATATAAAAACAAAAAGTTTCACCAATTCCTTACAATATTTTGCTCATTGGGAACATTCAATGAAATCAATCATTAACATATCATTCATAGCCAAATTTCTTATTTCAGAAAATATTTTCTTCCTTGGAGTTATTATTGATGATACTTAATGCATCATACCAATATTATTTATATAATTCAGTATCTCAATTTATGTGAAACTCTTTTAGATTTTATATACTATTGTTTTTATCAACTTTCTACAATGATTTTTATCAATAATCTAATACTACTCGTTAAATACAATCACTTGGTTCTTCATGTGTATGATAATTATATAGAAATATTATTATAACAGTCATTGAAAATGATTTATTTCTATTCACTATTAGTCCCCTTTTAATTCATGAGACCATATACATCAGTGTTTACAAAATTCTACAAATTTTATGATTTTTACTGTTTTGGTTTTTAGGCATTTTCAATTAGTTGCAATTCCATTAATAAATCCTAAATAGAATTTCTTTATCATTTAAAATTGAAAATTCAATTTTTCCATTAATATATTGATGTTTTTAATGATTTGTTTTATAAATATAGACTAACAGTCGATACAATAACTAATTTTATTCATATAGAGTGAGAAAATTATTCTCTCTCTACTATTAACTCATTATAGATTTTCTATAGTTCTTTTTACATGGATTAGGAAACCATGGATCCTATTTTTGATTGTGAAAAAAGTCATTTTAAAAGACATATTATGTCTAGATTCTAACATTTCTTCCAGAACCATTATGTTAATATAAATTCCATAATTAAAATGTAACTTCATATTTTTAACTCTTTTCCACCTCTCATATTTTCATCTTAACATTACTTTAATATAATGTTTATTTTTTATATATTTAAAAAAAGTAGGCTTTTTTCAATTAATTTATAAACATTATATTTACACCTTCTATGTATTTTTTTAAAATAAATATGAAAAATTTTGAACCAAATTGGTAGAATATTAATAAAAAATGGATGGATTCTAATCATGTGAAAATAGAATACGAGGATGGGACTAAATTGTTAAAAAATTGTTTCACAGAGCAAGGAAAATATTCTTCTAAAATAATGTTTTTGGTTTTTTGTAATACCCTAATATTTAATAAAAAAATCCAATAAATTTAATTTCTTCCCTAGCTTGTGTTACCCAAAACATATAATTTTTACATACCATGATATAGTTTTAATTTTACTAATTAAACTCCATCTTTATAATCTATACATTAAATTTTAAATAATTATTAGGAATAAAAACATTTTTAAAATTAATTATAAAGGGTTTAGATAAAGAAAATATGTTTATAAATAAGTACTTAATTTTTAAATTAAAATGTAAAATGATATTTTATTGAATCATCTATAATTTACTAAGAAGACTAATTTTTTGATAAATATAAAATAAATAATAATTTTCATTAAAAATATATTTTCATTTAAAGAATTTACATGATTTGTTTTATGTTAATATGTTTTTAAAGGTAAAAAAAGTTTAATTATATATTTATTAATAGAGTTTATTTAAATTTAATTAAATTTATATTGAACATTGCTATTAAAACTTTCGATACTTATGAAAAGTTTCTCTCTGGAAAACCGGTTTTTCCCTTGTCTACTAGTTTATTTTTAAATTAAAATTTTCAAAATATATGAATAGAATTTGGAAAAAATGGATTACATATTATTAATAATAAGTATTATAAATATATAATATAGTAAAATTCATTTTGCTTCTAAATTAGTAGTTTAAGGAGTAAAGATTAATTATTGTAATTAAGGTTATAACATATTTACTGAGGGGATAAACTAAAAATATAAGTGGTAAAGTTACCAAATAACATTTCAAAATTCCATTTTATGGCCATATTTAGAAATTATATTATTTTATGTTCAATAATTATCCATTTTAGATCCTTGCATCATGATATAAATGTGGGTATACCTTTTTCTTTTCAAAATTTCTATCTGCATCCCCTCTCCCACTTATAAAATACCACTCCAACTCCTCTCTACATCCCACTACCTAAACCCATTTGTTATAAAAATACCTGAAAAAATGAATTAATTAATTCTATACCCATATCCTAGATCTTTTTATTATTATTAAATCCTACTAAGATGGATTTTCGGGTTATCCAAAGTAGTTTCTACAATGATGTGGTAACATTCTTAACCGATCATTTTTATTTTATTTATTCATAAAAATCTTTAAAATACTCTTCAAATATGATGATATAATAAAATAAATATCTCCAATATTCGGATGTTTTATTATGTTAATAATATATCTTACATATTTCTACTCTTGTATCAAATGGTAAATGAAAACATCAATTGTGTGTTTGGGAAACTATCACATCATGAACTGATGTAATTCCTTTTCCATCATCGATTCTCACGAGTGGATATAATGATGCCTTTAAATTAAATATACTATATTAATAACATAATTATTATTATTTATTTATAATATCATAAAAACTTTATTACTTTTCATTACTTATTAATACGATAATGTCACTCATGTGTACGAAGTACTACTTCCTCATGAAGTGATATGATTCGTTTTTTATGTATGCTTAACATAGAATATAATAATGAATCACTTAATTAAAATATGTGATGTATATAACATAAAACTGAATATATAAATGTAATACATTATTTACATTCCTTTTTTTCCTTCCATTGAGAAAATAGAATCAATGTTCATATGTACGTATGACCTACCATCTCCATGAACAACGTAATTTGGTTTCTTTATCTAACTTTAATGAATTACTCTAAATACATATATAATGAATATATATAATATTTTAATAATATTTCAAATTATGGATATTATTAAACTACGATCGATGTAAAATTAATGAAATTACAAAATCAAAACATACAGGAAAAACATAGTTATTTCCCAAAACATTATTTTAACAAGGAATTGTTAATAAACAGGTATTAAAAGGTTGTAAATAAATCTTATATGGTATTATATATAATTAAATAATTACTAAATAGACTTTTAGTAATCCAATATTTATTATATATTAGTTTATAATGTGTGTGAAGTAATTCAAGAAATTAGGTAATGGATTTTATGTCTCTCTTTCGTTTTTGGAAGACATATGCCATATTCTCCACTTTTTTATTTTGTGTGGTGTATATACTACCCATTTAGAAAGATATATAATGAATATTGTTATTTTAAATATATTTAATGTTTAATTTTAGGTTATTATTTAATTTTTATTAATATTTTGTTGTTACTAAAGTTTTAAGGTATTTTATCTCACTTTCATTTTCATAGGACACATGACATATTCACCGCTTGTTTATTTTGTGTGGTGTATATACTACCCCTGAAATTCATCCATGAATATTATCATGAAACTTATGGGATATAAATATCCATATATGGTTTTTATTTCATAGGGATTATCATTAAAAATTTATCAATGTGGTAGAGGTTTTATGTTACAATCCCTTTGTTTATCAATATCGGTTATGATTATGTTTTAAAGATGAATTCCTAGGATATATCTCTTAAAAAACACATGATAATTATTATCCTATATTTATTTAATGAAAAAAACCTCGTTTACATTCATTTTACTCTATTTATGTACTCAAGAGTACACAATAATGAATTAAGGTAAACTAACTTTATTTCTCTCATCGGTCTAAAACCCATTTTCTTCCATATTGATGTTTTCAAAAAAAATTCAAAGATTGTTTTCACTACTCTCCAATGATTGTTTAATTTAATTTTAATATATAATTTAATTTTTAAAAAATGTATTTAAGATAATATTTTTTTTATTTTATGAATTATGCCCTTTTTAATTTTTTTCTAAAAATGTAAAGGTAATCTTTGTTTGACCATGTACTCCATGAAAAGTATTTTCCACTATCACAACCACCGAATGACTTGAAGAATAATTTAAAATTTTCCCCTATTATTTTTAATGAAAAAAATTTAGTTTATATTTTTTAAATTTAAATATTTTAAAAAGTTATATTAAAATAGAAAGGATATTTTCCTTAAGAAGGTTTTAATATTTTTTTTATGGAACTTTTATTCATCAACAACAACAACCTTTGTTGATTCTAGTGTTTTTCTGAGGATATGATTTAATTGTAACATCCATATAATTTCTTTGTATTTTTTATGATTTTGATGAATATATTTTTATTAGAACCACTAATTTTCCATATTTTATGATATTATGAAATTATTAAATTTTTATAAAACCAGTTTCTTTTCCAAGGGTTATGCTATGTTGAAATGTTTGTGAAGCCCAATTCATTACATGGTTTATGATATAATTAATTATTTTTAATCTTGTGGACCATGAATTTATGATCTTCATTATGTCATGGCAGAGACATATATCTCCCCCAAATTCATTGTTTATATAATGATATCTCTTGAGATAAACATGATTAGAATGGGGATTGAACCCAATTTAGTAAGTAAATTTATCCACGATGATATTCATGGGAGTGAATATTTACTACTATGAGGGTCTGAGGAGTGAACCCATTTCCCTATAGTATCCTCAGTAGTAATAATTAACTACTAAAGAAATGATATGTTATGGTAATGTTTATTCCATAAATCCATGATTTATTTCTATGTTATTATATTATAGCTCATGTTATTTGATTCAATTATGATTTTTTTTGTAACAGCCCAAGATTTTATGAAAACTATTCTTTTTAATTTTATTAATGTCTTGTGTTGTACGCTACACCAAAAAGATCTTGCAAAACATGCATCCTTGACTTTCCTTGCATTACGCGCAATCGCAACCTTCCTCGATAGCGTGTGTTGTACGCAATACTGAGTTTCACGAAACAACGATATGCTATTAAAATATTATTAAAACTAGCCATTATGAATAGTAATAACCACTTTTTAAAATTTTAGAAATTTTAGCTCTCAAAATGGACTTCATTTTTGGATTCGGAGTATCGAATTTAGCCTAAGGTGAAATTTTGGTACTTTTCGGATAACTTTCATATTCTGATGAATAGTGAAAATTACTAAATTATAATTAAAAACAACTTTTTTAATCGAAATAATTAATAGTGATAAATTATTAATTTGAGTGGTTTTAAAGTATATTTAGAATATATTTTTACAATTTAATACAATGTTGGTCATTGTTTGTAATTTCATATTTAAACCAGACATAATCAAGTGTCAATCTTTTGATATATTTTGTTTCCTAAAAACACGCTATTTATTTTAACAGCGGGATTTAATTATAAAATTAATTAATGAAACTTATATGTTATTAATTTGGTAAAATAGATTTCATTTTTGAATTCGGAATATGAAATATAGCTTAGGATGAAATTTTGGCATTGTTCTGAAAAACATCAATTTTTGATGAATATTGAAACTACTAAGTGGTAGTTAAAAAAAACTGAATTTTTCATAAAACTTAATTTTACCGCTTCTGTGAATGGAATTTCAAAAATCTGAGAGACACAGTTGATGTCAGTAAGTAAAATGTGGTTCAATGAGATGAAAATAATTTTTGGTGAATAGTAACTTTTTACTTTTATTTAGCACAGTTAAAAGTAAATAGGGTAATTAAGGGTAAAAATGATATTAATATTACCCTAACACATGTACTAATTCTATTGGACAAGTTTATCTCGACCAAAAACAACCTTAATTGTAAAATATTATCATTTAGGCCCACTTGGATTAGATTAGGACATTTATTATTATTTAATTCAAAGAAGAGTTAAAAGAGTTAAAATCAAAGTTTATTTACTAAATCATTTTTAATATGGGGTTATACATAAGATAAATTCGACTATAAATATTAATTAGAAATATAAAACGATTTCCTACATAATGAAATTTTATTTATAATTTTTAGACTTTAAATAAATTAATTTATTTATGACACAATGATGATGCAGTAATTACCTTTTTAAGGAAATATTAACATAATTGATGTTATAAATACTGAAATGAATGTAATTTGAGACTTTTTATGAATTCCACTAATTTTCTAGGTTACTATGATATATTAGTGTGGATTTAATCAACTTGGTTCTAACATATAATTCTTTTATGACTTTCACAAAAATCATATATCAAATAGTGTCAAAATTGACACAAAATAGTTTTTAAATCAAATATTATATTATTAATTGTTATTTTATTCCTAAAAATATAAGGTTCGGCCAAATGACTTAGATAAGGATATATATATTAATAATAAACAATTTGGGGTTCTTTTGGCATGTTATAGTAAGTGTATTAACCATATAGTGAAAGAAAACAAAAAGACACTGTAAAAGTTAAATTATTTAACTTAGAGTTAAATCTAATTGATAAGGTTAAAATAATACCCTAAACTTGTCTAAATCCTATTGGATGATAGGATTTAGACCCATACCCACTTTAGCTTCTAAATAAGACCCTTTGGAACCATTATAAACCGATTTTGACTTTAATATAAAATAATATTTTGAGATATTCCTAAGGTGGCCCTCTCCTCCCTTATAAAAGGACACCTCCTCCCCCTCCTCCTCACACCAATTTGAGTACTCAAGAACGGACAAACCCTGCCAAAATCTCTTCTCCACTTCCCTAGAAACATCCTAGAGGTTCGGGTCTTCCTCAAAGACCAATTTTAGTGCCCTAAGAGGCGGTCTCAAAGAGGCGCTTCAAAGAAGAGGTAATTACCGTTACCAATTCTTTCATCTTTATTTCTTCTTCCACTTCTTCTTATTAGGTTGTTTCAGTATGAAGTAATAACATCAGTATCACTCATATACTGATATGTTATTTTAATTATGAAACAACCCTATTTCACCATCTATCCATCTTACGGAAAAAGAAATCACCGCGCGTGCGTACGTACGGAATACCGTCTCCACGCCGTGGTGTAATCTATTTTCCACCACCACCTTACATGGATGGGTATAATGGTGTAAAGAATAACTATACATAGTTATTACAACATCATATTGATTCTGATATATTGTAAAATCCACTCCAATTCAATTCAATATTTATGGAAATGATATCATCGCTCGTGCGTACATAAGGACTACCGTGTCCACGACGCGATGAGATTCATTCTCCATGTTAACCATTTAAGAATGATTATAAAGTATATATAAGAAATAATAATGAAATATATGACATTATAAATCTACTGGATTTATTTATATATATATATATATGTATGTCATCTACTTACTTCCATTTCAAGACAATAAGGAAAGGAAAACAGTGTTCATGCGTACGTACGGACTACTGTCTCCATGAACGGTGTTTTTCATTTTATTTATCTATCTATTATATATATATATATATACTGAATATATATGATATATAAATCATATTTTATATTCTGGAAGTAAGTAAATCATGATATAAGTAATAATAATGTCAAGAACAACAAGTCAAAACACCTACGATAAATGAAACGATTTTACCCAAAACGCTTCTTTAACATGGAATTTACAATAGAACGGGTAATATAATGTCATAAGTGAACCATATATGATATTATAACAATGAATATGATTCTTTAATAAGTCAATGACATTATTTAAATCATTATACAGGAGGTTCGGACACATACGAAGCAAATCGGACCTAAGGTAAGGGAAATATCACAATCTCATTTTTATCCGAGATTGTTTATTCGTAAGTATTTACTGGGGTGTATTTTATCATCCACATCCATGTTTCATCAATATGTAATATTATTTCCATCCACCTACAATTGTTTAAATCCATTTTTATCCTTCGGTGAGTTTTTAGTAATATGTATGAAAGGAATCTTTTGTCGTTTTTCGTACGAGGTACTTTTTGACTTTTCCGACAAAAGTACGAAGAATGTTTTTTTTAACTTATACGGCATGAATGGATTTCAAAAAAATTATTTCCAAGAAGATTCCTTTACAAGTATTAAAGTTTATTTTTAATCAACATCTTTTATTTTAAAATTGTATGACTTGTTAAGAAAAGTAAAGTGTTTTTGAAGTAGAAAGGATATTTTCCTCAAGAATGAAGTTCAAGTATTTTATCAAAATTATTTTCCATCTAAGATAATAAAAGGGTTCTGTTTTTATCCCTATTACTACATGGATTTGATTATGTTGTGATGGAAACATTTTTATGAATTCCTTTATCTTATATGAATTGTTTTATGATGTCATGTTGTTTAAGAATACCATTTTTATTACATGGGTTATGCGATGATGTATGATTTATGATTATGTGGCACACATAAGAAAGGATTCATTTTAAGATGGGTGGGACCTATATCTCCCTCCAATGCATTGGGTAAAGATTTTATATCTCATGAGATAGACAGGGATGGAACGGTAGGTTATACCGGTTCAGTGAAACAGGACTGAAACGAGGGTTACTCGATTCAGAAAGGGACTTTGTCCACTAAGATAGTCTTGGCAATGAGTCTTGACTAACAAGAAATTATTCTCTATGATTATGTGTGAATGCCACAAAGTTTCATGTTTTAAGTTATGATTATTGTGATTACATTTCACTGCCATGATTTATCCCATGTTATGAAATTATGCTCTCTTTTGCAGGTTAAGATTTCCAAAATGTTATGTTCTTATGAATACGATGTGATTGATATTTCTTTTGTTTACCCTTACTGAGCATTTGAGTTCACCCTTTTTTGTTTTCTATTCCCCAGGATATAAAGAAAGGTTTTAGGTAAAAAAAATGGAAGATCATTATAGGAGATGTTGAAGATCTTTCACCACGATTAGAAGATTATATTCCGAGTTTCCAAAGACACTAAACTATTACGATCCTTGTGTGTGTGTTTTTTGTTGTGTACTAAGTATTCCGCAAAAGTAATGTAATGTCCATGTACGTCAAGCTTAGGGTCTCTACAGTTGGTATCAAAGGAAAGGTTTAGTCAACCTTTGGAAACTAGGATGCGAGAACTTTAGTGAGATCCCTAGAGATATTTTTAAGGTGTGTCTAGGGATGTTTCTAAGGTTAAGTATACGTATAGGTTATAGTACTATAATTACTCTAACGATCATAGAATTAAACCTAAGATGTTAGATATTGAAGGTACTCCCCCTTTACTATGTTGTTTTCTCTAGCATGATTTTTTCCTCTCACAGAATTATTTTTGTGTTTTAGTTAATGGGGGGAACCAGAAGGAATTCGGTTAACATTTAATCCAATGGACAAATTGGTGACTATGAGCAACAAAATTGTGTAATGCCTAGAGAGAAAGATATTGTGATTATGCCGAATCAGCCATCGCGATATATGATTAACAAGGTGAAATTTAGTGGTATGCCTAATTCATCAAAGAAGAGGAAGATAGACTATTATGCATGTTCGCATGTTTAGGAGCATAAAGAAAGGAAGACCGAGATTTCTAAAGAAGGTAAGAAGAACCTTGAGGAATACCTCCAATGGAGGGACCGATGTTATCTGTGTGGAAAAAAGGGTCATAGAGTGACAGACTGTTATGGAGTTCAATGTCTTATTTGTGGAGAACATGGGAATTACCCAACTCAATGCCCTGACCTAAAAAGTTACTTCTAAATCAAGGAAGGACTTATTCCAGGACAATCATTGAAGTGTATGGACTGAAGTGTTTATGTATTGGTATTCAAGAATAATGTTGTTGAGGTACTTTTATGGTGTATTGGAATATTTATGTATTGGTCTATTGTGGTTTTCAATAATTTTAAGGTACCGGTAACCATAAAAAGAGATTCAGATATTTTGGAAAGTAGATGATATGCGCATAATGAAGGGATAAGGAGAAAATGAAATGTTTGAAAGTATTCATGATCTCATGATTGATATAAGGACTAAGTGATATCATGGTTTGAGTATATAGAATTTTGAGGATTTTGGTATGTGGAAAGTGTTAACTTTAAACTGCATTCATGTTTTCACTAAGGTATTCAAGAGAATACATGATTAAGGACTTTGAATGTTTGGAATGTGACCAACAAAACATATCTTATGATATATGGGGATCGACGATGGTGTTAAATCTCTGGAATCGTTTTCACTAAATTATGAGAGTGGAATGAAGTATTATGGATAAGCCTAAAGATTGGAATGGATTATGTTGGACATAAGTTATTATTGTTTAAGGATAGAAGTTTTTTCGATATTAATGATGGGATGTCATATTAATATAGTTTTAGAAAAAGGAAAACCTGCAGGAAGGGCGACAGCCCATCGCGTTGGACAAGGCCGTGGGAATCGAACCCACAACCGAAGTGCGACTGGCCTTTATCGCCTACCACTGGCCTACAAGAAGTCCCTATTTAGTAGAAACTAGTTTTATTATATTAAGAAGTATGATATATGAAGTATAAAGTCCATTTTAGGAACCATATATGATTAATCTCACTATAGATCGACTTATGTATATAATTTTTGCTAACCTTTTGTTTGAGACAGATGGAATGACCCGTCATTCTATCACATGATCTGTTAACACTTCACGAATAACAAATTCAAATTCATTTATTTAAGAGATGAAGTGGAAATTGTTCAAGGCATGAACAACAGTAAGATTGTTCCAAAATAAAGTAAGTATTTATTCTAATTCAAATTTTCAACTTTAGGGAAATGATCTTGAAAACCAAAAATGTTGTCCTAGTGATCTTATATCTGATTAATCAGATGGTACCTTTGATCATCACAAATTTATGGATTTGTGATTGTTGGATTTTCCATAGCCATGTCCTCTACCACTCTCCATCATAACATGATGGTTAGATTTCTCTTCCATATCTATATTTTCACCTATGTGGAAACCCAGTGATTAGTTTATTTGGGTAACCGTTACGTTTCATACTTTTGTTTTTAAAGATAAGTTTTGGTATTCCTTTTAACGATGTGGGTTTATATTAAAGATACTTTCGAATAGTAAACTATTTATAACCTCGACGAATTTCGAGGGCGAAATTCATTTTAAGGGGGGTAGAATGTAACAGCCCGAGATTTTATGAAAACTATTCTTTTTAATTTAATTAATGTCTTGTGTTGTACGCTACACCAAAAATATCTTTCACAACACGCATCCTTGACTTGCCTTGCATTACGCGCAATCGCAACCTTCCTCGATAGCGTGTGTAGTACGCAATACTGAGTTTCAGGAAACAACGATATGCTATTAAAATATTATTAAAACTAGCCGTTATGAATAGTAATAACCACTTTTTAAAATTTTAGAAATTTTAGCTCTCAAAATGGACTTCATTTTTGGATTCGGAGTATCGAATTTAGCCTAAGGTGAAATTTTGGTACTTTTCGGATAACTTTCATATTCTGATGAATAGTGAAAATTACTAAATTATAATTAAAAACAGCTTTTTTAATCGAAATAATTAATAGTGATAAATTATTAATTTTAGTGGTTTTAAAGTATATTTAGAATATATTTTTACAATTTAATACAATGTTGGTCATTGGTTGTAATTTCATATTTAAACCAGACATAATCAAGTGTCAATCTTTTGATATATTTTGTTTCCTAAAAACACGCTATTTATTTTAACAGCGGGATTTAATTATAAAATTAATTAATGCAACTTCTATGTTATGAATTTGGTAAAATAGATTTCATTTTTTAATTCGGAATATGAAATATAGCTTAGGATGAAATTTTGGCATTGTTCTGAAAAACATCAATTTTTGATGAATAGTGAAACTACTAAGTGGTAGTTAAAAAAAACTGAATTTTTCATAAAACGTAATTTTACCGCTTCTGTGAATGGAATTTCAAAAATCCGAGAGACACAGTTGATGTCAGTAAGTAAAATGTGGTTCAATGAGATGAAAATAATTTTTGGTGAATAGTAACTTTTTACTTTTATTTACCACGGTTAAAAGTAAATAGGGTAATTAAGGGTAAAAATGATATTAATATTACCCTAACACATGTCCTAATTCTATTGGACAAGTGTATCTCGACAAAAAACAACCTTAAGTGTAGAATATTATCATTTAGGCCCACTTGGATTAGATTAGGACATTTATTATTATTTAATTCAAAGAAGAGTTAAAAGAGTTAAAATCAAAGTTTATTTACTAAATCATTTTTAATATGGGGTTATACATAAGATAAATTCGACTATAAATATTCATTAGAAATCTAAAACGATTTCTTACATAATTAAATTTTATTTATAATTTTTAGACTTTAAATAAATTAATTTATTTATGACACAACGATGATGCAGTAATTACCCTTTTAAGGAAATATTAACATAATTGATGTTATAAATACTCAAATGAATGTAATTTGAGACTTTTTAGGAATTCCACTAATTTTTAGGTTACTATGATATATTAGTGTGGATTTAATCAACTTGGTTCTAACATATAATTCTGTTATGACTTTCACAAAAATCATATATCAAATAGTGTCAAAATTGACACAAAATAGTTTTTAAATCAAATATTATATTATTAATTGTTATTTTATTCCTAAAAATCTAAGGTTCGGCCAAATGACTTAGATAAGGATATATATATTAATAATAAACAATTTGGGGTTCGTTTGGCATGTTATAGTAAGTTTATTAACCATATAGTGAAAGAAAACAAAAAGACACGGTAAAAGTTAAATTATTTAACTTAGAGTTAAATCTAATTGATAAGGTTAAAATAATACCCTAAACTTGTCTAAATCCTATTGGATGATAGGATTTCGACCCATCCCCACTTTAGCTTCTAAATAAGACCCTTTGGAACCATTATAAACCTATTTTGACTTTAATATAAAATAATATTTTGAGATATTCCTAAGGTGCCCCTCTCCTCCCTTATAAAAGGAAACCTCCTCCCCCTCCTCCTCACACCAATTTGAGCACTCAATCTCGGCCAAACCCTGCCAAAATTTCTTATCCACTTCCCTAGCAACATCCTAGAGGTTCTGTTCTTCCTCAAAGACCAATTTTAGTTCCCTAAGAGGAGGTCTCAAAGAGGCGCTTCAAAGAAGAGGTAATTACCGTTACCAATTCTTTCATTTTTATTTCTTCTTCCACTTCTTCTTCTTAGGTTGTTTCACTATGAAATAATAACATCAGTATCACTCATATACTTATATGTTATTTTAATTATGAAACAACCCTATTTCACCATCTATCCATCTTACGGAAAAAGAAATCACCGCGCGTGCGTACGTACGGAATACCGTCTCCACGCCGTGGTGTAATCTATTTTCCACCACCACCTTACATGGATGGGTATAATGGTGTAAAGAATAACTATACATAGTTATTATAACATCATATTGATTCTGATATATTGTATAATACACTCCAATTCAATTCAATATTTATGGAAATGATATCATCGCTCGTGCGTACATACGGACTACCGTCTCCACGACGCGATGAGATTCATTCTTCGTGTTAACCATTTGAGAATGATTATAAAGTATATATAAGAAATAATAATGAAATATATGAAATTATAAATCTACTGGATTTATGTATATATATATATATATATATATGTATTTCATCTACTTAATTCCATTTCAAGACAATAAGGAAAGGAAAACAGCGTTCATGCGTACGTACGGACTACCGTCTCCATGAACGGTGTTTTTCATTTTATTTATCTATCTATTATATATATATATACTGAATATATATGATATATAAATAATATTTTATATTCTGGAAGTAAGTAAATCATGATATAAGTAATAATAATGTCAAGAACAACAAGTCAAAACACCTACGATAAATGAAACGATTTTACCCAAAACGCTTCTTTAACATGGAATTTACAAAAGAACGGGTAATATAATGTCATAAGTGAACCATATATGATATCATAACAATGAATATGATTCTGTAATAAGTCAATGACATTATTTAAATCATTATACAGTAGGTTTGGACACATACGAAGCAAATCGGACCTACGGTAAGGGAAATATCACAATCTCATTTTTATCCGAGATTGTTTATTCGTAAGTATTTACTAGGGTGTATTTTATCATCCACATCCATGTTTCATCAATATGTAATATTATTTCCATCCACCAACAATTGTTTAAATCCATTTTTATCCTTCGGTGAGTTTTTAGTAATATGTATGAAAGGAATCTTTTTTCGTTTTTCTTATGAGGTACTTTTTGACTTTTCCGACAAAAGTACGAAGAATGTTTTTTTTAACTTATACGGCATGAATGGATTTCAAAAAAATTATTTCCAAGAAGCTTCCTTTACAAGTATTCAAGTTTATTTTTAATCAACTTCTTTTATTTTAAAATTGTATGACATGTTAAGAAAGGAAAAGTGTTTTTGAAGTAGAAAGGATATTTTCCTCAAGAATGAAGTTCAAGTATTTTATCAAAATTATTTTCCATCTAAGATAATAAAAGGGTTCTATTTTTATCCCTATTATTACATAGATTTTATTATGTTGTGATGGAAACATTTTTATGAATTCCTTTATCTTATATGAATTGTTTTATGATGTCATGTTGTTTAAGAATCCCATTTTTATTACATGGGTTATGCGATGATGTATGATTTATGATTATGTGGCACACATAAGAAAGGATTCATTATAAGATGGGTGGGACCTATATCTCCCTCCAATGCATTGGGTAAAGATTTTATATCTCGTGAGATAGACAGGGCTGGAACGGTAGGTTATACCGGTTCAGTGAAACAGGACTGAAACGAGGGTTACTCGATTCAGAAAGGGACTTTGTCCACTAAGATAGTCTTGGCAATGAGTCTTGACTAACAAGAAATGATTCTCTATGATTATGTATGAATGCCACAAAGTTTCATGTTTTAAGTTATGATTATTGTGATTACATTTCACTACCATGATTTATCCCATGTTATGAAATTATTCTCTCTTTTGCAGGTTATGATTTCCAAAATGTTATGTTCTTATGAATACGATGTGATTGATATTTCTTTTGTTTACCCTTACTGAGCATTTGAGCTCACCCTTTTTTGTTTTCTTTTCCCCAGGATATAAAGAAAGGTTTTATGTAAAAAAAATGGAAGATCTTTATAGGATATGTTGAAGATCATTCACCACGATTAGAAGATTATATTCCGAGTTTCCAAAGACACTAAACTATTACGATCCTTGTGCGTGTGTTTTTTGTTATGTACTAAGTATTCCACAAATGTAATGTAATTTCCATGTACATCAAGCTTAGGGTCTCTACAGTTTTCTTAGGAACTCCCTAGATTTATGTCATGACTCAAATAAATGATATACGAAATATAGGGTATGGTTTTCAAATTTTATTCACATATTCTCATACACTTATTCTCATGTTATGTATATATGTCTCTTATTTACCCTTACTGATCATCTGATCTCACACTTTATTATATTTTATTCCCCAATGTTATAAAAAATGTTATTATGTATGAAATTTTATGAAGGGTTCTATTTATGAATGACATAGTTGGAGATGATATAGTTCACTTATAAACTAGTTTTTAATGTATCTATATTTCCAAATTCATTATAACTAAAAAAATTTATCCTTAATTGTTATGTTATGTAGTGAATATTCATTTAATAAGATGTGTTATCTATGTATGAATGGTATGGGTCCCTAAATATGTTATTAAGGAATGGTTTAGTTGAAACTTAGGAAACTATATTGATAAAAATTTAGAGATAACCATATGGATTAATATAAGTATAGTAAAATATCATATAATTTTTTTGAAGGTTATAGTGAGTGGTTTCTAAGAAATTACATCCTTATTGGAATAAAACAAGTTAATGTGTATTTGGTATAGTTATAAATTTGGGAAATAACTCCGACTGTGGCACATTCATATGGACATGATTATCACATGTTGCATGAAAATGGGTCTTATTACAATCCTAGTTTGACACTCATTGGGGATATGATTTGTAAATTAAAAAACAATTTATGAACCATCATGAAGTATTTGAATAATTACAATGAATTTTCTAGTTTACTAGTTACTGATTTATATATTCAAATGAATGTGTCATGATTTAAACATCCTATAAATTATTTTCCATGATTATGTGGTTCCTTGATCTGATTATTATTTATTACACTATGATATTTGGTTTTATCCAATGGATCAAACCTAAAGGAACCATGTTAATATTGAGTGGGAAAGATAATTATATTATTTTACTCCTAAGAAAGAAAAAATTATGGTATATAAAATAAAAAATATCATTAATATTCACACAAAGTTTTCTCAAACTATGAATATTATTGAACATCCAAATGAACAATGAGGAAACAACATTCTATTGAGTCCTTCGTGAGGAAAAGTACACCTTTTTTTAGTGTTTCTTCAAACCCACTATTGACTAAGAAATGGATCAGAACCAATAAAAATATATTTTATATTATTCTATTATTTGATATTGAAAAAATAATTTTGTTTTCTATTGTTTGGAAGTTGAATCAAATTTGTGGTGGAATCTTATACATAATACATGTCAATAAGATAAAATTGACTCTATATAATGGGATGATTTAAGAACTTATTTTTCAAAAAGTAATTTACTCATATTATTTTCAAAAAAATGAAGAAGTAATTCCTTGAGTGAAAATATAAGTATAGAAAATTTGTTTGTGCCTATGAAGTGAATTTCAAAAGAATTGAGAGGCATGCTTCTGGTATTATCATCCAACCTGAAAGTAAGTTTGATTGATTCTTCAGTGGCTTAAAGCAAAATATCAAATGGTTTTTTCCATAAGGGACTTCGGTATATATGAAAAACTTTGTCATTGATCTATCATGTTAGAAACAAATATTAGAGTTACCCATCAATTTCATGGTTTTGATATGAAAAGAAAGATAAAATTCATGGGAAACTCTAAAATAAATAGAGAAATGAATATCATCTTTACTCAATGCTAATTTTTTGGAAGGAGATAAGGAAAAAATTATCTTAAGGGGAATCTTAAATTTTTTTAAGTATGTGTAGGAAGGTCATCAATAAATTTATTTATGAATTGATGGGAAGAAGTTAGCTAATGGTGTGAATAAATATAAGATTCAGATAAGGTTCCACCTACACTCTAGTGTTTCAAATACAAGGGGTAAGTGAATTATGATAACTAGTGATCAAATATGAAGCTTAATGATTATGATAAATTTAAATAACCTCTTATGTAGGGAGAAAATGTTAAATATCATGGAATAACTATTTCGAATTAGGTTTATGATAACAATGTGGTGAAATGTATACTTACCATCAAATCTAGAGTTGTTAATATCGTATTTGATACCGGATCTACCCACTCATTTCTATCTAATTAATTTTATATGGGTATCAAAATTAAAAATCAATAATTAGATTTTTAATTAGTAGTGAAAACTCATAATGTAATTATTATTTCATCTTAAGTTTATGAATATTTTTTAGTTGAATTTTTTCAGAATTTCCTCATTGTAAATAATGGTATTATCACTCTAGATTCATTTGATCTTATCTTAGAAATGGATTATATTACTCTACATTAATACCACATAAATTTATAGAAACGTTAAGTCATATTTTATATTCTAAACCAACATATGATCATCAATCAGTGTGATGATAAATATAAACTTTTCATGGAAATC